>OY755235.1:34956359-35163859 GCA_963576725.1 Azorinus chamasolen
AACGGCTCCTATAGGAGCCGTTTGATCTGGGTCTTCTCTTTTTGCAAATGCGTGAAAAGGCGTTTCTATGCAGGAAAGTGTTAAACTCTTTATTCCATGGATATTCATGGCAGACATCATTTATTATGAACATTAGTTAACTTGTAGGTTTATATTGTTATATAAAACAAGTCAATACATAGCTATAACAAATAATATCGAATCAGATGCAAGATATTCCATAAGTAAACAAAGTTGACCTTGATCAGACGGCATACATAGTCCGTCTCATCTGGATCTACTCTATATATGATGCTATCAAAAGGCGTCTAGGTGGAGTAAATACTTTACCCTTTCTTTCATATTAACGTGTTTTCACGCATTTGCAAACAGAGTAGAACCAGGGAAGACAGCTCTTATAGGATCAGGGTCTGCCCTGTTTGCTTGAGGAATTTTAAAGATACATGTATGTTTCTTTAATTTCTAAAATGGCTACAATGTTCCGCCTTTCATATTTCATTATAACTATTTTGTCCATGAATGTTCAGCAGATATTAACATTTGGAATAAATATAGAACAGGGAAAAGTCACGACCTTTACAAACAGTTTGGACCCAGATTAGCCCCCGAATAACTAGCCGTCTCATCGGGATATAAAATATGTGACACTCGAACAATTTTATTTTGGAAACAATAAGTGAATGAAGTGTATACTTTCAATAAATTTCATCATTCATAGTCAATGTACATAAAACATAGAAGTACAGTAAAACCTCTCTATAACGGCCACTAAATTGTGTTAATTAGTTGGTATATTAGGGCAGGTGGCTGCTTAAAGCATATAGGAGCGTTCTGTTTTACTTTCACATTGCTTTAAGCAACCACCTGCATTTAACACAAAATACTTGATGTAATTTAGTGACCGTTATAGAGAGGTTTTACTGTATAATTTTGGATTTTTAAAACAGGTGGTAACTTTATACAGGACAAAAACATTGCTAAGTGCTTCTCCAGGTGCTTATTTCTGCAATATATTTGCCATGTATTTAGCAACCACCTGCTTGAACGAAGTAGAAATACAGTAAACTAAACTTCCTCTATTACAACCATCAAAAAGAGATATAATTCTGGGTCGTAGATACAGGTGGTAGCTTAATGCGGTAGAAAGTTATGCAGAAAGCTCCTGTATGAGCTCTCTGCATTACTTTCGTCCTGCATTAAGAAGCCACGTGATTTTAAAGACACCCATGATCTCTAATTTTCTATTGTAAGCAAACATATTGGGAAGATATCACTTATTTATCGTTATGTTAACACACTCCTTGTAATACATTCATGTAAGAAATAATAACAGCTGAATCTTAATAATATGAACTTTTAAGGGAAGTTTTTGCTTTGACAAAAATGACAAAAAATCTGTATCCATGCTTATAAAACTTTTAGTTGAGTCTGAGTTCGTTCTCAAGTTTTTGATTGGTCAGATTTGAGCCTTTGGCTCAAATCTGACCAATCAAAAGCTTGAGAGCTCAAATCTGACCAATCAAAAGCTTGAGAACGAACTCAGACTCAACTAAAAAGCTTTATAAACATGGACCCAGATCTATTTAATGCCCTAAGCAAACAGAGCAACGGCTCAGGACTACATGAGTCGTCTAGTCTGGGTATACTCTGGTTGCAAATACGCGAAAAAGCATACTTTTATGAAGGAAAATTAATGGTTAAGTAATGTGTATGAAGTTCTGAAGCGCGAGGGTAGGTGTGTAACAGCTTGTTACACCAGTGCTGGTAGTTTAGGAATTGTAAACAAAGAAGTACAAAGGCAGTCATAAACAAACAACGTTGCTTTGTGTACAGTTTCTGAATGACTTGCGTTCCACAGTGCAGCTAATGCCATACCAAACAACCCCCCTCAATGGCTTTTCGTTTAACCCTTATCCCGCTATAACGCGCCCCGACTCGCATTTCCAAACAGCTTGAATCAAGAGGAGAAGCGTCTCATCAGGATCCAAGCTGTTTGACACTCGGTCAATAGTTTCTCAAAAGCTTAATGGAATCTGAAGTAAGGCAAAATTGCACCTTGGTCCATGCTTATAAAACTTTTAGTTGAGTCTGAGTACGTTCTCAAGCTTTTGATTGGTCAGATTTGAGCCAGAGGCTCAAATCTGACCAATCAAAAGCTTGAGAACTCAAATCTGACCAATCAAAAGCTTGAGAACGAAAGTCAGACTCAACTAAAAGCTTTATAAGCATGGACCCAGATCCACGTATGAGCAGATACTATTCTTTTCACAACAGGGTAAGGGTTAATAACCAAAGAGAATGAGGAACAATGGGCACGTTATTTGTTAAACAGGAGATATTACACTCAGTAGAACTGAGGAACAGATCTCCCCAAGAGACATAACTTTTTTTTAATATTAATACAGCGAATTTCCATAGTTTGTTTATTCATCTTTTTTACTAAAAGAATAAAAAGTTTTATTGTTTTGCAATCTTCTGTTGTGTATGTGTTTGCTCTTTCTTGAACTTTCATCATTCTTGTACATGATCACAGTAAAACCTCTCTATAACGACCATTCAAAAGACGTCTACTTTTAGATATCTGAGGCGGGCGAAAGTTATGTAGACGGGGCTCGAATGGGAACCGTTTGCATTATATTCGTCCGGCATTAACACTTCAATGCTTTATTAAATGCATTTTTAATATAAGCAAAAGAAGTACCTAGTTATAGTCTACTTTCAGTCCGAAGGACCGCTCAGCCAAATGTACATTTACTCCCCTGGTCAATGCGTCATTCGACTACAATATTGAGCACTGCTAACATATGGCGCAATCATGCAGCCGCAGTACCGGCTAGTGGCCCTCACAGGTACCCATTTTAACCTCTGGGTGGAGAGGAGGTGTGTGTGTGGGAGCGTCTCTGAAATTTCAGGGAGAGACAGGGGTTTCAAATCCGGACCGATAGCCAAGCGTGTTACCACTAGACCACCGCGCACCACAATATAAATCTAATTCTACAGTTTCTGCAATGGCCAAACGTGTGTTCATATATTATTATTAAAACGCAGCTAGTTAATATCCATGATGCCATTATTTCTTACATTAATATTCACGTAGTAAGGGTCAATGAATATCCATGGTCATTTATTAAATGGTCGCCATAGAGAGGTTTCGTAGTTCACGGGCATCGGCCATTAATCTTATATGCCTAAGAAAAGAAGTTACCTTGTTCAAAATAGAATATATACAGCAACGCATCGCTTTTTCTAACGCTCTAATAAGTATCATTATCGGGGCTTTAAAAGTGACTGCTTAATGCAGGATGAAAGTCATACAGAAAGCTCCCCTGGGAGCTTTCTGTATGACTTTCACCCTGCATTAAGCAATCACCTGCCTAAACAGCTCTCAGTTCTTCTTAACGTAAATTCGAATAAGCGAGGTTATACTGTGCTACCAACTCGTTCATATTATCATGCTCGGTCAACCATGTTATAGATATTCCTCAAACTTGAAGCCAGTCACCGCACCAGGCGTTCAGTCGGAAAGCAGCGTAAAGATGTTTCCTAAAACCTGTTCAAGAAATAACAAACAAGATCACTCAAAAACTACCAGACTGAAAGTATTCGAATATTCGGCTTTCAACAAATTTCTTTAATTACCTAAAATTAAACTGCTTGAGTAAAATTAATGTAAGGAAACACGTGTAAGAGCCGAACAGATGTTAATTGATTGAAGCTTTGCCAGGATTCCATAGCATCCTCTACTGAGACCCCCACGTTTAAATCTGAATTTGTTGAAAAAAATCTCTACTTTAACCCTTTCCTTCATATAAACGTGTTTTCTAGCATTTGCAAACAGAGTAGACCCAGATCAGACGGCTCCTATAGGCTACAGTGTTCCACTTTCTATATTTCATTATATAATAATTTTGTCCATGAATATTCAGTAGGTATTGATATTTGGAATACACATAGAACAGGGTAAGGGTTTCATATGTATTCTGCGCTTCGTTGGTCCAGAGTGTCCGGTCAAAGTCCGGATGTAAATCATTTACCTGATGGATGTTCATTTAACCCTTTACCCAATAGCCTATTTCTAGTTTTGAAGACAGGTGACCACTTAAAGCAGGTTGAAAGTAAAGCAGAATGCACCTTAAGGCGCATTCTGCTTTACTTTCAGCCTGCTTTAAGCTACCACCTCCTAGAATATAGAAACTATTTATGATGCTATATGTTCAATTGGAACTATTTTCTTCAGCGGAGGAATATATTAAACTCGCTTAAAGCCGCTTCTATCAGGTAAAGGGTTAATTAAAACATAATGCCTTTATGAATATTAAGTAGTTGATTTTTATAGTGGTATATAAATACAGGAAAGTTTGACTTTGGCAGAAACAAGAGAACCTGAATCTATATTATTTCATAAGCAATCAGAGCAGACCCTAATCAGCCGGCTTCAATAGAAGTCGTCTGATAAGGATCTGCTCTGTTTGCTAAAACATTAAAAGGCGTTTCTATAAGATAATGTGTTCACATGGTGCTTAGAACAATAATGATTCCAGATAATGGTTCATGCTCAATGTTATCCATTTCACCAATGTTTTAGTCCCCTGTGCCAATCTAATGTTATACACTATTTTGATTAATTGATCCCTGATTCTTACCACAGATCTGTTCTGTGCGCACATGTGCATGTGTCATATCTGACATCGTGGCATAGGGCATGGATACAAAATTCTTTAAGTGCTTGGCAATAAACATGTATTCCGTCATAAATGTTAGTAAACCCTGTCTGTGTGACAATTAAACTATGCTTAATATTGGACCTTTAAACAGGTGGTAGCTTAATGCAGGTCAAAAGTAATTCATAGGAGCTTTTTGCAATACTTTGCCTTGCATTAAGCCACCGCATGCTTTTTAGGACTCCTATGTTCAATCAATAGATGGTTGCTTGTGTCAGTTCTACTGTAGTGAACATTGAACTTTCTGGAAATTCTTTACGGCGAGCTTCTACGATTTCAAACGAACACGAATCGCCAAGCAAGCTCAATAGCTGACCAATCAGAGTCAGACTCTGGTTGGTCAGATTTTGAGTTTACTTAAAATTGGACAATCAAATGATTGAGAACGCTCAGAAGTATTATAACCTCTGAGAACTGACCGAGGATGCTAGATTCTGAGTTCATTATCAAGCATCTAAACAACATAGGTAGAGATAATATGATATGAAGAAAATGGAGCAAAACTATTGTAATGAAAAGAAGGATGAAATATATGAAGGGCATTAACGGTAAACATCGGAGTTTGAACTTCTTAAAATTATTTAATAAATTACACTCATGCAACAACAATATTACTGTTACCAGAATAAATTATATTATAAAGTTTCTAAAGAATATACAATTGAACTTCAATATCTCGAACTTCAAGGGGTCATACTAGTTACACGTACTTCGAACTAACAGAAATTCGAGTCATCCGATTTCTTATCTGGACAATTTCTCAAGTTCACAGCTTAATGCAGGTCGAAAGTAATGCTGAAAGCTCCTACAGCTACTCTCACCATTTCTTTGGACATGCATTAAGCTATCAAACGTGTTTCTAGATATGCGTAGTGATACATTTTAGAACATTCCGTATTGTAAATTTTTGGAAGGACGGACTTTATACTTCGAGTTATCCCGAAGTTCAAGTTATCAGATATCGAAGTTCAACAGTACACACATTTGTTTAACTGTTTGGTCTGGTGAGTTTTGTCTCATCCATAAATTCAAGCGAGGGAAAATCTGTCGGGACAACTCGCAGATGACTATAATTATATGCCATGAGCTTGTTTCATGTCAGATTTACAATTAAAGAGTCAAATTAGGTCTTACATTTTGTAATCAAATCTAAAGTGGTAAAGGTTATATTTTAGTATAGTCATGTATTTCGTGAATATAATTTATTGAGTACAGTAAAACCTCTCTATAACGGACACTGAATTGTGTTAATTATCTGGTTCTTAGAGCAGGTTGCTGCTTAAAGCAAGGTGAAAGTACTTTCACCTTGCTTTAAGCAGCCACATGCCTTTAACACAAAATACTTGATGTAATTTAGTGGCCGTTATAGAGAGGTTTTACTGTATTTTGCAAAATCAAACTGATGTCTGCCTTTAAGTGAAAGCTAACTTACTGAAAAAAAAGAAAGGAAGGAAGACAAATTGCTCATAATACAAGTGGTTGCCGTGGGAGATACACGGCGCTTGATCTGGCCCCGAGTTTATGTCTGAGTTCATTCTCAAACACCAGATTGCATCTAAAGCAACCAGATACTTGAGAATCAATCCAGACTCAAAGTCAGCAGTTTTATAACTTTTGGGCCTGGATACAAACTGCTTGCAGACAGCGGACATGGTGTAAGCAGGCGTAACTTATTGCTAGTACAGCTTCTTCCAAGGCCTCATGAATACAAATGTTGTGTCCCTGTAGACACTTTATCGTTCTTTATGACATGTTTACTTTGTTAAGGCACCCTTCTTTTTGGTTTCAAATCTCCAGCGATTACAATTGATTGAGTGTAATTGAATTAGGTAAACAGAAGACCATTCTTTTTAATTGCAAACAACAACGGACAGGTGTGGGATTAATGAAAGTTTATTTCGTGTTACCCTAACAGTGTCGGTGGTAGACTGACTGACAAGTTTAACAGTTTGGATCTTGATCAGGTATAATGTATAACCAGCATCGAGTTAGAACCAAACATTTTCACATCCGATTTCATTTTCAGACATTTTTTGTATGACGTGGTAATGAAATATACACGAACCATATACTGGAAGTAGACGTCGTGTTGGAACTCTCAGGGCTAATTGCTAGGACTGCTCGGCCTTGTGTGTTGCGGTTGGCTTGTTGATTAGATTATAACCTTACTGGTGTTTTTGATACTGTACTTAAAGATGAGAACAGAGCTATAGATAAAAGTTATACTGATGTATCAAAATATCTAATTTCTCAGCGAAACCCCATCTTACTGCAGCTCATTAGAATCGTCTAGTAGAGGCGATCTCTTTGAGTTATAGTAAAATAGGGGTTGGCGGACAAATACATTTTAACCACTTTTTCCTTTATAAACAGCGCAGACCCAGATGAGAGGGCTCCTAGAGGAGCTCTCTCATCTGGCTCTGCATGGTTTATCATGTTACACTTTTCTTTAAAATATCCCTGAATATTCACGGTAAGTTTAACCTGTTTTTAATTTTGGTATAGTCCATTATACAAATCAGCATCTAATCTACAACTCTGGTTAAACTCTTCATTTTGTCATTTATAAACATCCACATAGACTATAGTAGAACACTCTAGTTATACGTACTCGTTATTTCGTACTCTTCATTTTTGCCATTTATAATCATCCACATAGAGTATAGTAGAACACATTAGTTATGCGTACTCGTTATCTAGTACTCTTCATTTTGTCATTCATAAACATCCACAAAGACTATAGTAGCTGGATTTATTCTGTTTGCAATTGCGAGCCGAGTCGTGAATATAGCGGGACAAGGCTTTTGAAAGTCCTTCTATTTGATCCACAAACTCCCTCGATCCAGTGCGTGGGGCATAGACAAACAGTGTACATCTAGATCAGAAGAGTACTAGATAACGAGTACGCTGGTACATTGGGAGTCTTGCTCGCATGACTTGCTACCCTGCCCTCAACCAGTGCCAGGGATTCCTGTTAAGCTAACCCAGTTTCCTTATTTTTTGCTTACCAGTGAACTGGGTCGTGTAATATATGGGCAGCGGGCAGATTAAGCCTGTGCGGTCTAATGCAGCATCGCGTGTCTCAATCAGTCTCGATTTGTCCGATGTGATTCCTTTGCCATTGCAGCCGGTGGGATATGTTGTAGGAACAGTATACGGGATACCTTCTTTAGCTCTACTTTGGCTGGGCTTTTTGGGTTCCCATAATAAGACATTTTATTCTGCAATTAAATTTTGGATATACCCTATTACAACTCTATTAAAATATGATCCGCTGTGTACTCCCTCATTGCCATAGCGGGTCGAATAGTGTTTGACTGGAGGGGTTGCATAGTGCGCGTATATATAACAGTTGTTTATTTGTATTGCTTAGTTTATATGCATGAACTTCAAATTGATCTGTTCTGTTACCCAATTTTCCGGCAATATTTTATGTGTAGTGTTGTATGCCAAAACAAATGTACCCAAGTCTGTTGAGTCTGGGTCAAAATTATGTGACGTACTGGCACTGTGCATAGAATGTTGCATTCAAGTTTTGTTTTTTATGATCTGAGTGCGTTGACACAATATAATAGAGCATAATATGACACAGACAGATAAACTTACGGAAAAGATGTAGTTGATTTACCTATGTCCTAAATAAATTCTTTTTTATTATTATTCTTATCTATATATAAGTATTAAATATATTTTATTTTAAATGTTCTATAATTTACGCATTATTGTACATAAAATGTATCCTTGTGAAGCGCTTTTGAACGCACATATCCTGTATGAAAAGAGCGCTATATAAATGTGGTATAATAACAACAACAATAATAATAATAATAATAATAATAATAATATCAGAGGGTTCCCTATGGAACCCTCTGATCAGTGTCTGCACGAATTCGTGCCAAAGTTTTTCAACAGCATATATTTACTACACAAACTCTATAATATGGAAGTTAAAGATTTAACATTTTATTCCACAATCCATCGTTTTTCGCCTTTGCAAACAGAGTAGACCCAGATCAGACATTCCCTGTAGGAGCTATCTGACCAGGGTCTGCTCTAATTGCGTGTATGTAACATATATCTACTTGATTCCACGGTAGTAAAGTGTACAGTAAACCCCCTCTAATCTGGACGTTTAATTTACAGTAGAACCCCTCTAATGCGACCACTTAATGAGTGAACATGGGTGTCTTTATAAGCAGGTGGTTGCTTAATGCAGGACAAAAGTAATGCAGAAAGCTCCTCTATGAGCTTTCTGTATTACTTTTGTCCTGCATTAAGCTACCACCTGCATCTAGCACCCAGAATTATATCTCTTTTAGGTGGTCGCAATAGCGGGGTTTTACTATAATATAAATGCATTCTGCATGACTTTCACCCTGCAATAAGCAGCCACCTGGCTAAAAGTATCTAAATTCTTCTCTACTAGATTTCCGGTTTTGAAGAGAGTTTTTTACATCATTTATACATACATCAAATTGGTATGCTGTACCTTTAACATACTGAGCCAATGTTAAAGGCTTTCTGAAAAGTACATAGAAGATTGTAATTCAGTATCGTGTTTCGGTGCAGTAAAACCCCGCTAATACGAAGTTCACTCATATTAGTATCCTGATCGGTATCTAACAGTTTCCTTGTCAGAATATTCATGTAAGAAATAATCACACCATGGATATTTTAACTGATTTTTTTATAACGCCATGATCTTATTTATGTACAAATGAACTTTTGGTATTCGTAGAAACTGTAGTCAGATCTGTTATAATTTCACAAGCAGACTGAGCATATCCTGATCAGACAGCTCTTATAAGAGCTCTCTGATGTTGGTCTATTCTGTTTGCAAATGCGCGAAAAAAGCATCTGAATGAAAGAAACTGTTAAGACAGATGGAAGCTTAATTAATGCAGACAGACAGCCATATATACAGACAGTCATGCAGAAAGTTAGTTTAGAAGTTTTCTGTATGACTTTCACACTGCATTAGACAGTCACCTGCCTAAACATTTTCAGTTCTTTACTAACAGTTTTCAGTTTTCTGTACTAAAGGTTCTCAGCTCTCAGTTCTTCTGTACTAAAAGTTCTCAGTTCTTCTGTACCAATAGTTCAGATTAACGAGGCTTTATTGTAGCCAGACTGTCATTTATATAGTCAGACTGTCATTTAATTTGAATGTGTCAAATACATAGTGTGTGGTAATGCTCTCATAAACTCTAGTGTTCTCATAAACTGTATACCTCTTTCGAGTAATTCGGCGTCTGATCAGGATCCACTGTTCGTTACTTTAACTATTTTTTGACAAATAAATGAAGGCGACCACACATTTTGCAGACGACAAAAAATGTATGCAAAAGAGTTAACACATTATCCTCTAGTGACACATTTTTGCGCATCTATAGAAGTCACTTTATGAAACCATTGTGATAAATAGAGCATTTGCTATAGGAGCAAATGCTCTATTTATCACAATGGTTTCAAACTACAAAATTCTAAAATTTTCCTTTTCTATAGTTACTGCTCCTTTTCGGTAGATTAATTAAAAAATGTTGGGTCTAAAAATAGCCTAGGAGAGAATGAGTTAAAAGTCGCTTACTACAATGGCCATTTATAGTGAAAATGCGACATCGCGGGTTATTAACCTTAGACGGACTAACATGTTTATTAAACAACGTTTATTAGCCAGCGAGATTATTTGTCGAACAGCTTTGTGTAGAAATCATCTTTTGGACAAACACTGCGCCTTAAATCGCACAGGGAATTAGTTTTCGCTCTCTTTTGAAAAGTGATAGCGGCATTTTGTTAAAAGCCGTCACAACATAGTACGTTATACCACATTAGTGCTAATTGATTTATTATTCGTACTGACTAGTCTGTAGGATATATCCCATTGTCGGTCTACATTGCTATTCACGATGCATTCATCCAATCCTAGTACTGTAAAACCTCTCTATAACGGCCACTTATCTATGTTAATTAGTTGGTATTTAGGACGGGTGGCGGCTTAAAGCAAGGTGAAAGTAAAACGGAACGCTCCTATAGGAGCGTTTTGTTATACTTTCACCTAGCTTTAAACGGTCACCTGCCTTTAACACAAAATACTTGATGTATTTTTGTAGCCGTTATAGACAGGTTTTACTGTATAACCATTTCCTTGCTTAGCGTGACCTTTTTTGCATCTTAAAACAGTTTGGATCCAGATGAGACGCTGAATAACTCGGCGTCTCATTAGGATACAGGTGTTTGTTACTGTGGCAATGGTTAATTTTAAAGAAAATGGGAGACAACTAAACAAACGAAAATTGTAGCAGACGACAAATTGGGCATACGACAATGTTTGCAGACGACAATATTTGGCAGCGATAGAGTTAGCAGACGTGTTCTATTTTACAACAGGCTCAGGGTTAATGCTTTACCCAATGGCATTGCTTGGCTAGGCTATAGTTAACTGTCAGTGCGGTAGATAGATATGTATGGCCACACTTAGAGAGGGATTATTACATACTGATATACGCTCGTGTTAGCATCAACAACTTGTGATCTCACAATTTTAATAGAGGAATCAATCGTTGGAAATATAAACTGAAGTTTGATATATCAAGGGAAGTATTACAAACTCGTGTTGTATATCAAAGGGAATAGTTACATTTTGGTATCTTCAGGTGTTAAAGTTATATCGCAAATGTGACAGAATTGATTACTCTCATTTAAACGAAATTAAACGCTCAATTTGAAGTCAATTTTTATCTTTTGACTGTGCGAACAGAAACTTTTATTGGAAAATTTATTACAAAGATTTTTATTTATTTTTTAATGTTAAAGTAAATTCATCGTTATATAATGATGTGTAAAAATAATTCTAACTAGAAGGTATTGATACAGCACTATGTACATGGACGTCTGTGTCTGTGATGAACAACATCCGTGACAGACAACGATCCGCTGTATTGGCCATCACTTACTTCTATCGTGATGTATGTACATTTGTTGGTGTGTTTGGGGCTCATCTGCCTGGCGGGGCAGGCTCGAACCTACGATTATGATCCCAACTATCTGGTTCCCCAGAACTGTAAGACATGCGATGCCATGTCGTGTCCGGAACTGATCTACTGTGCCGGGAAGAAGGTGAAAGACAACTGCGGTTGCTGCGAGCGTTGCTCTTCGGACCTGTACCAGCCGCACGTGCCGGCCAACAGTCTCCCGGCCACAACATTGGAGGACGAAAACGGTAATTAACTAATTATATAAATTTTTATTCAATTTTTAACATGCTGAGCAAGTTTTCTGTAATTTTTAAGCAGTCCTCAGGGATTCGATTCGCCCCTTTTGAACCTTTAGAATATTGAATTAACCCCTCACCTTATGAATATTTGTGTAAGACACAACGACATTATGAATATCAAATAGTTGAAGTTATTGACAATTCTATAGAATCAGATCTATATCATTCCATATGCAAACAGAGAAGACCCGTATATCAGAGCGCTCTTACAGGACCTCCTCTGTTGGTAAAGCCGTTAAAATACGTAGCCTATCTATTAGCAAAGGGGTAATGTTTTCAGATTACAGTTTCGTGATATCTTAACGTGCTGAAAAAAAAGATATCTGCTTAACCCTTTCCCTGTTCTATGTTTATTCCAAATTTCAATACCTACTGAATATTCATGGATAGAATAGTTATAGTTAAATATGGAAGGTGGAAACTTGTAGCCGTTTTAGAAAGTAAAAGAACTGATCTTTAAATTTCCATTAGCAAACAGAGAGACCCTGATCAGACGGCTCCTACAGGAACCGCCTGATCTGGGTCTACTCTATTTGCAAATGCGTGAAAACACATTTATATGAGGGAAAGGGTTAACCTGATTTTTTGCAGTTTGTTGCTTACTTCTGATTGATACAAGCTTTTGAGACACTGTTTTCCGAATGACAAACAACTTGTTTCCTGATGCGATGCTAAGTAACTCGGGGTCTCATCTGGATCCAAGCTGTTTGCAAATGACCATCATGTCACCCTTATCCCATTACCTCATGCGCTATTTTCAGATACAACCTCTTTGAATAAATCTACCGAAAAGGAGCATTAAGTAGAGAAAATGATTTTTTTAGAATTTTGTAGTTTGAAACTATTGTGATAAATAGAGCATTTGCTATATATAGAAAATGTATTTATTTTTAGAATTTTGTAGTTTGAAACCATTGTGATAAATAGAGCATTTGCTCCTATAGGAGCAAATGCTCTATTTATCACAATGGTTTCACAAAGTGACTTTTACGGAGTCGTCAAAAGTCGTTTACATGAGGGAATGGGTTTAATTGATAAGGGTAAAAAAAACACACTTTACATTTTTACCTCTCTTTGACAGTACAATCAGAGTTTCAAAGAGTTTAAAGTTTGAAGAGAGGTCGGAATCGCTTTATTCAAACTGCTTGCAAAGTTTCTACACAAACTGATCAGGACAAGTAAGAATGTAGCTCTTCCAGAGAGCAGGGTGTTATTCTATATTTACTCTTTACTTGATAAAGTCTTTTGCAAACAGAATAAATCCAGATCAGTCGACTCCATTATGAACCGTCTGATCAGGATCTGCATATTGCTTATTAAATTACATAGATATGAGTCTACGGTTTGTTCCGTGGCAAAAACAAATCTGCGTTCATATATTCCAGTAAAACTTTCTGAACCGGAATTCTTAGGGAAGAATTTATATACTTTAAGCAGGTGACTACTTAATCCTAGAAGGGCTTTTCTGCATGACTTTCACCCTGCAATAAGCTATCAAAAGGGAAACTCCTTTAGATATGTGACTCGATCCTTCGATCCATCATTCACATTACAGATATCCACCATTAACCTGTAACCTCATGAATATTCATGTAAGAAATAATGACATCATGAATATCAATTCATACTATTTGAACTCAGGAATGGTTAACTGAAATTGTAGAATAAAAGCTATATTATTCCATAGGTTAAAAGAATATAACCTGATCAGACGGTCAGATCAGGGTCTGCTCTGTTTACCTATGGAATAATATAGATATGATCGTACAATTGTAGCTAAACATTCCAGAGTTCAAATAGTATAAAGTGCATCTTTGTCAGGTGACGGATTACTATTCACCTTGACGGTTGAGTGGCTGGTTTTCAACCACTGGGTCAGTTTCCGAGCTTTAGATTCAAGACGAGCTTAAATGGTACAATAAAGTCTCGCTTATAAAGTCTCTCAAAAGAGGCATACTTCTGGGTCGTAGAGGCAGGTATTATCTTAATGCAGGACACTTTTTTTAAAGAAAACTCTAAAGGAGCTTTTTTCCCAGCGTTAATCAAGCAACTGCTTTTAAAGAATCATATTGGCGAGACTTTTGAAGAATCTCCAGTGGTGCATGCTATAAAACAGCTTTAACCCTTTCCCTCATATTGACGCCTTTTGACGCCTCTGCAAAACTCACCTACTGAAACCATTATGATAAATAGAGCATTTGCTCCTATAGGAGCAAATGCTCTATTTATCAAAATGGTTTCAAGCTACACAATTCTAAATTTGTCCTTTTCTTTAATTAATACTTCTTTTCGGTAGATTTATTCAAAGAGGTTGGATCTAAACATAGCCTATGAGGTAATGGGTTGAACAGGCCTACTTTTACTAAATATCAGAGGACTGTACAGTAGAACCGTCTAAACGAGCATTTAATAATTAAACACGGGGTGTCTTTAAAAACAGGTGTCAGCCTAATGTGGAACGATGGTAATGCAGAAAGCCCCTACAGGAGCTTTTTGTATAACTTTCGCCTTGCATCAAGTTATCACCTGCCCCATACGACACAGAATTAAACTTCGTTTTGTGGTCGTATTGGAGGGGGTTAACTGTACTTGGGATAAACGGTTATTCGATTTATATTCTGAATGAAGTTTAACAGACAAAGAGTCTGGATTTACATATGCGTGCGTTCTCTTTTGTCAAAATAGCCCCAAACTATCTACACATAGGATGAGACTGCAGCTACAATGACAACTTGACAAGACCAGGGGTCATATTCACTAACATTGGAGACTCTGGCTCGAACACTTTTAAATTACATGCTGTTAGTGTAAGTCCTTTTTGTTAAAATAGTTGTCTAAAATTTGCTTTACATGCATAATTGTAAATTGGCGGTTTGATATGCAATTTTTAGCCAATTATCTTTAAAAAATGGTAACTTACATCAATATTTAGATTTGCAGTTATTTTGCCCCGAATCTGAACGTTAGCCTAGATCTTCAATGCACTTTTGAGTCTTAGTCTAAGTTTGTAACAGTGCTGTAAGTTCACCATATTATAAATCATTTATCTAAAATTTGACAGTGAAACCACTGGTTCCCAGTTACTCTACTACAGCATATGTTAGATACATATTTAAACAAAAGAAGTTTCAAATACACACCAGTATTTCAGTTTACAGTTTTTCAGCTTTGGTCTCTCGAATTCAGACACAAAGTGTTAGTGAATAAGTCTCCTATTTCTTACGTTTTTATAGCGGCGACACAATTAGCAGTACTCTGACATATTACATGGCACATTAGCATAATACCATATTTTTCAATTTATCATCTTTTTTTCAACTTTCGTTATCACCTGAAATCAGATCGAGGATAAAGAAGAAATTGAAGACGATATACAGAAACAAAATCTTAACCGGAAATATGATATAGAATAATTTAGATCCTTTTATGCATGTTGCTGCTTATTGCAGGGTGGAATCTACACAAAACGCTCTTTTTGGGAGCTTCCTCTATGACTTTCACCTTGTATATATTAAGCAGTCACTTGTCTAAAAGGCTGATACTGGTACTCGTTTGAACGTTTGATTTTGGAGGAGATTTACGTTATATGTATACAAGCATTCGTTTTTATTGTACATAATGATTATTAAAGAGGTTCTACTGTATAAGATTTTTGTTTGCATGGAAAATATGAAGCAAATAGTGCCGACCCTCATCAGATGGATTCTACCAGAGCCCTCTGGTTTGGGTAGAGACACTGTGAGTATATGCCCTTTTTAAGAAACATTGATTGGACGACTTCAGCAAGAGACGTATGAATTACGTCTAGACATTTTTGTGTGCCTGTGTCCAAATTAAGAGAAATCATGCCGCTTGTCTTTTAAATATCTAAAGCAATAACTCATTGAATAAACATGATTGTCTTCAGAAGCAGGTGGTAGTTTAATAACTATATGCAGGACGAAAGTAATGCAGAAAACTCCTATAAGAACTTCTGCATAACTCTCGACATTCATTTGATACAGCCTGTCTCCACGACCCACCAAGTGACCTCTTTTTTGGCGGTCGCATTAGACAGGTTTTACCGTAATATATATACACCAATCTGAGTATTACTTTCGTCCTATATTAACCTATAGCCCGCAAATCACAACTATAGTTGTATTTGAAACCAGTGTAGACCCAGTTAATAGAGCTTGCTCTCTAATCTGGATCTGCACTATTTGCCATGGATAATCTATGCCTGTATGCCCCATGCTTTTGCCTAGGAAGAAAACATTTCAACATATCCTGTATATTTTTGTAAAGATCTGCCTAATCTTTCCTCCATAAATACGCCTTTCTATGCCTCTGTAAAATCACCTGTTGAAACCATTGTGATAAATAGAGCATTTGCTCCTATAGGAGCAAATGCTCTATTTATCACAATGGTTTCAAAACTACACAATTCTTAAATATTCCTTTTATCTAGTTAATGCTCCTTTTCGGTAGATTTATTCAAAGTGGCTAGATCTAAAAATAGCCTATGGAGGAAAGAGTTAAAATGGACAGAGTGATAAAACTATGTGGCAGTTAGCATATGTCTCCACATTCCAAAACCTCCGCCGCATTGGAGGGATTTTACTGTTATATATAAATATACTGTCCTAACTGTAAATACGAAACGTGAACTTTTGAAAATGCGGCATTTATCCCCAAGACAGTTGAACAAAACTGTTGTCGGCAGAATGTCTAAATCAATTTTCATTGTAGTTTTTTCTGCTATTTCCTTTTGAACCATTTATGCCATAAATACGCATTTGCAAACAAAGTAGACCCAGATTAGATGGCGCCTGTAGAAGTCATCTGTTCAGGTTCTGCTCTGTGTATTAGTGGAATAATATTTAGCTGAATCATGGTAAAACTCCTTTGTTCTTGATGCCATTAGACAATATGCAGTACTTAATATTCACACATTCATTATCTCTTAAAGAATATCCATGGAGTAAAGTATTAAATATATACACGGCCTTGGTGCTTTAGTGTCTGAGAAGTTTTATCCTAATTAGACTACAAGTTGTTCTGGATCCAGAATGAACAAGTCGCACATAGCTGGCTAAAGGTTCAGCTATTCGATATACATTTACATTATATCAGATAGCTAGGAGTTTCCGTTTTCTATAAAACTATTTTGCATTGCCTCATTGTTAAAACGTTTTTAAGAGCGAACATCTGATATATCACACCAGTCTATCAAAATACCGACACAAGTCTTGCCACCTCATATTAAAAGACATGTCTAATGAAATTTGTTTGACCTTATCAAAGCCGTTTCAGATTATAATACTACATACATGTATCTAGATTTTCCATCGATCGACCATTCGATGAATCCATCTATCTATCTATCTATCTATCTATCTATCTATCTATCTATCTATCTATCTATCTATCTATCTATCTATCTATCTATCTATCTATCTATCTATCTATCTATCTATCTATCTATCTATCTATCTATCTATCTATCTATCTATCTATCTATCTATCTATCTATCTATCTATCTATCTATCTATCTATCTATCTATCTATCTATCTATCTATCTATCTATCTATCTATCTATCTATCTATCTATCTATCTATCTATCTATCTATCTATCTATCTATCTATCTATCTATCTATCTATCTATCTAATCTATCTATCTATCTACATATCTATCTATCTATCTGTCCATCCATCCATCCATCCATCAATCCATCCACCCATCCATCCATCCATCCATCCATCCATCCATCCATCCATCCATCCATTCATCCATCCATCCATCCATCCATCCATCCATCCATCCATCCATCCATCCATCCATCCATCCATCCATCCATCCACCCATCCATCTATTCATTCATCCATGCATCCATCAATGCGTCCATGAATGCATCATCCATCCATCCATCCATTCACTCATGCATGCATGCATCCATGCATACATGCATGCATGCATGCATCCACATCCATCCATCCATCCATCCATCCATCCATCCATCCATCCATCCATCCATCCATCCATCCATCCATCCATCCATCCATCCATCCATCCATCCATCCATCCATCCATCCATCCATCTATCCATCCATCCATGAATGCATCCATCCATCCGTCCATCCATCCATCCATCCATCCATCCATCCATCCATCCGTACATCCACATATTTACGAATATATCGGAATCATATTTCCTGCTGATTTATGATTCACATATCTCTCTTTGTTTTGACATATTTTTTCTACTCCCTCTCTTCAGCGAAATCCAAAAGGATAAATCATATTTATCGAACATAAATCTTCTATCCCAGACACACTCCCTTCAGCACGTTCCCACCGGACCCCTTGTACCTCGTGCCCAGTGAATCGCTTCAGTCCCCTTGACATCAATCAGTGAGGAGATAAAACATTTCCTGTACGTGGAGTTCTTCTTAACGATAAACCACATCATTGAAACATCATATCTAAACCTGGTATTACCCAAATCTATACAACTCCATATTTTCACCAATGAATAATGGTAAGTTTAATGATTTATCAGATGAAAATAACCCTGAACACGATCTTTATTGGGCTTGGAATCATAGTACATATTCGGGGTATCTGGAGAAGTCCTCATCTGGATCTAGACGGCCCTTGTACCTGAAATCGCGTGTCGATTTACGAGATAAGGGTTAATTTAGGTGACACCGCATTCCACATAAATTTTTCATGTTGGGAAGATGAAACGAGAACATGGAGCGTTTATTACGGCATGTTATTCATGTTTTATTATGAACATGCCATCTCGCACCAATACTTCGTAACCTACCGCATCCTCTAACACCAAATGTCTAACAGTAGTATACTGCCTGTAATATGATTTAAACATTTCACTTTATTTAGAATCATTTTAACGCTTTTGCAAACAGAGTAGACCCGGATCAGACGGCTCCTGTAGGAGCCGTCTGATCAGGGTCTGCTCTGTTTGCTTATGGAATAATTAAGATCTTATTCTACAGTTTCTGCCATGGTAAAACAATGGTCATGCGGTAAAGGGTTAAAGCAGACAGTTGGTCGAGGCTACAGTACATGATTAAAGAGCACTCAGAGAGCGTGTACTGTACATATGTAATTACTACATCGAGCATTATACTCTTGCTGAATGAGTCAAATATTTTTAATTTTGACTCTGTCGCTGTCTATGTCACATCCGTGATTACCTATGTAAACAGTCTGAACTCAAATGAGATGCCGAGTAACTCGGCGTCTCGCCAGGACCCAAATTTTGTTATTGTTGTTATGTTATTTTAAAGTAAAACGGAAAAATTAAAACAAACGAAACTTGTTACAGACGAAACATTGTGCAGACGCTGTTTCCATACGACGATATTTGGCAGCGAAAAAGTTAAAGGGCAGCTATTTTCATAAACCGAATAGAAAAGAACACAATTACTTTTCTGTCTTTCTGTGTGCCTATCTATCGGCCTGCATGTCTACCTGTCTGTTTGCCATTTTCATAGAAAAAATACTCACCCTTTCTTCACGTCTTCATAATTGTATATAGATATGAACTTTTGGTCGTATGTCCAGTTGTTAGTATGCCTACCTCTTTGTGTCTGTCTGTCTGTCTGGCTATCTATCGATCTCTCTGTCCATAGTCCTAATTGTCTACAGTCATGTTAGTCTGTACATGTATATATTTCTGTCTGTACATCTGCCTGTTTGTCTATCTGCCTGTTTGTCTGTC
Source organism: Azorinus chamasolen (assembly GCA_963576725.1). Classification (NCBI taxonomy): domain Eukaryota; kingdom Metazoa; phylum Mollusca; class Bivalvia; order Cardiida; family Solecurtidae; genus Azorinus; species Azorinus chamasolen. Next base: position 34,976,088 of record OY755235.1, read on the forward strand.
TTCCTGCCTATCTATCTGTCTGTCCATATTCCTAATTGGCTATATGTCTGCCTGTATATCTTTCTGTCTGTGTATCTGCCTGTTTGTCTATCTGCCTGTTTGTCTGTCTGTCTGTATGTTTGTCATATGCAGTTCAATTCTCTACAACGACCACCAAAATTAATGCTGGATCTCTTAGGCAATTTGTAACTTAATCTAGTGATAAAGTTATGCAGAAGCTTCACGTGACATCCAAGATTATTCACCAAGTGCTCGTTGTATGTGTTTTATGTTTTCCTCATTTCATTCCATTCGTCTCGATATATACAGTAAACCCTGTCTAGAGCGACCACCCATATTAAGACTAATTCTGAGTTTATGGCACGCGGTAGCCTAATGCACGATGAACGTTGTGTAGAATGCTCGTTTAGGAGCCTTCTCAAAAACTTTCCTCCTGCATTAAGCAACCATCTGCTGGTGGAGACCTCTATCTTTATTCAGTATATGGTCGCTATCGACAGGTTCGGCTGTATTGCTAACAGTTTAATATCCACCCCTACTTCTACTCCTTCTCTTGACCCTTTATTTCATGAATAATCATGCAGTAACTAATTAGTTATGAATATTAATAATATTAGATTAACTGTTAATGACCCGAACTTGCATATGAACAAAGAGGTTTTTGGCACCGGTGCAATTATAGAATCAGATCTATATCAATCCATCCGCAAATGGAGCAGACCCTGATCAGATAGCCCCTACAAGAGCTATTGGCTCTAGGTATACTCCGTCGAATTGCTTTAAACTCCACACTATAACACTTTGATATAGCAAGACCTGATTCATAGGTAAAGAGAATACGCATTTATATACAACACACAAACTGGAAAGGAGCAGTGCTGAACTAACAGGAAATGCATGACATTGGAAAAATCACCAACTGTCATTTCTTTGAAAACAGTAGGAATTAAGTAATATTTCACATAGCAGGAGTGTTTATCTTTGCACAAAACACACACAGAGAAAAGAAAAAAGTTTGTTAAGGAACATTGCTACACTCTGAATTATCGTTTTTCTTCGTTTTGAAATATGAGTTTGTTTTGCCACGTAGACCTTGGGGATCTAACGTTTTCTGATAAAACAGGATATATTACGCAGTAAATTCAGCGAAACTCTCCCTTCATACGTGTCTAAGATTCAATGAAGATTTACAAGGGGAGATTAAAGACGCCAGATTGAAGGAGAAGAATTTATACTGATGCGATATACATTGTCACATTAAGACCTCGTTCTCGCTTAAACAAATACAGTTACGCGAGTCAAGAACTGGAAATAACTCTGTGTTAGATCCAGTCTTCTGAAATATCATCTACTGCTCTGACCATGGAGGGGTGGTCGATTGTTTATGCAGAATAAGTTTGAAATAGGTGGAACCTCCAAACCGAGACTGACGACTTTAACTACACATTGCAGTTCTAGTATTTCGAAGGACATTTCAGTATTAACCCTTTCCCTGTTCTATGTTTATTTCAGATTTCAACACCATACAGAATATTCATGGACAAAATAGTTATCATGAAATATGGAAGGCGGAAGATTATAGCCAATTTAGAATTAACGATGTTCCATTAGCAAACAGAGCAGACCTTGATCAGACGGCTCCTCTAGGAGCAGTCTGATCTAGGTATACTCTGTTTGTAGATACGTGAAAATGCGTTTATATAAAGGAAAGGGTTAATTATACTATATTTCTAGTATTTCGAAGGACATGTCTGTATTAAGAGCTCGGTTTTTCGAGAGCACATAAACACGATGAAACTACTGGTGACTAACACTTTGAACGCTAACATGTCGTCTGCAAAACATGTTATAATTCTCCATGTTGTATATTTCTTTCATTTTCTTTTCGAAAGAAAACTGCCAGAGTGTCAACAATTCTGACTTTACTTAGACACCAGTCTCCTCTGGATCCACACTGCATAATTTAACACTAGTTCACTGTTGTCGTCAGCGCAATGAGAGTTAACCAGATGAATATTCATGAAAGAAACATACATCTTGAATATTTATTAGCTGACTTTTCATTATGGTACATGAACACAACATTTTTGACCTTGGCAGAAACTGTAGAATTGCATCTATATAATCCTTTAAGCATCGAGAGCAGACCCGGATCAGACGGGACCGTCTGATCTTGGTCTACTGGGTTTGCAAAGACATGAGCGGCGTATTTATCATACAAAGGGTTAAAATTGTAGTTAAAACACGTGAAGTGGAGACACGCCGTGTCCTGTCGCATTTTGAAAAAAGGAGACAATGCAAAAAAAGAGAATTGAACATACTGTTTGTACACCAGTAACGCAATGTCGAGGACTACAGCATGTCTGTATTTACGTACAGTAAAACCTCTCTATAACGGCCACTAATTTATGTTAATTAGTTGGTATTAAGGGGCAGGTGTCTTTTTAAAGCAAGGTGAAAGTAAAACAGAACGCTCCTATATGGGAGCGTTCTGTTTTACTTTCACCTTGCTTTAAGCAGTCGCCTGCCTTTAACACAAATACTTGATGTAATTTAGTGGTCGTTATATAGATGTTTTTACTGTATATATATGATAGTCATGCTATAAGAAAACCAAACTATTAGACATTGATACTAGCGTAGAACCTGATCGATCAGGTTATTCACTTTTTGTCACACAAGTGAGCAAATCAGAATAGTCAGTGGTGTGTGACAAACAGTGTAGAACTTGACCAGACATGGTCTTTAAACGCGGTGGTTGATACGGGTTGATATGGTTCTACACGTATGGCGGGGCTTTTAGTTTGTTACATGAACGTTTTGAGAAAAAAGTTTCTACTACAACGGATATATGTAAGCAGGGTAACCATGGACTAGGACCCCTGAAAGAACAGTGTTCACTACCTAGTTACCTACCCTGTTTCCCTCACAAAATGTATAGGCTTATCTAAATGTATGTAATGATTTTTGTTTGATAGCACACCTTTTCAAGCCAGTGGCCAATTATATTCGAAATTAAAAATTTATTCAATATGAAGCATAAGTCCTACCTATACAAGCAGCATCAGCTATTGCAAGCTGTCCGAGTTTGATTCTAGATGGGATGCCTGGTCATCCGCGTTTCGGCATAATTCATACCGTTTTTCTCTCCAAAACCCTCACCAACATTACTAAACAACAACAACAACAACAACAACAACAACAACAACAGCGACGACGACGACGACGACAACAACATCAAAGAGAATTATGGAAGTTATCCCGTAATAAAAAACATGAACCACATACAGACGATAGTTTTGATAATTTCGACAGACAGCAGTGTATCACTCTAAGGTACTGTTAAGATATTTTATGCGCAAGTCGTCACGCGTACGGATTGTTAAATTGCGACTGACTGAGATGAATCCACAAAGACGCACGTGTATTTGTAAATTATTACCAGGAAAGCGCGCGTGCTCTTTCTAATTGAAAGAATACTTCAAGATTTATACAAACCGTGCCATGAGAAAAGTTACCTGCAGGGAATAGCAAACAGCACAGACATAGATCATCAATCATACAGACCGAATTGACCAAAAGCCATAGGTCACTAAGGTCAGCCAATATCACGTGATCTTTTTACACGTATCTCTCGAGCAAGTACAGCAAAAAGTCTTAAACGCGGTTTTATAACCATTTCGCTAACCTACATTGTTGTTTGCAACTTTTCTATTTAATGAATATACACCGGGGTCTACACAGGCAGATGATTGCTTAACCCGTATCTCATGAATATTCATTTTTATGGTGTATTAACCCATTCTCTCCTAGGCAATTTTTAGACCCAACCTCTTTGAATTAATCTACCGAAAAGGAACATTAACTATAGAAAAGGAGAATGTTAGAATTGCGTAGTTTTGAAACCATTGTGATAAATAGAGCATTTGCTCCTATGGAGCAAATGCTCTATTATCACAATGGTTTCAAACTTTGAATTCTATAGATGCTCCAAAATGCCTCATTAGGAGGGAATGTGTTAACACATGCTTTTTGCACATGGCAGAAACTGTAGACTCAGATCTATGTACTTCCGTAAGCCGACAGCGCAGCTCCTCAGCAGACGGCCCCTACAATAGTCTGATCTGGGTCTATTCTGTTTGCAAAGGCGTCAAAAGGTGCATGTATGAGGTAAAAGGAACCCACGTCTATAGTAACCATTTTACATTAATTTTGTTTTACTTTAAGCCGTCACATGTCTTAACACTTTTCCTGTTCAGTATTCATGTTTATATTCAGAAATAATGACATCATGAATATTAATGAGCTAAACTATTTTAAAGCATTATTAACACAGGACCTTTTGACTGTGAATGAGAGTGTAGAACCAGATTAATATAATTCCATAAGCAAACAGAGCAGACCCTGCCCAGACGGCTTATTCAGGAGCCGTCTGATCTGGATCTACTCTGTTTGCAAATGCGTTTATATAGGGTTAAAGACGGACAGAATAAATTCGAGTGGCGCTTTGTAGGTATTTAACTGTGCATTCATTTTCTTACATCTCCGCTAGTTATTACGAGAATAGAACCAGCATAAGCTGCTGCCGAGAATGGGATAGCACTAAATACCGAGGCATGATAGTCGAGAACTAAGTGGCTATACAGATAGCTGGTTTACACTGGGATTATTACGCATAACTCACTCTAAATCATACAAAACTTATATAAATGCACTTAAAATAATAACGTATACAGATATATGACTTTGATAGCTTACACTAACCTTATCATCAGCGGTCGTAAACTGGTTTATTTTGTTCATAGACCAAGATTGGCGCCATCAAAACAAACCAGCATTCTATTTGACCCAAGGCATGATACAATAAAATGAAGAATAGTATTGATGCAGATCAGTCGCCAGATGGTCGCGTGCCTAAGAAGGGTTAAACCCTTATTGTGCTGAAAAATAGGTCTGCCTAAACTGATCTATCGCATTTTTTCACTTCTGGTTCGTATACAGGTGTTTGAGAAACTGTTGACCGAGTGTCAAATAGCTTGGATCCTGATGAGAGTTACTCGGCGTCTCATCTGGATCCAAGCTGTTTGCACATGCGAGTGAAGTGACAGTTAGCGGGATTGGAACTGTATGATCTGAGTCTGCTATGTTTGCAAGTGCGTTAAAATGAGCACTTATCGAGTAAAATGTTAACAGCATGGCACGTGACTTTTACTTGACGTTTATACAGTAAAACCTCTCTATAACGGCCGCTAAATTACATCAGTTATTTTGTGTTAAAGGCAGGTGGCTGCTTAAAGCAATGTGAAAGTAAAACAGAATGCTCCTATAGGAGCGTTCTGTTTTTCTTTCACATTGCTTTAAGCAGCCACCTGTCCTAAATACCAACTAATTAACACAATTCAATGGATGTTATAGAGAGGTTTTACTGTACCTTGTACATATTTCATTGCATTTATCCAGTGCAATAAACCCCGATTTAAGCGGCCCTCTATTAATTAATTATCGGCTGTTCAACGCAGGGTATAGGTAATACAGATAGCTCCTCTGGCAGATTTCTGCATTATTTAAATATTGCATTAAGGCATCGCCTACCTTTAACCCGCACTTGATGAATTTCCATGTAAGAAATAATGACATTACTGTTGAAATAATGACACTACGAGTATTTATTAGCTGACTGTTTATAATGGCATATGCTCACATGAAGGCTTTTGTATTAGTAGTCAAATATATTGTAGATCCTGTAGGAGCCGTCTGATCTGGGTCTACTCTGTTGCAAAGGCATGTCCTTTTATGAGGGAAATGGTTAAGGTATAGCACTAGACTTGTTGTTAATGGTCGCTTGAGACAGGCTGTGCTATAACATAGAAATATACATATATATCTATGATGTAATAACACATTCGTCGTTTGACGAATGCCTATTTACTACGTGTTCTTCATATAAGTGTTTTACACGAAACTTTCACACTATATTGCATACCTGTATCTTATATAAGCAGTAATCACAGCTCATCAGCTGTCAGGCAATACTTCAGATTATTGCAAAGACATTCAAAAGTGTTAAACACTCACCCTGAAGTGCACTTAATCCTTTTCCCGCTAAGCCCGACCTGACTCGCACTTGCAAACAGCCTAGACCCCGACGAGACGCCGAGTAACTCGGCTTCTCAACACGATCCCAGCAGTTTGACACGTGGTCAGCAGTTGCTCAAAATCACGATCAGAAAGGTAGTGACTAAAATTGTACTAGATCTAAATTTGAGCAGCGATTATTTTTTACAACGGGACAAGGGTTAAGAGTAGTTTGGGACCACCACAGTGTACTCGACTGGGGTTTAAGGCAGTTTAACTGCACCGCATAAATACAAAAGCTATCGATTTGCATTGGTTTGGCATCGTTTGGAACGGAACGGAACAGGATACTGAGAACCCACGAACTTCTAGAACGGGATCATTAGACTAGAATGACCTGTGGACACATCAGCACATCAACTGTTTAACTCATTATCTTTCATAAGCGCTTTTTTTAAAGAAAGTTGAAGAAAATTAAGCTCTGCATCAGAACCTGATCTAAGTGGCCATTTATTTATTGAACACAGGAACCTTAAAAGCAGTCGGTTGCTTAATGTATGGCAAATCTGCATTACTTTTGATCTGCATTAAGCTACCACCTGCCTTACAGATTCGTACTTAGATCTCCTCTTTTTGATGGCCGCTTAAGACAGGTCTTAATATACTTCGAAATTTTACACAGTTGATATTATTAGCAGAATAGATTTAGTGTTACAATTAGTGTCTATGACGTTTTTTGGTCTGGGTGTACACTTTGTGCAAACCTCGGGGACACTTTTCACGTGGCGCGGTTGAAATGCCTATAGCCATGGCAAATAAACAAATCGCTGAGCATAAATGTCAAATATATTGGGTTCTGTTCAAGCGCCATGCCTGTGGTATCTTATCAAACTCTCATCTTCTCAGTAAAGGCTATTTTCCCTACAAATGCAGTGTTTTAGGGCTTTTATCATATGCTATATCGACATCGTTTTGATGTTCCGATAGTGTAGTGGTTAGCACATCCCACTCTCGCCACTGATAATTACGTCGTTCCTGCAAGATGTTTTTTATTCATCATGTGCCCTTTGTGGTTAACCAGCCTACTGTAATCACTATAAATATTAATCATGTACTACTCCTTGAATATTCATTTATTAAACCTTCGCTTGCTGAATTTTAAAATACATTTCTCCTTCTTTACCAATGCCCTGTTGTATTATAATTACATACATCTTCACTGTGTACAAGTATTTCGCTGTGCAATCACTGCTGTGGAGTGCACTGGTTGCACAATCAACTTGTAAATAGTGCAGACCCTGATGAGACAGCTCCTGTAGGAGCTGTCTCATCTGGGTCTTCACTATTTACAGGTAAGTATATTGACGTGAATAGCAAGCGAAGGGTTAAGAAGTAATCATATCATAAATATTTATCAGCTGATATTTTTTATAATTGCATATGAACGGATAAGCATTTGGTCATGACAGAAAATGTAGAATCAGATCTATATAATTCCATAAGGGGTATGAGCAGACACTGATCAGATAGTTCTTACAGGATAGAGCAAACAATAAAGGTGCACATTCAAATACTGAAATCCACCCTGCCTTTGATGTAACCATTTTCGAAGGGACGAATTTAAAGAGTGGTTACACTGTGGTGGACAAATAAATGAGTTATTCTTGAAAATGTTTTAATTGACAAGTCAATGCGGCACGGTTCTGATATCTTTAACCCATTCCCTCATATTGACAATTTTTGACGACTCTATAAAAGTCACTTTGTGAAACCATTGTGATAAATAGAGCATTTGCTCCTATAGGAGCAAATGCTCTATTTATCACAATGGTTTCAAACTACACAATTATAAAAAAAATCCTTTTCTGAACTGATACATCAGCAAATAGTGTAGACCCTGATCAAACGACTTTTAGGAGAAGCTTGATCTAAGTTTGCACAATGCTTGTCCAAGTTTGTTTTTTCTGGCCAGCGTATACTTAGGGTATATACGGCAAATGCATACCGCAGGAACATTCCGTAGCTTAGCTACAGTTTCCTTCAAAAATAAAGTTGATGACTCAATATTCTGAGCAAAACTTGGTAGACATTTGCAAATTGATTAGATCTGGACCAGACGTCGCATTGGACATCAGGATATGTGGTACCTGATAGAGAGGCCATTTCACACATTTGCCCACAGAGCAAACCAAGATCAGACGGTTCCTATAGGAAATAGTGTAATATACATGTACCTATAAAATAGATCTGACACCACAGTTTCTATCAATACCCAATATGCCATTATAAAACCGCAGCTAATAGATATTCATGACGTCATTATTTCTTACATGAATATTCAACAGCAAAGGGCTAATACAGGGCAGAAGTTATGCACTTTGCGTTATATATTTACAGTAAAACCTCTTTATAACGGCCACTAAATTGTGTTACTTAGTTGGTATTTAGGGCAAGTGACTGCTTAAAGTAAGGTGGAAGTAAAACAGAACGCAAGGAGCGTTCTGTTTACTTTTACCTTGCTTTAAGCAGCCACATGCCTTTAACACAAACTACTTGATGTAATTTAGTGACCGTTATAGAGAGGTTTTACTGTAGTAACCACCTATTTAGAACGACTCCAATTCTATTAATTAAGTGGTCGCTTTAGAGGAGTTCTACTGTAATTGAAATGTTGAAAAACGGTTACCAGATACAAAAATCAGAATTGTCTTCATGTGTATGCCTGCTGAATATCTGGAAACGTTTCCCTCTGTCGCATTCCAACTTTACACATGTTAACAATTTACTCCATAAAAATGCCATACTATGACTTTGCAAACAGAGTAGACCTAGTTCAGACAGCTCCTAAAGGAAATTCAGAGTCTGTTCTGTTTGCTTATGATATAAAGTTCCTGTGCTCATATGCCATTACAGTATTTCATCTACACTATATAGCGTGTCTCGTGTCTGCTCTATTTGCCAAACTCGTTCAAAGGCGTATGTATGAGGTATAGAGGATAAAGGCAACTAGTCACACATTGGTTAATTAACCCTTTGCCCGTTCTATGTTTATTGCAATTTTCAATATCTACCCAGTATTCATTAACAAAATAGCTATAAAGAAATATGAAAGGTGGAACATTGTAGAAATTTTAGAAAGCTAAGAAGCAGAGCTATCAAATTCTATTAGCAAACAGAGCAGACCCTGATCAGACGGCTCCTCTAGGAGCCGTCTGATCTGGATCTTCTCTGTTTGCAAATGCGTGAACACACGTTTATATGAAGGAAAGGGTTAAAATGCGTATGTATGAGGTATAGATGTAAAGACAACTGGACACACATTGGTTAATTAATGATAATTTGAATTACCGGAATGTCAAAACCAAAGAACTATACAGCATTCATATCTGTGGCTGCCATGCGCGAATAAGTAATAACCCTTGTCTGGGCCCGAAGTAGTTGCAGGGTAGCTCGGCGTCACATCGCATCACGTGATCACACGTCACATCACATCACATCACGTGATCACACGTCACATCACATCACGTGATCACAATACCAAATGTTTGACAGTCTGGTTGTGTGGGCAGAAATCTGCTGAGAATTAATTTTGATTACTGTTTCTTGCGAACAAAACTTTGTTCAACATGCTAAAGGTTGACCAACATGTCGGAACACTCCATCATCAGCTGGTTCTACGGGACCTCATTGTAATTTGACAGATACTTATAGCACACAATGATGCTGATTTCTGCACATACTAAAACGATACAGAACCCCGTTGATTATCTGCACGCTAAGATTGTCATCTGCAAAAAAGTGTCTACAACAATTGTTGTCTGGTCAGTGTTCGTCTGGTACAATTCTCAAACACACACCTCCCCCAAAATGCAGTCAGGGTGATGAGTACTTTGAAATGCAGAGTTTATTTGGATCCAGTCTATTTGTATTAGTACAATAAAACCCCACGAAACCGGACGTTCATTTTAGTATAAACATCGGCCCTGTAGACAGGTGGCAGCTTAATGCAGGGAAAAGTCATACAAAACGTTCCTATAAGAACTTTCTGCATGGCTTTCACCCTGCATTAAGCAGCCACCTACCTAAAAGTATCTAAATCTTTACTGAAGGTCCGGTTTAGAGGGGTTTTACGACATGTAATTACAAAAGCCCCACACGCTTGCAAAGATTGATTGTTAATATATTCTTGAAAATCTCGTCTGCATATTGACCTGCGATATAATATTCGTGAATTAGAGATGACTTTTTTCAGACCGATTGGATCCAGATAAGACTGCGAAATATTCTACGTCTGGGCCGGTGTCATTTGATTGGTGTTTACACTGGGATTAAGGGTTTCACTAGGATTAGGGTTTCGCTAGGGAGCAAAATCTATTCACACGATTTGGCTGACGGGCCAATACGGGTCGAATGCATTCCAGTACAAATTGTCCCTGTCACATATTTAACCATTTGAATGCGGGGAACACATGTACTGGGCTTTGCAAAAAGTGTAGACTCAGATCAGACGACTCATAGTGGAGCCCTCTGGTCAAGGCTTCACAATTACCATTCAAAACCCTTTAGCAAATTACTTTCACACAGAATTGACACTACGTGTATGTAACGCTGGAAGGACATTCCACGTTACATATTCTTATTCAGAGGAGTAACATTCTAGATATGTTTAGGCTGTATGATGGTTTTGCTGAAATATGTATGTAATTTTGCAGTGATTCATTGACATTCTTTCGTTTTTAACACTTCCTTACCAATTTATGCTGAACATATGTAAATTGAATGATGTAAACTTTGTGTTCTTTTTTAAGTAATTGATAAATGTGAAAGCTAATGAAATTTATATATTCATTCATTCTCTCTTTTTGTAATTTGAGACTCGCCACGCTTTGTAAATTCTTTCTCTCTTTTTGTAATATGAAATTGGCTTGACTTTAGAAATTAAATTTCGCTTTTTATAATCTGAAGTTCGCCACGCTATACACGTGCATTATATCTATCTTTTTTCTTTTTTTTTTGGATATAATTTGAGGTTCGCTATATGAATTCCACGATTCGCACAATGCCAACAGTGCTGACACAGACTAAGTCACTAATGCTTAACCCATTCCCTCATATTGACGCCTTTTGGCGACTCTGTAAAAATCATTTTGTGAAACCATTGTGATAAATAGAGCATTTGCTCCTGTAGGAGCAAATGCTCTATTTTATCACAATGGTTTCAAACTACAAAATTCAAAAGTTTTCCCTTTTCTCTAGTTAATGCTCCTTTTCGGTAGATTTATTCAAAATGTTGTATCTTAAAATAGCTTATGAGGTAATGGGTTTAGACAGTGTAGACTGTGATCAAAAGATCAGGGGAAGCAGGGGACAGTTTCGCAATTACTTGTTAATCGTAGAGAGGATTCTGGTCATATATCCACAGTTGTTAGATGATTGACCAATCAGTATATAACTTGCATTCCATTGCACTGCTTGTTGCATTTTTTTTGAAAGGGGGGGGGGTGTAACATTCAAAACGATCGCTCTGAAGTGCACAATATTCGTGACCTGATAGCTTTGAGTCAAATGAGATGTCGAGTAACTTGGCGTCTCATCAGGATTCAAGCTATTTGACATTAGGTCTACATATTTTCGAAAGCTTGGGCGAAATCGGAAGTTCAGTATAAACAGTCCTGAGCAGCCATTCATTTATTGACCATAGACGTCTTAACCCATTACCTCATAAACTATTTTTATATACAACCTCTGAATAAATATACCGAAAAGGAACATTAACTAGAGAAAAGGAAAATTTTAGAATTTTGTAGTTTGAAACCATTGTGATATATAGAGCATTTGCTCCTATAGGAGCAAATGCTCTATTTATCACATTGGTTTCACAAAGTGACTTTTACAAAGTCGTCAAAAGTCGTCAATATGAGGAAAGGGTTAATAGGAGATTTTCTGCATTATTTTTGACCTGCATTGCGCTACCACCTGCCTTACAGTCCCATTATAAGACATCGTTTTGATGGACGCTTGAGACAGGTTCTACTGTAATCCAAATTGTATTGTACCAGATCAAAATTTGAGCAGATAATATTTTGTTTTACACCAGGGTAAGAGTTATTAGTTATACCCTGGTTGTTCACATGCTAGTTTCTACAGACTGGCTCGCCGTATCTTTCACACGCAGGACTGTCGCTGCACCCAACCTTTCCCGTGCAGTTTCCATGTTGTCGTTGATATGTTCCGTTTGTCAACGCTACAGACTGTTTACATACACCATATTTACAGCCTGCCTGTCAGTTAGACCATTTATATCTGAATTGTTAATGTGAAAAAGCCTACTATTTATCGATGTGGTCGGATGTTTTCAGCATCGATGATTATATTATGGCGTGCCATTTTACTATCTACCAGTGTCCGATGGCTATGGGAAAAAGTGTATTTTAACCCTTTACTTATGAATATTCATGTGAGAAATATATAGACATTGCGGATGTTTACTGCCCTCATTTTTATAATGGTTTATGAATAATTACGGATTGGCTTTGGTAGAAACCTTACACTCAGATCTATATTTTTCCGAGGAGCCGTCTGATCTTGGTCTACTATGTTTACAAAGGTATGAAGAGATGTCAGTATGAGATAAATTGTTTAAAGAGACACCCTTGTAAACTTTAAAGATTGCAGATGCATTTTATATGATGAGCGAATCAAAACGGTGCTTGTGAAAGAGTTGGCCTTATCTCTTTTAGATCTACAAACTATACCTGTATAAGATCGTTTAGGAGATAGCTTTAAACGAACACAAAAGTGATAGATCTGTTTCCGTTAGTGGTACAGTAAAACCTCTCTATAACGGCCACTAAATTGTGGTAATTAGTTGGTATTTAGGACAGATGGCTGCTTAAACCAATGTGAAAGTAAAATAGAACGCTCCTATAGGAGTGTTCTGTTTTACCTTCACCTTGCTTTTAAGCAGCCACCTACCGTTAACACAAACTATTTGATGTGATCTGATGGCCGTTATAGAGAGGTTTTATTGTATATCTGTGTTCAGTATAGTAAACCTCCATCTAACGTGACCACCGAATGTGGTCTTATTCTGGCCTTTGATAACAGGTGGTGGCTTAATGCAGGGCGAAATTTATGCAGACACTTCTTATATTTATTGTCGTCCCGCATTAAGCAACCAGTTGCTTTTAAGGACATACTTATTCATAAAGTGGTCGCTTTAGAGGGTATTTACTGTATACAGTAAAACCCCACTAATACGACCACCAAAAAGGGGCATAATTCACAGTGGCAAGGGCAGGTGGTTGCTTAATGCAGGACGAAATTTATGCAGAAAGCTCCTATAGGAGCTTTCTGCATAACTTTCGTCCTGCATTAAGCAACCACCTGCCTATGAAAACAGCCATGTTTGTTTAAGTGGTCGCATTAAATGGTCGCATTAGCGGGGTTCTACTGAAAACGTTTTATGTTTCTGTAAATAAAACACCCATTTGAATTGAAAGAAGCTGATACCTTGCACAATAAGTGTCGCTGGTAAACTACAAAGCTATGAGTATGTTTTAAAAGAGGGATAATTTTATTTTGACGAAAAAAGTACAAAAACTGTCCTATCATACCATGACAGACTGCAGGCAATGCTTACAAAAATAAAAGCAACTTACAATAACATACTTATCTCTTTCATGTTAAGAGGTAGCTTTATAAGACTAGAGGATATGTATATTTTATCAACAGAATGGCTCCTAAATAGTGTAAATCCTTTCGATGCTGACTATTAAGTGGAATTGTCCATCACTGTTTAATGATAGAGCCCATTCAGTATGAAAGAGCATAATATGACAAAAAAGAAAAAAGACGTACGCTGACTTGAGTGTCATTCTAGGAACCCTTTGATCTGGGTTTGCACTGTTTGCGAATGCCAGTACATCCGTTTTCCACACCGAAAGGGTTAACAAACAGATCTCTCTGTTAAGAAATAACATTGGATAAGAGGATATCTCTCAAAGCTATACATGTACGTATATGTATCTTTACAAGTTTGCCCAGATTGATATACAGTAAAACCTCTCTATATCGACCACTAAGTTACATAAAATATTTTGTGTTAAAGGCAGGTGGTTGCTTAAAGCAAGGTGAAAGTATTGGCTGTGGCAGAAACTGTACACTCAGATCCAAATAATTCCATTAGCAAACAGAGCAGACCCTGGTCAGACTGCTTCTACATGAACCCCTGATCTGGGTCTACACTGTTTAAAAAGGCACTAAAAGACGAAATTATGGATAATATTGTTAAGCAGATGTCTTTATAACAAATGGATACAGATACATGTAAATGAATAAATTAATTATTTTTTACAAAGATAGACTACATGTATTTATCAACGACTGTCTGGTAGCTTAGATCTTTTCTCTTTTCATATGGAAGTGTTATGCATAACTTTAATCCTGCATGAAGCTACCACGTGCTTTCAAGATCAAGTTCCAAAGCTCTTTATGGTGGTCACATTAGAGAGCTTTCAGCGTAAACAAACATGTATATTCTTTTCTTTAAAAGCGAGCAATCAGTAACACATTATAGTGATCTCTCGAAGATGACGGATATTTTCTCTTCACGGAGAGACAAACACGACAAAACATATTGCTTTGCTGTCAGTTTGGCGAAATGTAATATGTCTATATAATATACGCCGATATCTTCGTGGAAATCATTGGTCGTTGTCAATATAGAGTACACTCATCTCATCTCAGTTGTATCACTTCAATAGTACACGCGCTTACTAACTCTATTGTTACTATATTCGCATAGTTTATTGAAAAACGGAAACAGGACGGAAATCTGTATTGCCGTGAGGACTTTAGTGTTAAACCCTTATTCTGATAAAATTAATGCCAGCTAAAGTAAAATAAAAATGAAACAGGATGTAGTTCACTCTAGTTTTTAAGAAACTATTGACTAATTATTACTGGTTGTCTCATGTGGGTCTAAGCTGTTTGCAAATGCGAGACAGGGGGACCATTCCTATTGAAATTCATAAGACTGAAAACAACTTCCAGTTGCAATCGTCACTTGTTAGACCTGACGACAATTGATGTCGTCCAACGTTAGCCCTAATTGCTGCACTCTATAATATGTATTATCGACTCCAACTAATAGCGATTGTGTCGTAGGACTTGATCACATGGTCCTTAGTAAGATGGGTCCCAGCTCGCGATAAGCAGGATAAGGGTCTATTGTAATTACAGTAGAACCTGTACTAAGCGGTCATTCATTTACAGAACATAAGGATCTTAAAACATGTGGTTAGTTTAAACATATTTTATTCCATATAATGGTTGGAATGGGGAACTTCTGCATTCCTTTTGACCTACATTAAGTTACCATCTGTCTTAAAGAGCCACAATTAGACCCCTTGTTGATGGTCACTTAACACATTACCCCCTAGTGACGCATTGTTTCGCCTCTATAAAATTCACACTGTGAAACCATTGTGATAAATAAAGCATTTGCTCCTATATGCTCTATTTATCACAATGGTTTCAATCTACGAAATTCTAAATTTTTCCTTTTCTCTAGCTAATGCTCCTTTTTGGTAGATTAATTAAAAACGGTTGGATCTAAAAATAGCTTAGGAGAGAATGAAATAATGCGATTCTCAACTGACACTCAGCAATAAGTTTATGTTGTTTAGTAAATTTAGTTATGTTGCTTGTTTTAGTTTAACCAGTGGCACCGTATAACCAATTATAGTTGACCATACAGTTGTACTTCAAGGAGCAATATGCAATAAAGTTAACGAGTATCTTTAACTTTTCGGTTGTGCCGACGATTATTCTTAAGAATAAGTACTTCATTTCCTACTTTATTATGCTATGCCATTGTTTTGGATATATCTAGGGATAGGGCCAATGATAATGTTGTAATAACTTGTAGCCCAATCCCTTTGCACATGTTACTATGCAAACAAATATGTTTAAACTAATGAAATAAGGCAGATTCTGCTGCACTCAGCACTTGTCGCTAGATATACAGTAAAACTTATGTAAACCATACGTTAGTACTAATATCGGTGCTCAAGACAGATGACAGCTTAACCCATCTCTCCTAGGCTAATTTTAGACCCAATCTTCTTTAATTAATCTAGCGAAAAGGAGCATTAACTAGAGAAAAGGAACATTTTAGAACTGTGTAGTTTGAAACTATTGTGATAAATAGAGCATTTGCTCCTATAGGAGCAATTGCTCTATTTATTACAATTGTTTCACGATGTGAAATTTATAGGGACACAAACTTGCATCACCAGGGGGTAATGTGTTAATGCACAGTGAACGTCACACAGAAAGCTTACAGTGCAGCATCTGCATAACATACCTAAATCCTGCTTTGTTAAAATCCGTTTATAGACGTTTTACTGTACATGTCTCAAAGTTGTATGCTTTACCGGACATTCTTGGGACATTTTTGGGACATTCGTGTGACATTCCGGGGGTATCCGCAATGATTTCTGCAATCTACGAGTAATTCACCATGTGTAAATGCAAACACATTCTGCGGTCTCTAAGTCCACCATGGATCTGTCTTACTGTAGATCGTAGGATTGAAATGATCGTAAGTTGCGATAGTCATATATGAGAATCTGTCGTACTTTAATTGCTGTACACAAAAATAAAATGAACTATACATTCAGCTATCCAAGTAGTAGTGCTCGTTGTAAATTAGTACTTACGATCATTTTAGGTCGTACCATCTTTAGTGCGACGGTCCCCAGAACACCATTTTCGGAAGATGATAACTACGATTGTCGCTCATCCATGTTTTGTGATATGGTGATAACATGTCGGTCTTTTGAATCTTGTCTTCATTATCATAAATCAGGAGTCGTTTAGCGATAATCTGAAAGATAGTAGGTATGTTCTTTGCCAAAGCTTTCGTTGAGGAACATCTAAACCTAAAATTACAAACACCCGCACGGGCGACTGGAACTCGCTGGTTAAGTTCGCTGCGGTATCACAGCTGGCCTGCCATCTGGAAAATCATGATATCGTTTTTGCAGAAAATAAATCACTTGGCCACATCGCACTGCAGGATATAAGCCGCAATCAAATGTGCAAAGTATTTAAACCTTTATACAGCCGCTCCCCGTTTCTGCCTCCTACCATTCCTTTGATAACAAATAAATACCATAGAGTCTAACATACAGTAAAGCCCCTCTAATGTGATCACCATTACAATCACATGTCTAATTCTGGATTGAAGAAGCAGGTATAGTAGCTTAACCCTTTCGCTGCCAAACTCTGTCTTCTGCTACAAATTTTCTTCATTTTTATTTCAAAAACATAGTAACAGTAACAAATAATTTGGATCCTGATGAGACGCCGAGTTACTCGGCGTCTCATCTGGATCCAAACTGTTTGCATAGGTAATCACAGATACGGCATTGGCAGCGAAAGGGTTAAAACATTTATTTTGCATGGAAAGTATAAGCAAACAGTGCAGACCGTGGTCAACGGGATCCTACATGAGCCATCTGATCTGTGTCTGCACTGTCTACCTATGTTCTTATTAAAGAGCACTATATAGGTACGAATGGTAAAGATGTCGACACTATGAGACATAAATCCACATTAATAATTTTGTACGTTTCATTATTAACGGCTCAAAGAAGTTTCGTCTGCAAACGTTATCACATGCTTTAATTTTCAAACGTAGAATTTTTCTTCAATTTCTTCTAAAACATAAGTTGGGTTTCAAACAGTTTGGACCCTGAATAGACGCCGAGTTACTCGACGTCTGATCTGGATCCAAACTGTTTGTAAAGGTACTTACAGATTCGCACATTGCTACCAGCTCTATTAGTTGCTTTTCGGTGAAAGTTAACCCTTACAGTGCGGGACACGTGTCACTAATGTTCTTTGCAAACAGTGTAGATCCAGATGAGAGGGCTCTTAGAGGAGCCCTCTCATTAGGATCTGCACTGTTTGTCATGTTACACCTTTCTCTAAAGGACTCTAAGCTTGACCTATTTGAATTTTGGAGTAGTCCATTTGAAAATTCAGCGTTGCATGGTTAACCCTTTCACCGCCAATGTCGCATAAATAAATGCACCATTACAAACAGTGCAGTCCCAGCAGTCCCAGATCATACGCCGCCATGAAAAGGCGGCGTCTGACCAGTGACTTTACTTTTTTTGTCTCATTCTCTATTTCTATATACGTGCTTTATTCCTTTGAAATTTGTATTTATGTATCTCATTTCCTTATTCAGTTATTGTACCGAATGATTTAACAAAAATTGGATTGCATACAGAAATTTGGCGCCGAAAGGGTTAAACGTCCAACATATTTCTAAAACACTACACGTAACTGTGTACTGACATTTGCAAATAGTTTACACATAGATCTACACTGTTTGTCATTCAAATCTCCATGGAATATTAAGGCTTTCATACTGAATGAACTCTATCAGCCAGTCCACTTTGAATATTCAGCATCAAAGGACTAACTGTCTTTAATAGTTGTAACAGAACTACATAACAGCCAGCTAGGCAGACTGTAATTTAACTTTAGTGCTAAAGGCAGACATCGAAGTTTAATTTTGCAAAATTACTGAAATTACATTTACGGACCATCTTACCATGCTAAAGCATTCCTACTAGCACAATAAGGTTTAACCCATTCCCTCATATTCACGACTTTTGACGACTCTGTAATAGTCACTTTGTGAAACCATTGTGATAGATAGAGCATTTGCTCCTATAGGAGAAAATGCTCTATTTATCACAATGGTTTCAAACTACAAAATTCTAAAATTTTCCTTTTCTCTAATTAATGCTCCTTTTCGGTAGATTAATTCAAAGAGGTTGTATCTAAAATAGCCTATAAGGTAATGGTTTTAACAGCGTTTGACTCTTTAATTGTTGGTTCGACCATACGCACACAATCAGTGGGAATTCTGGTAGGAAATACAAACAGTGTTGATCCAGCATCTTATCTGGGTCCAAATTGTTTAACACTTTGACGCAATTGTTAGAAAGAAACGCAAGAAGAACGCGTACCTTAGGAATGGCAGCAGACGACATGCTTTGCAGACGACCGTTACGGAATGCTAAAAGTGTTAACATAATTCACTTACGAAATAATAACTGTATGCATATTAATTAGCTGAACTTTTTTTTTTAATTTTGACCACGGCAGTACTTAACTATAGATCAGATCTATATTATTTCATAAGCAAACAGAGTAGACCCTGATCAGACGGCTCCTATAGGAGCCGTCTGATCTGAGGCTACTCTGTTTGCAAAGGTTTATATCGGGTAAATGATTAAATAAAATACATCGAAGGAACTCATTAAGTGTAAAGGCAAAAGCGGTAATTAGCCCGCTCGGTCAAATTTCCTATCAAAGCATATTACAGTTCAAAAACCATTTTATGTAACAGTGTAACGTTTTAGTGGTATTTTTTATTACTCGTTTAGTAGGCAGGATGCTCGAGTATAACATTTGTACTAGCCAGTCAGGTCGTTGTCTAAAATAATTAGAAGTTTAAGAAATAGATAATTAAGTAGCAGACCTTCTAAACGTTCAAACTTTCTGGTTAAAGTCCATGATTTGGTATTACATACCAGTACATACATGTATAGTAAAATCTCGCTCTCTGAAGTTAAATCGAGGTATCTTTAGACAGGAAGTAGCTCAATGTTTGATGGAGGTCATGCGGAAGCTCCTTTGGGAGCTTTCTGCATGGCTTTCATCCTGCAATAAACTGTCGCTTGTCTGACAGACGGACAATGCTACTTATTTAACCCATTTCCCATACGCTATTTTTAGATCCAACCTCTTTGGATAAATCTACCAAAAAGGAGCTTGAACTAGAGAAAAGGAAAATTTTAGAATTTTGTAGTTTAAAACCATTGTGATAAATAGAGTATGCAAATGCTCTATTTATCACAACGGTTTCACAAAGTGACTCTTACAGAGTCGTCAAAAGTTGTCAATATGAGGGAATGGGTTAAACGTTTTGGCTTAGAGATAGTTTAGTGTATTCTCAAACATATTTACTGGGTCCTCATATTCACATCCATTCCCACATGTTTGAAACCGACCAAACATATTTGAAATCATGTTTGAGTGTCAAAACCAGGGTATTGTTTTGCGTTCAAGGTCTTAGTAGGTACATTGATGAGATGAAAGAATTAATATGTTTTCTTTTCGTCTACGGCTGCAAATCTGATAAATGTACAATTCTGTTTGGCCCATGGAGATTTTGGTCTCGCCAATATATTAAATACACTCACCAGCGTCCTGGTTAATTCAGTATTACTCAGCGTTCTCAGTAATTCTCGGCGACCATAATGAAATAAGCATTGGAATCGAAGTCAGCATTTTGGCTTCTTCGACTGTCTTGGTGGTAATTCTTCAGACACCTGTCATGGTTTGCTGATGAGAGATTGTAGCAAAAGTGCCGTCAACACGTCATCGGGGGCCAGCAGACGACAGCATTAACGTTTGGCAATTATCGTCTGCTGCAAAATTCCACCAGCTTTTACGTTTATTGTGCATAAATTGCATTGATTTTTCTTTGCTATTGTCGTGTTATCTGGCTCATAGTCAACCCTTTACTCCGTAAATACGCTTTCATGCCTTTGCAAACAGAGTAGACCCAGCTCAGAAGGCTGGTCAGGGTCTGTTCAATATGCTTACAATATAAAATACAGTAAAACCTCGATTATTCGAACACTAAAATACGTATCATTATCGAGTTTTAAGACAGGTGGCAGCTTAATGCATGGTGAAAGTCATGCAGAAAGCTCCTAGAGGAGCTTTCTGCATGACTTTCACCATGCATTAAGCAGCCACCTGCCTAAAAGGGTCTAAATTCTTCTAAACAGAAAATTCGAATAATCGAGATTTTACTGTAGATCTGATGCTACAATTTCTTTTTTTGGGCAAAACAGTCTATAAAGACTATAATAACGAGAATGACTGTTCCGGAGCAGACGGTCTACATTTTTGTACGCCATGCTAAATCAGTATTAGGACGAAATGTCTATGATGACGGGAATGACTGCACTGGAGTATGCAGTTGACAATCTTGTGCGCCATTCAGTATAAGGACGAAATGTCTATAATGACGAGAATTACTGCGCCGGAGTATGCAGTCGGCAATATTGTGCGCCATGCTCATTCAGTATTAAATGTCTATAATGACGATGGGAGCTTTCTGCACAACTTTCGTCTTGCATTAAGCTACCCCGTGTATCTAAGATCCATAAATAGATTTCATGTTAGTGGTCGGTGTAGAAAGGTTTGCAAGATTATATAAGGGTTCAATACGACTTAAAGTTTTTTCAAAGGCTATTTCTATTACAAGTTATGACACGCTTAGATAGTTCAAGGGTTGAAGACCTTTCTTCATTCCCCTAGGGACGTCTTTGACGGAGTGGTTAATATGTAATTCTGGCACCGATTCACAGTGGTAGTGGATGGATAGTGAGCTGCTGACCTACATACAGTAACCCCCCTCAAATGCGACCACTTAATGAACAAAATGGCTGTCTTCATATAAACAGGCGGTTGCTTAATGCAGGACGAAAGTAATGCAGAAAGCTCCTATAGCATAACTAGTGCTGCATTAAGCTATTAGCTGTCTTTGCTACTGTGAATTATGCCCCTTTTAGTTGGTCACATTAGAGGGGTGTGTATGTGGAACATACTATAGAACAACATTCAAGCGACTTGTTAGTGAATTTATATATGGATATTAACCCATTCCCTCCTAGACTATTCTAGACCCAACCTTTTTGAATAAATGTACCAAACATGAAATTTCAGAGACACTTTTCCGTGTCTCCCACCCGCACATCTTCTCCACCCAGGGGTTAAAATGGGTACCTGTGAGGGTCACTCGCCGGTACTGCGGCTGCATGATTGCGCCATATGTTAGCAGTGCTCAATATTGTAGGCCAATGACTCAATGACCAGGGGAGTAAATGTACAGTCGGCTGAGCGGTCTTCGGACTGAAAGTAGACTATAACTGTGTACTTTACTTTTTACTTTACTATAGAGAAAAGGAAAACTGTAGATTTGTGTAGTTTTTGAAACATTGTGATAAAAAAAGCATTTGCTCCTATGTAGTAAATGCTCTATTCATCTCAATGGTTTCAAAAATGAATTTTACAGGTGGCGTCCAATGCGTCAGTAGGAGGTAATGGGTTAAAGAGCTTCTCTTGGGTCTGTCTGTTGTAGTTTTATCCTAAATAGGTCAACGTCAGCATTAATCCTTTACTCCATAGATAGTCATGTTCACGCCTTTGCAAACAGAGTAGACCCAGATCAGACAGCTCCCGTAGGCGTACTCTGTTTGCTTATGGAATAATAGATATCTGATTCTACAGTTTCTGCCATGGCCAAAACATTCCATATGCAATGATATAAATCCATCTGATAAATATGTATACATATGATGTCAGTGGTTCTTACGTGATAGTTTTCCTATTTGTTTTGCTGCTGAAGACCTGTTTGATTCAGTAATGTGGTTGTTACTATAGCTCAGGTAATATTTGAATGCATCCGATAGTTTTCACAGCTTAACCCAATAGATGTATAAGAGCCGTCTGATTTGGGTCTACTCTGTTTGCAAAGACGTAGAAAGGAGTATTTATGGAATAACCCATTCCCTCATATTGACGCCTTTTGACGCTTCTGTGAAAGTCAGTTTTTGAAACTCATATGGAGCAAATGTTCTATTTACCACAATGGTTTCTAAACTACAAAATTCTAAAATTTCCCTTTCTCTAGTAATTGCTCCTTTTCCGTATATTTATTTAAACAGGTTGTGTCTAAAAATAGCCTATGAGGGAATGGGTTAAAGAGTTAATGTAGAACGGAAGTAATACAGAAAGTAATACAGACAGTTGATAACTTTTGAGGTGGTCGTTGTAGAGAGGTTTTGCTGTAATTTGTTTTCAGATTTCACGTTTCCCTCCAGGCACAGCACATAACACAGTCAGACAGGCTACACATCTTGCCCACTGCATCCCTAGCTCCCCAGTCATACACATAAAATGCACATTAATGCAGTTCTTTGAAGTTTTTAGCATCTTTTTGCTTCTTTCTTTCCGCGATACAAGCAATTTAGTTATTACCTGTACAGCCAGTTTAGATTTGTTTGTTTATTTTGAGGTTTTATGTCCCTTTAACAGTATTTCGGTCATATCGCGACTCCCAGCTAATTACAGGTGGTAGAAGACCCCAGAGGGTTCTCCGTGCACGGATCAACTTGTATTGTTTCGTGCACAGATGAACACCCTGGTAGAACCATCCACCTACCGCAAGCCAGCTGGAAGGCTTCCTCGCATAAAAACTCCAGATGCCCAGACTGGGGTACAAGGGTATACCACTTATGAATCTGAGTCTAAGACCATTCACAAGTATCTGATTGGTCAGATTCTGAGCAATATCAGAATCTGACCAATCAGATACTTAAGAATAATCTCAGACTCAAAAAAAAAAGAAGGTTTTATAACCACGAGGCCTGGATTCGAACCACAGTGGTAAGGTGCTAAGCGATTGTAAGTTAACCCTTCGCTTGCTGAATTTTAAAACACATTTCTCCTTCTTAACCCATGCCCTGTTGTATAATTACATATATCTTCACTGTGTACAAGTATTTCGGTGTGCAATGACTGCTGTGGAGTGCAGTGGTTGCACAATCAACTTGTAAATAGTGCAGACCCTGATGAGACAGCTCCTGCAGGAGCTGTCTCATCTGGGTCTTCACTATTTACAGGTAGTATATTGACGTGAATAGCAAGCGAAGGGTTAAGAATAGGTGAGAAATTCGGCATATCACGATTCTCCGGTTAAGACTTAAATTCATATATAGCTAGCGACATATGTGACCTGGCCGCATCTTTAGACGCGACCTTCGCGATCTCCTACTCTAACTCTTAATGCTATCTCTGTCCCTTTAACTCTCCTATAGTAACTGTCCCTTTAGCTAGATTTTAGAGCTCTGTATATACTAGTTAATGAACCAGAAAATCTTAACCAAATTGTATAATCGACCTGTAGTTGATATCAGTTGATAAAAACGCATATGGTCACTTCCTTAACCCTTTCCCTTATAGGCTATTTTTAGATCCAACCTCTTTTCAATAAATCTACCCAAAAGGAGCATTAACTAAAGAAAAGGAATTTTTTTTAATTTTGTAGTTTTGAAACCATTGTGATAAATAGAGCATTTGCTCCTAAGGAGCAAACGCTCTATTTATCACAATGGTTTCAAAAAGTGACTTTTACAGAGGCGTAGAAAGACGTATTTATGGAGGAAAGGGTTAAATCTAGTCTAACCTTTAGCCAGCCGCTAACTCTAACATTACCTACTACATGTATATTACACATATTTGATTTAAAAATCACAAACACATGGCAATTCTAGCATATCTAAAACACGAAACAGAAGAAGACGAATATGTCACTTTTAAGAAAAGAAACAGAATACAATTCTGGCATATTTTAAAAATGAAACAGGAAACAATTCTGTCACTTTTAAAATGGAAACAGAAGATAATTCTGGCATATATTAAAAATGAAACAGAAGACAAATCTGTCACTTTTAAAATAGAAACGGAATAGAATTCTAGAATATCTAAAAAACTCGGCAAAAACGCATTGATGGAGTAGGAGCAGACGGCTGATTCTACAACAAAAAATCACTTAGATTTAAAAGGTAAATCTTAATCATGCTGCAAAAACTTCGCATCTTCAATGTAAAATCTTATTCTTTTACATTGGCGCAAGTAGATCACATTACAATCCAAATCTACTGACATTGGCTGCTTATCCGATCAGGACAAAATGTCCTGACACAAGCATTGACAGAGTGTCAAACTGCTGGGACTCTGATGAGATGTCGAGTAACCCGGTGTCTCATCTGGATCCAGTCTGTTTGCAAATGCGATTCAGGATCCATGCTTATAAAGCTTTTAGTTGAGTCTGAGATCGTTCTCAAGCTTTTGATTGGTTAGATTTGAGCCTTTGGCTCAAATCTGACCAATCAAAAGCTTGAGAACTCAAATCTGACCAATCAAAAGCCTGAGAACAAAACTCAGACTCAACTAAAAGCTTTATAAGCACGGACCCTGATTGCAGTTTGTGGGATAATTACTAATACACGTGGCATAAATATGCATTCGTACAGACGCTTATTTCGTACCTATATTCAAAGACACAGAGAGAGTGTCACGCCGTTTTTTATTCTAACGAGACGTAGGGTCAATCTGTGTCTGACGTGGATCCAAACTGTTTGTAAAGGTACAGTAGAACCCCTCTAATGCGACCACCTAAAAGAGGTATAATTCTGGGTGGTAGAGGCAGGTGCTAGCTTAATGCAGGAAAAAAGTAATGCAGAAATCTCCTAGAGGAGCTTTCTGCATTACTTTTGTCCTGCATTCAGCAACCACCTGCTTATAAAGACACCCATGTTTATTAATTTTATAAATAAGTGGTCGCATTAGAGGGGTTCTGCTGTAATAATAAAGTCACCACCAGCAGGCTAAATGTTAAATGAATGCAACGTGGGGTGGTGTGGAATCTTTAACTATTAGTTTAGTGCAATTGTTTGCACGTGCGCCACTTGCAGGTAGAGAGACCACCAATACAAGCCAGACACAATAAACAGGTGGAAGGCATTCTGGTACTTTGTGAGTTTGAGTGCAGCTTGCTAAAGACGTCAAAAAGGTCTGTCTTTGGCTAACTTTTAACCTGTGTACTCTTAAACGTCAGCGCACTTGTCACCTTCGTATCTTAAGAACTAGTTTTAATTGTCCACTTCAACAAATATTTAATATGAGTGACAAACAGTTTTGATCCTGATGAGCCGTCGAGTTACTCGACGTCTTATCTGGGTCTAGACTGTTTACGAAAAAGGCTATTACGAATTCGCTTGAAGCGTACTAAATTTTAATTGCCCTCGATAACTCCGTCTCAGAATCAAGCCACAGGAATTACTCCCGCCCCTGCGTTTGCCTGGTTCCTTGCCGAATGGTGGAAATAGGGTCCCCAGGAAGCATGTTTGAGAAACCCCTTGTATCCCAAGCTTTTATAGGCAAATATTAGTGAGCCCTTGGTAGAGCCCGTAGTTAGGTAACACCTATTTATCAGTGTATGTCCCTAAAAAGGGATACAGACAAACAGTGAATACACAGATCAGGAGTTCTCAGATCAGAGGGTCATTCAGTAGTTCTCAGATCAGAGGGTCATTCAGTAGTTCTCAGACCAGAGGGTCATTCAGTAGTTCTCAGATCAGAGGGTCATTCAGTAGTTCTCAGATCAGAGGGTCATTCAGTAGTTCTCAGATCAGAGGGTCATTCAGGAGTTCTCAGATCAGAGGGTCATTCAGGAGTTCTCAGATCAGAGGGTCATTCAGTAATTCTCAGATCAGAGGGTCATTCAGGAGTTCTCAGATCAGAGGGTCATTCAGGAGTTCACAGACCAGAGGGTCATTCAGGAGTTCTCAGACCAGAGGGTCATTCAGGAGTTCACAGACCAGAGGGTCATTCAGGAGTTCTCAGATCAGAGGGTCATTCAGGAGTTCTCAGATCAGAGGGTCATTCGGGAGTTCTCAGATCAGAGGGTCATTCAGGAGTTCTCAGATCAGAGGGCCATTCAGGAGTTCTCAGATCAGAGGGTCATTCAGTAATTCTCAGATCAGAGGGTCATTCAGGAGTTCACAGATCAGAGGGTCATTCAGGAGTTCTCAGATCAGAGGGTCATTCAGTAGTCATTCAGTAGTTCTCAGATCAGAGGGTCATTCAGGAGTTCTCAGATCAGAGGGTCATTCAGGAGTTCTCAGATCAGAGGGTCATTCAGGAGTTCTCAGATCAGAGGGTCATTCAGGAGTTCTCAGACCAGAGGGTCATTCAGGAGTTCTCAGATCAGAGGGTCATTCAGGAGTTCTCAGATCAGAGGGTCATTCAGGAGTTCTCAGATCAGAGGGTCATTCAGTAGTTCTCAGATCAGAGGGTCATTCAGTAGTTCTCAGATCAGAGGGCCATTCAGTAGTTCTCAGATCAAGGGGCCATTCAGTAGTTCTCAGATCAGAGGGCCATTCAGGAGTTCTCAGATCAGAGGGTCATTCAGGAGTTCTCAGATCAAGGGGCCATTCAGGAGTTCTCAGATCAGAGGGCCATTCAGTAGTTCTCAGATCAAGGGGCCATTCAGTAGTTCTCAGATCAGAGGGCCATTCAGGAGTTCTCAGATCAGAGGGTCATTCAGGAGTTCTCAGATCAACGTCAGCACTGTTATTTTACAAATAACTTTCCAGAGGTCGCGTCGACTACATCATTATTTAACAAACATCAAATGAAGATTTGATTTCTTCTTCATTTTTGGTTATAGGACCACTTGGAAAATGAGGTTATAATGGGTTAATACTCCATAGAGACATATTTTAACAACTTTGCAAACATAGTAGACCCAGATGAGACATCTCTCATGGGAGCAAACTGTCTGTTCGAGATGCAAACTGTCTGATCGAGATGCTTATGAAATAATATACTGATTCCACAGTTACCACCATGACCAAAAACGCCCGTGTTGATATGTCATTTAAAAATCAGTTAATCAATATTCATAAAGTAAATGGTTAACACTGACTGGTATACTGCGCTGATTTTTGCCGGCGTGTTTATTGTCTTAGAAGAATGAAAAGTACTTTTAAAATGTAAACTATGGATAAATAATTAAACGTCATTGTTCTCCAGAGATGGTGGACCTTAATATTGTTAGGACTTTGTTCCAAACTTTTTTGCTGTATCTGATAATGTTTCTGCACACACACAGTTGTACACTATTTGGACAATTTTAGCAGAACATGCCAAATCTAAAAATGTGAAGCAGAATTCATTTTTTTTAAAAAAACAAACCCAAAAGAAACACGACCCACGGACGAATTTATTTCGTTTTTCAATCACAGATGTCCTTGACCCTTAGTATGTTATCCATGACCTGACTCGTATTTACAAACAGCTTCTTCGATCCAGATGAGACGCCGAATAAACGATTGAACGAAAGTCAAATTTGAGCAGGTTAGGCGCATGCTGTCCACTAACAATGAATTCCGTAACAGACAAATTTCCAGAATTTACTTCTCGCGTCACTTAATTCTTTACTCCACAAATACGTATTTCTACGCCTTTGCAATCAGAGGGGACCCAGATCAGACAATCACAACAAGAGCGCTCTGATCTGGATCTGATCTGATTACTTATGGAATAATATAGATTCGATTCTATAGTTTCTGCTTTGGCAAACATTTCGTGTGTTAATAGATATATGCCATTTAAAAACAATATGATTAATATTCATGATGTCATCATTTCTAACATGGGGTAAAACCTTACTCGGCTTTAACACATTATCCCCTAGTGACGCATGTTTGCGCATCTATAAAAGTCACTTTATAAAACGATTGTGATAAGTAGAGCATTTGCTCCTATAGGAGCAAATGCTCTATTTATCGCAATTGTTTCAAACTAAAAATTTCAAAATTTATCCTTTCCTCTAGTTAATGCTCCTTTTCGGTAGATACATTCAAAGAGGTTGGGTCTAAAAATAGCCTAGGAGAGAATGAGTTAAAAAAATAATGCCTTCTCAAATTTGGATCTGGTGTAATTTTGACTTCTGATCCTTAGTTTTGGTAAATGCACGTCAGGTACTCACATCATTTACCCTTACAGCGCTGACTTTTCAAATGAACTATTCCAAAATTCAAACAGGTCAAGCTTATGGTGAATATTTAGGGATTTTTAAAGGAAAAGTGTAACAAGACAGACAGTGCAGATCATGTGAGAGGGTTCCTCTAGGAGCCCTCTCATATGGGTCTTCACTGTTTGCAAAGGACATTAGTGACTCGTGTCTCGCACTGTAAGGGTTAAGGATGAACTGTTTGAGATGATGTGGTTCCCGGATAATTTTGGGCGTTGGTGTTTAACGAAAGGCTGGTACCCAGCAAAGTCACATGGATTTTTAAATGTTGCTCTAGTTCTTTTTATGTTGAAAATTTGAAGATTACCTCTAGAAAGAATGTGCAAGAATTCTGCTCAGCCAGCTTTAAAAGTGTCAGGATCTAGAAAATTAATTAATCACTGTCAAAACCAGTTTACTACCCTAAAAAATACACACATTACTATTAGGAACGTTTTCATTTTGGTTGGTGCTATTTTCCTATTTCCCATTGCCTTGTTAAAAAACGAAGTGTTTGTCTTCACTCCTAAGCTCTTTTTCTCAAGATGTTTATTACTCCCACCTTTTCACTTCAACCACAGGCTGGAGTAGTGCGATTTAACCCTTTCCTTGTTCTATGTTTATTTCAAATTTCAATACCTAATGAATATTCATTAACAAAATAGTTATAAAGAAATATGCAAGGTGGACCATTGTAGACATTCTAGAAAGCAAAGACACAGATCTATCAAATTCTTTTAGCAAACAGAGTAGACCCTAATCAGACGACTCCTCTATGAGCCATCTGATCTAGGTCTACTATGTTTGCAAATGCGTGAAAACACGTTTATATGAGTGAAAGGGTTAAGATTCAAGAGACCAACATTTACGTTTGAAACCAGTATAACGACAGAAATGTTTGAAGCCATTAATATAACGACGGATATAGTTAAATGTAGCTCATTAGATTTTTTGTGCACATTAATTGATAAAAATGCGAAACTTTTAAATCTTGAGTAGTTTGTGTAAACCTGCTCAAAGCATACACTGTGCATATCCCTGGTACGTAAACTGCTCGTAAGATTACGATGCGCAGTGCAGGTTAACAGCACAGTTTGACCTTCTTGTGGAAAGGACAAATGAATTGCTCTTTAATAGCATGAGTAATTCGTGCATTAGAGTTATCGCTAGGCGTTCGATGTTATCTGCGCACATACTCACCGTGCATGCTTGCACACCAGCCACGCTGTTAGCCCTTTACTTGACAGTTACGCATTTTCACACCTTTGCAAATAGAATAGACCCAGATCAGATGGCTCATGTAGGATGGATCCTGTATAGGCCGTCTGATCAGGGTCTGTTCTATTTGCTTATGGAATGGAATGGTATAGATCTAATTCTACAGTTTCTGCCAACACCCAAAAAAGTCTGTGTTCTTATACCATTACTGAATTTCAGCTAATAGATTATGATGGCATTATTTCTTATATGAATATTCATCAGGTAAAGGGTTCTCCTCTATATGGCGATGCACGGATCGGTCGAAGCAATTTCAAACAGTTCGGATCCAGATAAGACAACGAGTCACTCTGCGTCTCATATGGAGACAAACTATTAAACACACACATTATATCTTTGTTGAGAGAAATAAAGTGCAGTAGAATCCCTCTAGTGTGACCACTTATTGAATAAACATGGGTGTCTTTATTAGCAGGTGGTTGCTTAATGCAGCACACAAGTAATAGCTACCACCTGCATCTAGCACTCAGAATTATACCTCTTTTAAGTGGTCGATAAGAGGGTTTTACTGTATTATTCTGCAAATGAATTGGAGGCCATTTTTAATATTCAACAAGTTTACAAGATGACCATTTTTTCAGCGTTTAAAATGGCAACCGGAAAACCTCAACCACGCATGAAAAGTTCTCGTTCTCGCCGTCCGAATGGCATCCCTACTTTCTCCTGCAATTACGAGTTATCTACATACAGTCGTAAAAACGAAAAATATTTATGAAGCATTTGAAAATAAATCACCCCTGAACAGTTCCCTGATTATCTGCATATTACGTTTCGAGTCGGGAAGATTTATGCCAAATACTTCATAGATATTTGATAACGATCCAGTCTAAATTTCGAATAAATATGGTGGAAAGGTTATCGGGCCTGATTTCCCAATTATGCAAAACTGCAGCTACCGGGTGTGCGGGAGATCACTTGGCTTGGTTTTTCATTAGCCGACTGGCTGACATGGAGTCGCGATTACTGACATTTTCATGTTTTCTTTCCATGATGTTTGTCAACACTCGTGGTTTTACATTTTGTTATCGAAGTGTCCACACGTATATATCTGACATCTTCGCAAATAAGGTAGACCCAGATCAAGCATCTCCTGTGGGAATCGCCTGACCAGGGTATGCCCTGTTTGCTTGGTGGAATTATGTACAGTAAAGCCTCTCTTAACCGGAATTCTAGTAGAGAAGAATTTAAATATTTTAGGCAGGTGACTGCTTAATGCAGGGTGAAAGTCATGCGGAAAGATCCTCTAGGAGCTTTCTGCGTGACTTTTACCCTGCATTAAACAGTCACCTGTCTCAAATACCGATATTTATATTAAATTTACCGTCCAGTTAAGAGAGGCTTTACTGTAAATAAGAGTACCATGTGCCTTAGACAAAGAGTCCTATGTTCATATGATATTATAGAAAAATATGCATGATGTCATTATTTCTTACATGAATATTCATCAGGTAATAAGGTAATATGCATGGCTATCTTGAAATAAAATAACAAGAAGGTATTTGTCACAGAAATAAAAACAAAGTGTTGAACGGACAATCTTGAAAGGATATTTACAGTCAATAAATTAACAGCCTTTGAAAGATTTATATCCCATTCAAACCTATAAACCAGTCTTCCTTATCTTCGTTCATGTACTAAATCTCCGAAAATTTGTAAGTATTCATATTATCAACGTTGTAAGCATTCTTTATTTAAAAAATAAGTGTAGATAATAACAGGCTGGGACATTTAAAATATTCTTCATTTGCAGATACAGTACAGTCTCTGAACACCAGACTTTTAACCCATTCCCTCATATTGACGACTTTTGACCACTCTGTAAAAGCCACTTTGTGAAACCATTGCGATAAATAGAGCATTTGTTCCTATAGGAGCAAATGCTATATTTATCACAATGGTTTCAAACTACAACATTCTAAATTTTTCCTTTTCTCTAGTTAATGCTTCTTTTCGGTAGATTTATTCAAAGGGATTGTGTCTAAAATAGCCTATGAGGGAATGGGTAATTAGTATCAAACCTGAATCTAAGACAGTTGGCAACTTAATGCAGGGTGAAAGTCACACATGAAGCTCCCTAAGGAGCTTTCTGCATGATTTTAACCCTAAATTAAGCAGTCACCTGTCTAAAAAACTAGCTTTTTCTTTGCTAACAGTCCTATTTAGAGAAGTTTTACTGTACTTTTAATTGAAATTTGAAACACGGCAGAAGCTGTAATAAAATAGGTTGTTATGAAACAGAAACAATTAGTGTCTCAAATGCCTCCAATTTTCGGATATTACAGGTAAAGCTATGCATACGTGAAATTGCACACATTTCTATAGTTGATGTTACTTTGGCATCTATGAGTACACTTCACCATGCCACGATAATTCTCAAGTATTGCGAACGAAGCCTCATTTGAAATACAGTATTGCCTCTACTAGCGACCACTCAAAAGAAGTTTACCCTAATTAACTCTTTCCCTGTTCGATGTTTATTCCAAATTTTAATACCTACTGAATATTCATGTACAAAACGGTTATACGGAAACATGGAGGGTGAAACATTGTAACTATTTTAGAATGTAAAGAAACAGAGCTTTCAAATTCCATTAGTAAACAGAACAGGTCCTGATCTGGGTCTTCTCTGTTTGAAAATGGGTAAAACACGTTTATATGAAGGAAATGGTTAACTACATATTCTATTCTCTCCTAACTTTTAGGATACACACTCGTAGGCAAATAGTGTAGCACCAGGTCAAACTAAAGCATCAGTTGGATCAGATGTTACATTATTTGCCACTGCATCAATCTAAGTTACAGTTATCAAACTGATGTCAAATTTACTTATTCATCTTTACGAACAAGTGGAGAGGAGATAGATCGTGTACGAATACAGTAAAACCTCTCTATAACGGCCACTAAATTACATCAAATAGTTTGTGTTGAATGCAGGTGGCTGCTTAAAGCAAGGTGAAAGTAAAACAAAACGCTCCTATAGGAGCGTTTCGTTTTACTTTCACCTTGCTTTAAGCAACCACGTACCCTAAATACCAACTAATTACCACATTTTGTTGGCCTTTATAGAGAGGTTTTACTGTACGTAATTGCAGGTTTTCAAGAAATATAGGCGGAGGCTGAAAGTAAGAAGAAAGTAATGCAGAAAACTTGCAAAGAATCTTCCTGCATTAGTTTTGTCATGCATTATCAAGCCGCAACCTGTTTTGTAAGATTATTTTGTTTATTTGGTCAGTTGTCACTTAAAAGGGACTCCAAATTTAGCAGGGCAACCCATTATTAAATAACGTTGCGCTTTGAAATAATTATTTCAAAACGGGTTACACCTTATTGCAATGTACCATTTTCGATGGAATTTTGGAATTAAGTTGCAAATTGAAGTAGAAATGACTGAAATACTTTTACGGAAAGGAAATGGTAAAAACCGAACATATCCAAACTCATACGCACTTGTGGTGTGTTACTAGTGTCTCATGGCGTCATGTCGGCGTCACATGAAGTCTGTGACTTAAAATGCATAGTTCACTACAAAAAGCGTTCAATATCAATTTTAACCCGTGAAAGTTCAAAATTAGTCATGACGTCACTTGGGCGTCATAACCTTTATCCTCATTTTTCACTACAAAGCACATGGAAATGTAAGCCGTGTGATCAGTGTCTGCTTACTTAAATAAGTATATAGATCTGATTTTACAGTGTCTGCCACGCCCAACGTTTCCTATGTTAATGCGCCAATATAAAAATAATTTGCTAATTGATGTGTATGATGTCAATATTTCTTATACGAGCATGTATTGAGGATTGGGTTAAATGCCTACTATTTGCAGATTGTCTGTGTTTTGCGGGCCATGTATTGTTTCCGCCAAGTCTATACAAAATCACCGTTGGTTGAATGAAATAATTTTTCTCTTACCACAAATTTGCGTGTTTACTTTACATTTAAACGACGAATATAGATGCTCTATACATATACTTCGTAACAAACAGTACAAGAAAGTTGTAGATATGTAAGACTCCCTATATCCATTGTTATATAGGCCAATCACACTTGATGAACACGATAAGGCACGTGTCCCACATGTCTAGGTCAGACGGGTTTGTGTTAGAACAGACTGATACCAATAGTCTGTAACTTCGTACACAGTTAAGTATTGTCGATAATGATGTATTTTCAGAAGACTCGTACAAATTACAATTATGCCCATGTGCTCAAAGTTGTATTCCCTGGTTATGCAATTTTCAAATTAACCCATTCCCTCATATTGACGACATTTGACGACTCTGTAAATGTCACTTTGTGAAACCATTGTGATAAATATAGCATTTGCTCCTACAGGAACAAATGCTATATTTATCACAATGGTTTCAAACTACAAAATTCTAAAATTTTCATTTTCTCTAGTTATTGCTCCTTTTCGGTAGATTTATTCAAAGAGGTTGTATCTAAAAATAGCATATGAGGTAATGGGTTAAGTGCCTCCCTATCTATTTTAACAGGTTTTATCACAGAAACCCTTTACTAATGTGCTGACTTACAGATCGTGATTCGCCATACATGTATATCATTGATCTCGAGTTTTGCTCCAATCCTGAACCCATTACTGCATAAATACGTCTTTCTATGCCTTTGCAAACAGAGTAGACCCAGGTCAGACAGCTCTTGAAGGAGCCGTCTGATCAAGGTCTGCTCTGTTTGCTTTGGAATTAATTTAGATATGATTCTACAGTTTCTGACATGGCCTATAATTAATGTGTTCATTTGCCATCGTAAAAATAAAATTAACTCTTTCGCTGCCAATGCCGGATCTGTGATTACCTATGCAAACAGTTTGGATCCAGATGAGACGCCAAGTAACTCGGCGTCTTACCAGGATCCAAACTGTTTGTTACTGTTACTATGTTTTTGAAACAAAAATGAAGAAAATAAAAACATGAAAATTTATAGCAGACGACAAAGTTAGCAGACGACAAAGTTTGGCAGCGAAAGGGTTAAATTAATGTTCATGGTGCTATTATTTCTTACCTGAATATTCATGGAGTAAAGTTTTAAGCGAGTTATGCGACAGGATAACAAATACCAAAGATGGCGTAATTTATAACTTCAAGATATGTTTTAGCGCATTTTCAGCAATTGCACATGAAATTTTTTTAAAAAAATAAATAAACCCCAACTTGATCCTTATTTTACGTGATAAACAAAATTTCACATACTGATGTTTCTGTTTTATCATTTCTATTAAACTCATATGACACTCGCTGATTCTCTGGTCTTATATTGACTAAGTATAATATAACGTTCGTTGAATCTCGTGTCTTATATTGACTAAGACTCACATGACGATCATTGAATCTCGTGTCTTATATATTAATTATGTAATATATCGCTCGTTGAATCTCTTGTCTTTTATTAACTAAGTATATTATGACGTTCGTTGAATCTTGTGTCGTCTTATATTGACTAAGTATAATATGCTTCTCGTTGAATCTCTTGTCTTTTATTAACTAAGTATATTATGACGTTCGTTGAATCTTGTGTCGTCTTATATTGACTAAGTATAATATGCTTCTCGTTGAATCTCTTGTCTTTTATTAACTAAGTATATTATGACGTTCGTTGAATCTTGTGTCGTCTTATATTGACTAAGTATAATATGCTTCTCGTTGAATCTCGTGTCTTATATTGACTGAGTATATTATGACGCTCGTTAAATCTCGTGTCGTCTTATATTGACAAAGTATAATGTGATTTTCGTTGAATCTCGTGTCTTATATTGACTGAGTATATTATGACTCTCGTTGAATCTCGTGTCTTATATTAACTAAGAATCATTTGACGCTTGTTGAATCTCGTGTCTTATATTGACTAACAATCATATGACGATCGCCAATGATCGCGTCAAACCATTTAATAAAATACAGAAAAGAGACACTTTAAGATCCTCTTATTTTAGATTATATCCAGTTGGTACTCTTTAAATTCGGAGATAAATACACATGTACAGCATTTATGCTCTCTTCATATTCAGTTGGAATAGAAGTATGAACTTTTTACTTTGCTGAATTCAAAGCGTTTTATTGAGGAAATGAATTCCTTACCTGACATATTTTCACATGCAACAATTCAATTAAGTTGAAAAGAATTATGTTCAATGAAATGAAGAATCCATCTAAAGCAACTACATAATTATAATCATGATAGTCTTAAAACATGAGATATAAGTACAAAATGTATATGTGTCTTCAATGCAGGTGGTTGCTTAATACAGGACGAACATCTCGCTGCATAACTTTCGCCCCGCACTGAGTTACCCATGTGGGCTGTTTGCATAACTTTCGCTCTGCATTGAGTTACCCATGTGGGATTTGTGCGTATCTTTGGTTCTGCATTGAGTTATCCAAGTGGGCTGCGTGCATAACTTCCGTTCCGCAATGAGTTACCAATGTGGGCTTTGTGCATAACTTTTGTTCTGTATTGAGTTACCCATGTGGGCTTTGTGCATATATTTCGCTCTGCATTGAGTTATCCATGTGGTCTTTGTGCATAACTTTCGTTCTGCATCAAGCTACCACCTGCATTTAGACCCATACTTATATATTTTTGTAGGTAGCATTATAGAGCCTTCACTGTATATAAGTGATGGATGAGCTATGAAAAAGTGCGCATGCATCTGAGTTTATTTCTCTCCTTTATAACTATCATTGGTCGGGTGTATTCACTGACATGTAACCATAATTATACTCACCACTTTTCATCAAACTAAATATAAACCCTTAATTGGTAACTTTTCATTGCATTCATGTTAACTGTTCGCTTGTTTAGCGTGATCTAACTAGAATTTACAAACAGTTTGGACCCAGATAAGACACGGATTATACGTTTCATCAGGGTCCACGCTGTTTGGATCCCAGGTTAACCCTTTCTCTCCTATAAACGAATTTCCACGCAATTGCAAACAGAGTAGACCCAGATCAGGGTCTGCTCTGTTTGCCTATGAAATTATATACATCTGGTGCTACAGATTCTTCCAAGGTAGACCAATTCTGTGTTCATGTATCATTATAAAAATGCAGCTAATAAATATTCATGATGTTATACATGAATGTGAAACAGGAAAGGGTTGATAGTTTCTAAACAACTTTAAACGAATCGCAATGAGAGTAAATGTCGTAGGAAATCAGAGTTTTGGTAAACTTCTTGTTTATCAGCAGGCTAAGGGTTAATTTCTATACAGTAGAACCTGTCTTAAGCGGTCATCAAAAACAGGTTTATTTATGGGTCGGTAAGGCAGGTGGTAGCTTAATGCAGGTCAAAAGTAATGCAGAAAGTTCCTATAGGAGCTTTCTGCATTACTTTTGCTCTGCATTTAGCAACCATCTGCTTTTTAAGACACCTATTGTCAATAAATGAACGACCGCTTAAGACAGGGTTTGCTGTATAAGTACACATATCGTGTTAATACGAGCATGTAACCCTCACCACCCTGTCATATTATTCGTCGGCAGAAAACTTCACATGATAAGTGCACACTGTGCTGTATTCTCCCATTTCTAATAAAAACGGTATGAATCTTGATAGATAGCCGGGTGATTTTCAACTGCGTTCTTAATAGTAACTCTATCGTCGACAATGGCGAATATTGGACCTAGATAAGATGTCGAGTAACACAGAATCTCATCGGGGCCAAAAATGCGCGATGATGTGATTACCGTTTTGAAAAAATAAACGAAGAAAATTAAAAACTAAAAAATTGAAGCAGGCGACAATTTTGCAGGTTAAGAGCTAATATGAGAACGTTTTTATATATCACAAACATACAATCGGTGAATAATTTGGACTTTTTTTTTAATTCAAGTAGATATATTGGGTGGTTCTCATCCTACGCTATCATTGTATGGGTTCTAATGAAACCTTGAAACCTTACACAAACTGGAGTACTCTGGGGCTTCTCTTATCTAGATTTAAAATGGAAAATATTGAAAATTAAAGCCTAGTTTTGGCGCTGTGTGTCCTTATTTATAGAAATTTGGCGAATCCAGAGACCAAAATATTAAATAATCTCTCATAGTCTTCTACTAGATACTTCCGAAGTCTGATAAGCTTGTCGTATCCGACTGGCTCCAATCGTAACTACTCGGCGGTTCCCGTCAAACTCCCGTCAAGCTACCGTAAACATATCTCATAAATTTAACCAGTTTGAGCTTAGTGTGTGCCACGTTTATCTTGCAAGACAAAATAAAAAGCATGACAACCAAACTGACTGAACTTCTAACTTTTCAATCGTTTCATCTTTCAAAATACCCTATCAAAATAACATTTAAATATTTAAATTATTTGTTCTTCGACGTAACCGGTCAACGGGTTTCGTATTGTTTCCGATGTGATTGGACATCCCCGAGGTGTTCACCATATTGTGCATGGTAGGTGTGTCAGTATGTCGATTTTGTAGTATACATGGTTCATTTTGCGAGAGGTTTTACTATAACAAATAAACTTTGAACTAAGTGACCTCTGACAGCAATATTAAGTCCTAGTCTTTAACCATTCAACCGTTTAATGTTACCCAGCTGATATTCGCAAACAGATAAGATACAGATGATAAACTATGTGACTCATCGACTTATAAAGGTCTAAGCTATAGCCAAATGGATGAATAGTTTAAAAATACTCAGTTTGATAAATATTTTGAAGCGCAACAGACGAGAGCTTGTGGAGATTTTTCACTGATCGACAAGGAACCGATGTTATAATACTTCGGAGTCTGAGGTTTGGTTCATTATCCAGTATTTGATTGGTCAGATTCGGAGCATGTTCAAAATCTGACCAGTCAAATGCTTGAGACTGAGATCCGTCTCAAGCAAAAAAAACTTCATAATCTCGGGACAAGGACTGTTTGGCAAAATGTTTATTTTCTAAAGAAACAATGCACCAGATAATATCTGCAAAATCTACTTCATTTATCTCAGTTAAATTTAAAACTTGTTTTGATATGTTTGTTTTTAAGTCATATTGTTGTCGCCAACCTATTTATTTATAGGTTTAATGCAGCACCTGTTGAACTTATATCTGTGGAGGTAAAGAAAGCTGTAGACTGTAGTATTTTCTGCTGAGTAATTTTATTGAATTGTTGGAGTCATCTTTGAAAAACTAAGTTTGTTGCGTCTGGGTGCGTTTTTACTCACAGATCTAGGTCCTGGGTTCTCGTTGACATTATCTACATACTTGATGCATTTGAATATAAACACTTCAAACGAGGTCCGCATGAAATTCGCATCTGTCAAATACGTTAAGAATCCAGAGCCTCCGCGATTTAGCCCGTTCCCCAGCTAGCGGAATGTATGTGTTTGATTTGTTCACTGATTTAACCCTTTGCCTGATAGAGACACCTTTTCACGCCTTTGCAAACAGAGTAGACCCAGATCACCAGGTTCATGTAGGGGCCATCTGATTAGGGTATATTACGTTTACTTATGAACTTAGATTGCTGCTGTTAGAGGGTTGGTCAGGGTATGCACCTTTTGTCATTCAAAATTATCGCGCAAAGTATAGACGTTAACAAGTACTGAATAGACACTACTGTTAAACAGTAATGTGCAATTTTATCGTGAAAATTCAGCATTTAAAGCACTGAATCTTCCCCATCAGCTGTTGTTACTGTACTACAACTGTAGTCATTGCCGGCGTCTATAATCTTCTGTTGAAGCCACTATCCTTTAGCTGTAGCACTGTCAGTGCCTTTAACCTTTAGTTGTAATCACTAGCCTTCAAATACAACCACTTTCGGCATCTACAAAGTTCATTTGTAATCATATTTAAATCAAAACTGTTTGTGAAGGTAATCACTTATTCACATGTTATTGTCTGCAAACTTTGTTTTCTGCTCGAATTTTTACTTTTGATTTTTGTTCTTGTTTTTTTGGTTTCAAAACACAAAATCATAGCACCGAACGGTTTCGTTCCTGATGAAACATCGTGTAATTCAGCGCCTCATCTGGGTCTAAACTACAGTAAAGCCTCTCTATAACGGTCACTAAATTACATGTACATCACATATTTTGTGTTAAAGGCAGGTTGCTGCTTAAAGCAAGGTGAAAGTAAAAAAGAACGCTCCTATACGCTCCTATTATTACCAACTAATTAACACAATTTAGTGGCCGTTATAAAGAGGCTTTACTGTATTTGCATAGGTAATCACAGATTTGCCATTGGCAGTTAGAGTGTCCCTTTCTTTATTATTCCCTGGTGAGATTTTCATTCTCACTCAACGGTGATTTGATTTCCTCTACGTTCTGCTATGCATTCTGAACAACTGTCTCTGCAGATATTGACGCCTACTTCAACTCTTAAAGCAATGTTTTTCATTTCGAAAACACAAATAAAATAGTAATGAGGTGACAAACATTTCTGCCTTTTGTCGGGATCAGTTTCGTTTTGCACATGATTCTATTGACACAATACCTACAGTTAAAACAACCTAAGACCCTCTAAACCCGGACGCTTAGTAAAGGGCTTTCTACATGACTTTCACTCTGCATTAACTCATTCCCTCATATTGACGACTTTTGTCAACTCCGTAAAAATCACAATGTGAAACCATTTTGATAAATAGAGCATTTGCTCATACAGGAGCAAACGCTCTATTTATCACAATGGTTTCAGACTACAAAATTCTATTTTTTTCCTTTCTCTAGTAAATGCTCCTTTTCGGTAGATTTATTAAAAGAGGTTGTATCTAAAAATAGACAATGAGGTAATGAGTTAAGCTGCCGCCTGTATAAAGACCTTCCTTGATACTAGCTTGAAATTCCAGTTTAGAGAGGCTTTACTGTATTTAATTATGTCTGCCATTTGACACATACAGTAATGCTTAACCCATAACCTGTTAGTTACGATGTCACTGGAATTTGCGAAGCTGTTTGGATTCATATTAGACGCTAAGTAACTCGGCGTATCAATAAGATAAAAAACAAAACAATTGGTGTTTCCCACAAGGTATCAGTAACGCGGCGTGTCGGATGGAGCTTGAAAATGAAGATTCACAATGTGATATGAACTAAGTAAGGAAATGTCCTGCCACA
The DNA here is from genome assembly GCA_963576725.1 of Azorinus chamasolen. Lineage (NCBI taxonomy): Eukaryota > Metazoa > Mollusca > Bivalvia > Cardiida > Solecurtidae > Azorinus > Azorinus chamasolen. The sequence goes on from OY755235.1 coordinate 35,017,258, forward strand.
AAGCTACGTATATTTATCGGTTTTCAAGTCACGTTCCTAGATAAAGCTTCCAGACCAAAAAGTCATTCAGAACTGCCAGTTTTGATTTCCTTTCGCCTCTCGCATGACGTTTTCTGATGTTCTTCTCTCTAGATACATTATAATGTTTTAGCTCAGGGAGTTGATTTCTTAGTTCCAAAGAGTATATACTAATTCTAATGCCAAGCGATCTGACATATAAATGTATGATCATGGTTTTAAGCATTTGATCTGCATAAATCAGATCCATATGAATGGATTTATAAGAAATTGTATCATCAAAACCTTCATCATAAACATCATCAAGACAAAAACATCATCATCATTATTATGCCGTCGTAATATCATTACCAGTGTCACCTTATCGCCTCTATCATGATCATGATAATTTTGATCGTGATCACGATCATCATCAGTATGATCATGACTATATTCGTTATACTAATGGTCATGATCATCAATCATCATTAATTATTTGTCTCCATCATTGCATTGATTTCTTCATTGACAATAAATAACCTCCAATCTGCAAACTGCATCTAACATGCACCTGTCTAATGCTGGGCCTTAGAGGCAGGTGGTAGCTTAAAGCAGGACGAAAGCTATGCAGAAAGCTCCTTCAACAACTTTCTGCATTAACCCTTCTCTTGATTAATTTTAAAATACATTTCTCCTTCTTTACCCATGCCCTGTTGTATAATTACATATATCTTCACTTTGTACAAGTATTTCGCTGTGAAATCACTGCTGTGGAGTGCATTGGTTGCACAATCAACTTGTAAATAGTGCAGACCCTGATGAGACAGCTCCTGCAGGAGCTGTCTCATCTGGGTCTTCACTATTTACAGGTAGGTATATTGACGCGAATAGCAAGCGAAGGGTTAATATCGGCCTGCATTAAGCAGCCACCGGCTTTTAAAAACACGAATGTCTACACATGAAGTGGCCGGTTTAGAGTGGATTTACTGTAGGTGTACACTAGAAACCCTCCAAGTCGACCAATTAAAACATCAGTGTGGATTTCTTCAAAAGCGCGCTGCTACTTAAAGCAGGATGAAAGTAATGCAAAAAGCTAATTTAGGAGCTTACTGCATAACATTAGTCATGTCACCTGTCTATTTGACCCAGAATTAGATATCTTTGATGGTCGCATAAGAGGGGTTTTACAGTATTTGAAATATTCTACATATGTAAACATCTAAGCTTAGAATTTAATTGCATGCTTGTTGAGAAGTTATTCAGAAGTTATTTGCGGAAGACGTAGATTAAAAACCACAACTTGTGAGGTGAAGCTCTTTAACCTGGAGTTCAATGCCTGTGAAAATAATCTCGTTACAAAGCCCTCAAGTGTCACCTTAATGGGTCCTCCCGTTTCCCCTCACCTCTAGCTACAAACTCGTAAAGGGACCTGTAAGTCTTTAAACATATATTCCAACATTATTTTTTATTATCATTACAGTATATTTAGGAATATTGTGAAACAAATGTGACAAACTGTGTAGATTTCTGGAAGACATAGACAGTTCTTTGTTTAGACATATTTTGGTCTAGATCATTTGTAAATGTATCAGCATTCTCCTTAGTGAGATTACAAGGTGATAAAAGAAGGCGACTTGCCATAAATATGTAAAGCTTGCCACTTGTGTCTTTGTGCATTGGTCACTGGTAACCCTCTTAAGAGAGTGTCAAAATTAATATCAACTTCTCCTCTTTTGTTGAAGGCACGTACTCCAAATACTCTCGAGATCAGGTAAATAAACAGTCACCTCTTTTCACCGTACTCGAGGTCTCGAACATAAATAAACACACACTTTTGATGTGAGCAGAAGAAAACTACGTTACTTTATATCCCTTTATACGTTTGTATGGTAAGATCTGTCTAAGTGACGGCTCAAATGAAATCTGATTATTGTTCTTTAACATTTAGCCTGCTATGTGTGGATGAGTGAATACCTATGCAAACAGTTTGGATCCAGATGAGACGCCGAGTAACTCGGCGTCTCACCAGGATCCAAACTGGTTGACATGCCGATTGAATTTTGGTAGACAAACTGATTATAGCTGGAATTTTGAAAATGTAGTAGGTGAAAAATTGTGTAAAAATAATTTGCTCAGCAGGCTAAAGGTTAAAACGACTGGTAGCTTAACCATTTACCTGGTATAGACATTTTCTAAGGCATTTGCAAGCAGGGTAGACTCAGACCATACGGATCTGTAGGAGCCGTCTGATCTGGGTCTGCTCTGTTTGCTTTGCAATTTTATAGATCTGATATAGTTTCTGACTATTCATATAAATACCAGCTAATAAATATTGATGATGTCATTATTTCTTACATGAATAGTCATCAGGTAAAATATTAATTTAACCAAAACTAATACATGTAGTTCTACAGGAGACACCTGCGTTTCAAAACTCCATGTCTAATAAATATGTCGCCCCCTTAACCCTTTCCCTCATATTGACGACTTTTTGGCGACTCTGTAAAAGTCCCTTTGTGAATCCATTGTGATAAATAGAGCATTTGCTCCTATAGGAGCAAATGCTCTATTTATCACAATGGTTTCAAACTACAAAATTCTAAAATTTTCCTTTTCTCTAGTTAATGCTCCTTTTCGGTAGATTTATTCAAAGATGTTGTATTTAAAAATAGCCTATGAGGTAATGGGTTAATATGCTCTACTATATGTTTTTTTTTTATAGCGAAGCACTTCCTTTCACAAGACCACACCATAACAACACTTTGGTAGAAACTGGAACGCTTGCAGAAAAAACAAACTTTTTTAGTAAAACCCCTCTAAAATGACCACCTTATGAATAAACATAGAATCTTTACAAAATATGTCTAATTGTTTTCGGGCATAAAAGTATGTGGGATTAACTACCTGCCTCTACTACCAAATTATTAGACATCTTTTAGTGGACGCTTCTGAAATGTTTTACTGTATAGTGTATACCTTATACAATAGAAATCCCTCTAATGCGACCACTTAATGGATAAACATTGTTGTCTTTATAAGCAGGTGGTTGCTTAATGCAGGACAAAAGTAATGCAGAAAAGCTCCTCCTCCAGGTGCTTTCTGCATTACTTTTATCATGCATTAAGCTACCACCTGCCTCTACCACCCAGAATTTTACCTCTTTTAGTGATCACATTAGAAGGGTTTTACTGTATTTTGAAATCAGAGTTCCACATAAGATGCGTAAATTATAACTTATTCAAGAAGAACTCCGTTATTTCTCCACCAAACGCTCTTTATAATCATCTCGAAGGATTTGGTGGATGAATGGTGATTTTAGTACATTGTATCTGAGTACGCACATTGTATCTGAGTACGCAGTACTCACATGAGTACGCACATTGTATCTGCTGCTCTGTGAAATCTTTTCTCACGATTGTTATACTTGTTTAGATTAACACACTTTTAGTGTATCTTAGCCAACTCAAATTATCTGATATTCATTCTGAGGGATGTGTCTGCAAAATCCTTTGCTAATATGAGCCTTTAAAAACTATATATGCGAAACAAACAGTGTAAACCCTGATAAGAGAACTCCTCGTGGTCTGGGTCTTTACTGTTTGTCTATGTCCGTACTAAGGGGCACGACGCATAGATAGATTAACTCTTTATCTAGCAGAGGTGCATTGTGAAACATTTACAAACATTGTAGAGTCAGAGCAGACATATTCTGTAGAAGTCGTATGACTAGGGTATTCTCTGTTGGCTTATGGTATTATATGGTTACTAACAATTCTATAATTATACAGTTCTATACATGTAGTTTTTGGCATGGCCAAATAACACCATGTTCATATACCTTTATGAAAATTCAGCAAATACTTGATGATATAAATGATGTCATTTAGTCAGGAGCTAAAGTGGGGTAACCCTTTACCTCATACAAACGGCTTTTCATGCCTTTGCAAACGGAGTAGACCCTGGTCAGGTTATGCTCTGTTTGCTTATGGAGTCATATAGATCAGACCTTACAGTTTATGGCTGTGTCAAACAATTACATTGTAAAAGTAGCTTATGAATAACTATGAAGTGATCAGTTCACGCATAAATGTTCATTAGGGAAAGTGTTAATGGCTGAATGTATGTAATGCTTGCGGCTGGGAATGTCAAAGTAATAGCAGATTGTCTGCTTCATAGGACCAAGCACCAAAAATGCACAGCGACCATCGCAAGTCACAAATGAAATTAAGTCCAAATTTAGAATATACATTGCGGTCGGTTACAAACAATGCACGCTGCATGTTTCTCTCTTCAGGTAGCACCTGTTTCTATAGTAATTATTTAATATTTCCGAAGGCATACTATACTATTCTGTCAAGGTAAAAACTTTGACTTAAGTTGTCAGAGTTGAACTGAGGACATTTGAAAGCAAAATAAACAATAACATGAGGAATTTTCTAATATCCCAAGCGTCAAACATTGCATTAAAGAAAGTATTTGAAATGGCGCTGAATTTAGTTCGCATTGTCTACAGTTTTGTACTGATCAGCCTTGAGCGGGGAAACTAGAGTTCCTAGGCCACCACATTCCCCATGCACATTTACATCATTCAAAATACTTGCTGCCTGTAGATATTTAATAGTTTAAACCTTCTCATGCTGAACATAATGCCTGACCTGTAACTATTTTTATTAACGTCCGATTAGTCCATTGTTTTAGACACTGTTGACCAAATGTCAAACAGCTTGGAGCCTGATGAGACGCCGAGTTACTAGGCATCTCATCTGGATCAAAACTGTTTGCAAATTAAAATCAAATCGCAATTAGCACAAGAATGCGTTAAAGTGTCTCATAACCCAGAGTGAATGAAAATTCGAGCGTATACGAACGACAGATAACCGTCAACTCATGCAGTATGAAGGAGAGTGTATATTAGAAACAGTGCAGACCCTGACTTTGTGTGAGAATTCATTTAAGAAATATAAATACGGTATGTATTTTCGATGTTAAAGGTGTTCCTAAACATTGTTGAAAGATAATGTACATGTTCAGTTAGAACAAAATGACTGCCATACGGAAGTTAAATAAGGAGCCCTCTGATTTAGATCTACACGGTTTGCAAATAACTCTACCCTCGTTTCGCATATAGAAAGGGTTAAGATGCGTGTTTGACCCATTCCATATACATGTAAGACGGTTATTTGTCGTAGTAAATGCAACATTCGCATACTGATGTGCTTCTGTGGCGTGCCTAAATGACACACAGGTTGGATCTATAGAGTCCCACTTGTTGGAGTATCCGCATCTCTATACCTCCAGCAGGTGATAAGGCTATGGATACATATATCATATTTTTATACCGATGTAACGAGGTGCGGGTCTATTAACTTTTCTCTTGTAAGGCGCCATACAATCCGTTCAGTGTTAGGATCTACACTGTTTGTAAAGGACATTAATGATTTATGTCCCGCACTGTAAGGGTTAATCTTTGGCACAAAAAAGTGTAATCAGAGAAAAATAATGTCCATTTTCTGCACAAGAACACGGTAAGAGTGTCTTTTAGTTTTGACCCTGATGACGAGCAAATTGATTACCCTTAGTTTTGACCCTGATGTCGAGCAAATTGGTCTTATTTAGATTCAAACTGTTTGAAACGGTTTTAGCAAATCCGCAAATAATATGCCTGGGTTAAGTCCTTACTAGGGATTTAGTTACAAGTGGTTTAAACTTGTGCCGTATTCCTGGCAATAACTATACATTAAAATGGTATAAAACAGAAGTGATGTAAAAATGATATATCTACATCTAAAGTGTTCAACACTTAAATATAAGCCTGATTAAGGTAACTGTGTGTAACTGGATACTGTGTAATATCTTGATGTATGTTTGAACTCTTTGGGCGCAAAATAATTTCGTCTGCAAATAGTGTCGTCTGCTTTAAGTTTCACAGTGGACATTCCTTCAATTTCTTTTAAAAACAGAAGTGAAATGTCAAACAGTTTGTATCCTGATGAGACGCCGAATCTGATCTTAATATAATTGTTTGTCAAGGTAGATTCGCCCATTGCAGAAACACTCGTGATTCGCTTTCCTGCGACTACGCCTCTGAGACATAACTAAGATGAGACGGTTGCTAAAATTAAACCATTACACCATAGGCTATTTTTAGATACAACCTCTTTGAATGAATCTAAAAGGAGCATTAACCAGAGAAAAGGATTTTTTTAGAATGTTGTAGTTTGAAATCATTGTGATAAATGTCACCATATCACAATGACTTCAAACAATGACTTTTACAGAGCCGTCAAAACTTGCCAATATGAGAGAATGGGTTAAACAATCGATACGTTAAAATCATCATCGTCATTTGCGAATATGTGATAACCTTGGCAAACAGTCTGGGTCCAGATGAGACGTCCAGTAACTCGGTGTCTCATTAGGATCTAAACTGTTTGTAACTTACTCCAATATTTTTACAAAAGAAATCTAGTGGAGCTCAAACAATGAAAACTGAAGCAGACGAGAAATTTTACAGACGACAATTCGTGGCAGCAAAACAGCTTGGCATGAGTGAGTGATTAAAAGCAAATATTTCAAGTCTAGGTAATGTGACATATCCACATTTTTCAAATACTTCATTTGCCTTTCATAACGTGTTATTTTGCTGTGGAATTCACACATTATGATTTATACCCCAGATGCAAGACGAAACTGCGTGGACTTACTCGTAGAAAAATTCTCTCACGTTATTTCGAACTAAAACATTCCTACCCCGACCTTGTTTTGATAGATTGTCAACCACGTGCACTTTACTTTTTACTCCATATACAGTAGAACTCTAGGAGCTTTCTGCATTACTTTTGCGCTGCATTAAGCTACCACCTGCATATAGCACCCAGAAGTATACATCTTTTAGGTGCTCGTATTAGCGGGGTTTTACTGTACACGTACATGACATAGGAAGACAATGTATATCCAGATAAGACGGCTCCTTGTAGTGGGAAAAAACCTATTTCATATCTACATTATTAGTTGTGCTCATCAGTGTTTAACCTTCTCCTCGTGAATATTCGTGTCAGGAATAATGACATTATGAATATTCATCCGATTATTAGCTATAATGGTATATGAACACTGTTAATTTTGGCCATGGCAAACTCTTTATAATTCCACAAGTAAGCAGAGCAGACCCGTCTACAATAGCCGTCTAATCAGGATCTACTCTATTCATAATGGCGTGAAAATGCGTGCGTATCAGTCACAGGGTTATTGTATATACGTATAGTACTGACAATAGTTGCACAGTGAAGACAAAATTAGGGCCTCAACATAACTGGGGCCGGTTTACTTGTAAAACATGGACATAACCGTACTGTGCAAGAGATAAATGGGAGTGCTCAAATAATAAAATTGTCATTTCTTCGAGGCGATTAAAATCGCCACAACATAGGGTTTGGCGGAGAAATAAAGGAGATATTATTGAAAAAAATATTTTAATTTACGCATCTTATCTGAGCCTCTGAACGTATGATCCTTTACTCGAGAGTGCATCTTTTTAAGGTTTTGGAAACAGAGTAGATCCAGATCAGACGGCTCATGCAGGAATTGTCTGACCAGGGTCTACGCTGTTTGCTTATACATGTAGTAGTAATATGTGTCACATCGGAAACTCTGCTGCAATAACAATCCTTATCCGGTCCGAGCAGAATGAGCTTTTCTGCTTGTAGTTTTATAAAGATTAAACTGTCAATTATAAATTTTCAGCAATCACTCGATATCCATGCAAGTCATTCCTATCATTTTAATTCGAAAGAATTTCTTTCCACCAATTTATTGGCATATAATTTGGACAAGCGCCATCTAACCAATATCCAGTGTGGTACAGTCTGTATCTCTTAGTATATGCGTATATGCAGTAGAACCTGTCTTAAGCGGCCATAATAAAGATGTTTAATTATGAGTCTGTATGCAGGTGGTAGCTTAATGCAGGTCAAAAGTAACGCAGAAAGCTCCTATAGGAGCTTTCTGCATTACCTTTGCCCTGCATTAAGCGACTACCTGTTTAACACCCTTTTGTTCAATAAATGAATGGCCGCTTAAGACATGTCCTACTATACATACAAATAGATACGTAATGTGTTTACAAACAGGCATGACCCAGACCAGCTGCTGTTACGTTACGTGTCAGGATCAATATTTTATAATTACCGAAACTGACATATAGCGTTCACCCCTGGCGTCTTCCTCCACTTGTAATTAACTGGACGTCGCGATATGACTGAAATACTGTTAAAGCGACGTAAAACCCGATAAAATCCAAACCAAACCTATAGCATTCACCCTGATCAGAAGTTGTGTTGTCGGGGCGGCAGCGGGTCGGTGTCTATATAATTTTAGAAGCTTTCTCAAGTAGCGTTTCCTATTTGTTTCTTCATTTTTAAATGTGGTCAAAATGTAGCGTAGGAAGCCCCTAGTATTTTAAAATAACCATTTTACTTCCATATCAGTGACGTAAACTAGTTTAATCCGTTCCCTCATATTGACGCCTTTTGACGCCTCTGCAAAAGTCACTTTTTGAAACCAATGTGATAAATAGAGCATTTGCTTCAGAATGCTCTATTTATCAAAATGGTTTAAAAACTACACCTTTCTAAATGGTTGTCCTTTTTCTAACAAATCTTCCTTTTTCAATAGATTTATTCAAAGAAATTGAGTCTCAAAATAGTCTATGAGTGAATGGGTTAAATCATTTTTTATGTTTAAGGGGCACCGCAAAAATGTTAGTATGACACATTGACACGTATTGGGTCAGCAAACACTGCAGATCCCGAATAGAGGGATCCTTCAGGCCCCATCTGATCTGGATTTATACTGTTGTTCAATGATCGCGATATTAACCATTCTCTTGCTGAATTTTAAAATGCATTTCTCCTTCTTTACACATGCCCTGTTGTATAATTACATATATCTTCACTGTGTACAAGTACTTCGCTGTGAAATCACTGCTGTTGAGTGCACTGGTCGCACAATCAACTTGTAAATAGTGCAGACCCTGATGAGACAGCTCCTGCAGGAGCTGTCTCATCTGGGTTTTCACTATTTACAGGTAGGTATATTGATGTGAACAGCAAGCGAAGGGTTAAAACAAAATATGAACCAGTTGGTATCGAGTCTGTATTACCATTCAAATTGTATTTTAAGTAAATTGCCAGAGTTCTCATTGCGTGAAGGTTTATAACATACCACTCTTAGAACAGGGTGTGAAAACAGGTTATTTAATTAAGTTTCTCAGATTTATGTTCATTTCTGTACCTTGCTTTTGAAGTTTCTTATAATTTGATACTTTTTGGCAAGCCCAGCAAATGTCTGCGCCCTTTGCACAAATTAAACGGCGGCTGATTCTTAACTGAAAATAATAATGAATTACAGTCTGCATCAAGCCAGAAATAGTTAACTCGTCTAGGTGGAATATTGTGATAAAAATGACAGACACTTCGATTAATCAATCAGATGTTGCAAAGAAAACACGTCTTGCATCCAAATGTTTCTACTTATCTTCTTGTGAAGATTCTGTTTTAGTAACATTGAACGCTAGCACCAGTGCTTACGAAGTGACATAACCGTGGAACCTCTGTCATATTTTAACTCTTTCGCTACCGAAGCGACTCACCGTACAGTAAAACCTCTCTATAACGACCACTAAATTGTGTTAATTACTTGGTATTTAGGGCAGGTGCTTGCTTAAAGCAAGGTGAAAGTAAATCAGAACGCTCCTATAGGAGCGTTCTGTTTTACTTTAACCTTGCTCTAAGCAGTCACCTGCCTTTATCACAACATACTTGATGAAATTTGGTGGCCGTTATAGGGAGGTTTTACTGTAATCTAGTGGCCGTTATAGAGAGGTTTTACTGTAATCTAGTGGCCGTTATAGAGAGGTTTTACTGTATTTGCTGCAATGGGTGAATATGTGATTATCTTTGCATACAGTTTGGATCCAGATGAGACCCTGAATATCTCGGCGTCTCATTAGGATCCAAACTGATTGACACACCACTTATGTTTTAGGGAAGAACTCCAAGGAAATTCCACTCTGAAAGTTAAAGCAGGCGACATATTCATTTTTGCAACTTATTTGGCGCCAAAAGAGTTAAGGGCAAGTTGCTGCATAATGCTGAACGAAGGTAATGCAGAAAGTTATAGGAGCGTTTCGTACAATTTTTTTCCTATATTAACCTATTTGCTCCCACGACCCCAGAGTCTACACTGTTTGCTGATAGGAAATTCAATATAAAACAAAAATGAAAATTTAGACCAGGCGTCCCTTTGATAAAAATGGACTAATCCAATATATAAGTATGGAAGAATCCACTGAGAGCAAATGGGTTAAGTTACCGCTTGCGTGAACTACACATACTGTAACATCTCGATAAAACTAGAAACCCATCTAAACCGAACTTTTAGTATAGAAGTTAGACCCTTTAAGCCAGGTGGCTGCTTAATGCAGAGAGGAAGTCACACAGAAATAATCGCGTCGTTACTGTAATTAGACCATTATAGATAGGTTCTACAATGTAACAATGTCTTAACATATCAACAATTAGATCTGTTTTGTATATTTCAGTTGATGCCTGCAAAGAGAGACAGTGTCCTCGCTTCAAAGTGTGCATAATCAATGTCCAAGGTCTTCCCATCTGTACGTGTCCCAGTGAATTCGTCTGTGATCCAAGACGAAAGAAGAAGAAGAAGATTGATAAAAATGGTGACACCACAATATGCGGCAGTGATGGTGTGACGTATGAATCTCGGTGTCACATGAGAGTCGCTAACTGCGTGAAAGGCAAACGCATAAGGCGCAGACACATTGGAGCATGCCTGTCGGATCCTATTAAGCCAGTTAAAGATATTGGCAAATTACCTGCAACATTACCTGACCAAGATGTCGTAAAAGTCGACAAGTTAGGCAGAGAAGACAAGGAGAGATTAAAAGCCATTGAGAAAGTGAAACGTAGAAAGCAAAAACGAAAGAAGCTAAAGGAAAGAAGGAAGAAAAAGAAGGAAAAGAAGGGTAAAAAGAACAGAGGTAAACGGCGAAGAATGAAGAGGAGAAATAACGGATTCAGTCTGTATTCAAACCGTTACAACAAACTTATTGGGAAGTATACAAAATGGGGGAGAAGTCAAGTTAGGAAAAGCCGGATATAGATATAGGTGGCAGCACCACGCAACTTCCGGTTAAAGACAGAGCTAACACAAAACTAACAGACGGCAATAATACGATGCAGTCGAACATGTGTGTAGCGACCATGTGATGAATAAACAGGGGGTATATAAAAGGGCAAGTGGTTGCTTAATGCATAGAGGGGCTTTCTCCATAACGTTTGTCCTGCATTAAGCTACCGCTTGTCTTAAAACCTACAATTAAGATAATTTAGGATGGTCGCTGCAGACAGGATTTACTGATATTGTTTTAAGCCCGTCAACGTGTAGCAGTTTACTTTCAATTCACTCATATATTGTCGACATTTTATTCATATTACGTGTAGATAGATTTTTAATTTATACACGACGGGCAAATGTCGCCCTACACATGTGTTTGATGTTATCATTCTATGACTCTGTGTTGCTCTGAAAGACAGTTGGCGTGTGAAAGCAACCCACATATATTTGACATTTATTCATTAAATGTTTTATATAGGACATATATCACAACATTTCCTTTATGTTTTGACATTGTGTCAAGTGGAACGGCTGTGAACAGACACGGGCAAGGATACGCCAACGCTGCGAACATAGCCGCGCTGAAACTGGCACATATTGCATGACATTTTGCAAAGTGGCTGCGAATACAACAGTCTCCGAAAAAATGCTGCACTGGGGGACATTATGAAGGAAACGAACATTTGTTTTCTGGGAAACTAATTTACCTTACCTTGTTTTTACTTTATTCATATTATGTAATAAAATGGAAATGGGATAATTACAAACAGACAATCCAACATAAACAGCAACAACTCTCTAATACCACCTTCTTCATCGCATGGTTTACAAAAAACTTTCACTACACTTAGTTTTTATAATTATATTGACAGAATAAATAACTACTAGCGCACATCATGCTAAGCGCGAGCCGAATGGCTTTTACACATAGCCTGGTTCCAGATGAGACTAAATCTGCATCTCATCAGGGTCGACCCAACCTGTTTCAAACTCAGTAAATATTTCCTGAAATGTTTGAACGAATCAGAAGCAATGTGAATTGCAAACAGATCAGGCTTAGCAAACATCCCCTATATAGTGTATTAATGTACTAGTTGCTATAAATAAACTATAGTCTTTTTCGATCAAGTGCCAGTGGTTTAAATGCCTCAGAAGCTCCTGTACGAGCGATCTAATGAGGATCTGCTCTGTTTTCATATGGACTAATTATATAGAGCTAATTCTGCAGTTTATGCCACGATAAATATTCCTTTGTACATGACGCCATTGTAGAAATTCGAGTGACTGATATTCATTCATCCATTATTATATCTTAGATGTTGGGCATGTGCTCTTAGAAAATGAACTTAAATGGGTTAATTTCTTTCAGACAATTCGTAGGTACAAGTAGACAAGTACATCCGCATCTGTTACAGTGTCCGCCATTATATCTGTCTGTGTGTGAAATGGCACTTTTTATGTCTATCATAGATTATTAACGAATCCTTTACTCCATCAATTTTAATGTAAGAAATAATGACTTAATGAATTAAAAAAATATATAGTGGCATAAAGCAAAGTCATTATTTGTACTTGCTATATTATGCCATAAGCAAACAGAACAGACCCTAGTCAAACAGCTCCTATGAGCTTCTGATCTGGATCTGCTCTGTTTGCAAGTGTGTCTAAAGGTGGTATATATGGAGTAAAGGGTTAAGAATGAATATATACCTAAATTCTAATTACTGCTGTTTTATGTTCGTAGCAGCATCGACTTACATGACTATATTTTCTTTGTGCCATTAACCATTTACTCTATAGACGCGCATTTGCCTAATCCCTTTGCAAACATAGAATATCTAGATCAGACGGCTCATGTAGGACCCGCCTGATTAAGGTTTACCCTGTTTGCTTATGAAATAATATAGATATGATTCTACAGTAAAACCTATCTATAACGGCCACTAAATTACATCAAGTATTTTGTGTCAACGGCAATTGGCTGCTTAAAGCAAGGCGAAAGTAAAACAGAACGCTCCTATAGGAGCGTTCTGTTTTACTTTCACCTTGCTTTAAGCAGCCACCTGCCCTAAATGTCACTTAATCAGCACAATTTAGTGGCCGTTATAGAGAGGTTTAACTGTACAGTTTCTGTCATGGCCACCAAGTCCTGTGTTCATGTACTGGAATAAAAAGTAATCTCTTTAACATTCACGGTATTACCATTTCTTACATGAATTTCTATGGAGTAAAGGGTTAAACATATTGTGTTTGCAGTACTTTAATGTACACTTTACCCGCCGAGCATAGGCGTGAGTGGTGACAGAGTTGTAAATGGGATATCACTGAGTCCATGCTTTAGAAATGAGATTACAATGTATATTCAAAACTGTCATATCAAACAATAATGTATTCTCCCACACAGTCTATTTATTAAGTCTGTGAAAAATGTCATGCATAGAAAAGGTCAGATTTGATAAGCATTCCTAGTGAACTATTACCATCTAAATACAGAAACTTTAAAATTTTACTTCATGGAAATTCATGTGAGGAATAATGACACTATTAACATTAATTAGAATAACTTTAATAATGGCATATACATGTAATTTTTAGTTGTGGCAAAAACTGTAGAATCAGACCTACAGTGAAAGAGCTTTCTGCATGACTTTCGCCCTGCATTAAAAAGCTACATATCTGCCTAGAAAGACATACATTCTCCATTACTAAAATTTCGTAGTGTCGAGTTTAGACTGTATATTATTTTATATAGAGCGGACCGTGACCAGATAGCTCCTATATGAGTCGTCTGATTAGGGTCTACACTCTCTGTTTACAATTTAAATAGTGTACACTGATACATTTTTCGAATTTATAGAAAATGTATATATTAAAGTTTTTGCAACGATCCTAACACAACCTTGTTAACCCGAATTTATTTTTATGGATATCTACAAAATGTACAAAACTGTCAATGACTTTGCAAACAATTTCGAAGTTGTCACATTTTAGCTCGGTTTTGTTTAAATAACTATTAAATTTTTATCTCATTTCCACACGTTTCTATTCATTATGTTCCAATATCAATCGTTGTATGTCAACAGTCAGTCTGCTCTTAATAATAAAAGAATTAATTAATGTTATCACAGGTCAGAACTTTGACCAATATTGCTGCGGCGGCGCTCTACTGTCAATACAGCCATGAAATATTTAACCCTTTCCCTCATATAACCCTTTCCGCAAGTTCACGCACTTGCAAACAGAGTAGACCCAGATCAGACGGCTCCTAGAGGAGCCGTCTGATCAGGGTCTGCTCTGTTTGCCAATATAATTTGAAAGATCGAGTTCTTTAGCTTCTTAAATGAGTACAATGTTCCACCTTCCACATTTCATTCTAATTATTTTGTCTTGAAATTTGGAATAAACATAGAACAGGGAAAGGGTTAAATAAATATTCAATCATTTGCTTTATATTAACTACTATTCGGTATCAATCAATTATTAATCAAACGAATCATACGACACATAATCAATTCTAATTACTAAACCCTCTTAGCTTACCCCAAGTACACTGTGTATTCGGACACCCATTCTCCTCTCTTTCCATCAGTTTGTAAAGCTGAATAAGTAGATTTGGCACCATTTTGGCATCTTAATTAGTCTGACACAGTAGCAAATAATTCAGACCCAAAACAAACTACTCCATTCGGAGCAGTTTGATCTTGGTCTGCGTTATTGCCAATGCTTGTCTGTCTGAATATTGAGAATAACAACAATCACCGTCATACGGAATACAGTTGTCGAATTTACTTCGGAGAAGAGTTTTATACAAGCATTGCGAGTTTGTTCTGCGATAATTTCAAATGTAGCAATTGTTTCACTTTAGATATATCCTTATAGATATAAGTACAACCCTAGAGCAACACAGTGTCTCAAAGTGAATATTAACACTTCGCCCGCCATCCGCGACCTGGCTCGCATTTGCATACATCTTAGATCTAGATGAGACGTCGAGTAACTCGGCTTCTCATCAGGATCCAAGATGTTTAACACATGGTCGCTTGTTTCTCAGAACCTTAATCGAATAGGGCGTCGTTAAAATTGAACAGTTCCCAATTTGAGCGGACAGTCTTGTTTTTACAGCGTGGTAAGGGACTAAGGGATAAGATGTCCAAACGTTAATTTCCCCTCACAATTCACACGGAATCTTCGCTAAAACCCCACCAGTTGCACGTAATTGGTTCTACGTAATTGCAATTTTGGAGCCAATTGACCAGTAGGGAGATTGTTCCGGTCTGGAAGTGGACATTAGTGATGTCTACTTCATCATTTGGACCTCGTTAATATCCTAGTACTCCAACGAGTCTAGACTATCTCTGAAACGAAACAAAAAGTGCTGTGTCATTTCGGCCTGATATTAAACATTGATGAGCTTGCTTTGCGACAGTTTGGATCCAGATGAGCCGTTGGCAATGTATCAACACAGATTGATACTGTTAACCCATTCTCTCATATTGACGACATTTGGCGACTCTGTAAAAGTCACTTTGTGAAACCATTGTGTTAAATAGAGCATTTGCTCCTATAGGAGCAAATGCTCTATTTATCACAATGGTTTCAAACTACAAAATTCCTAAATTATCCTTTTCTCTAGTTAATGCTCCTTTTCGGTAGACTTTTCAAAGAGGTTGTATCTAAAATAGCCTATGGGGTAAAGGATTAAAGCAGAAATGGAAGGAGAAAATATTACATTCGTATATAGTAAAACCTCTCTAAAACCGCCGAAAAGGTATAGATATTGGCCTGTAAGACAGGTAGTAGCTTAATGCAGGATGAAAGTTATGCAGAAAGCTCTTATAGGAACTTTCTGCATTACTCTCATCTTGCATTGAGCATCTATCTGTTTTTGATATCACCCATGTGGTTGCATTAGAAATGATCTGTTGCATATTGAAGAGGCGGTAATATTTGCTATAGAATGTTACATGGGGTATTGAAAGAGTTCAAGACTGAATCAGGATTCACAATCGTTATAGGCTGGGTCCTAGTAGTGGTTACCGTAGCATCCCCCCCTAGACTTTTTTTCATGGGTACCAAATTGTTCGTTGGGGTCCCTAGAACACATTTTGAGCATGCCCCCAAAAATAAGTTTGTCCCAGCTATGTTTTATTTAACGGTTTCCATGGTAACCCGAGGTAATTTTCGAAACTACCTTGGTTCAGAAAATGCGCCATAACTTTGTTTTTAGAAGCAATAGAAGGACAAAACAAGTACCAAAGTAAAGCAGAGACATATAGCTTGAATATGATATATGATTTTATTAATATTCATAAATGCATTCTTATGAATATTTATGAGGAAGTAAAAAATGTAATTTTTTTAGAAAAAAGGAGTTTGTTGTTTAGTCTGAGAGGCTTATTAATGCACAGAAATTATTGAATTTAGGTTTAAGTTGTTCGTTGGAGTCCTCAGAACACATTATGAGTATTTCCCCAAATAATTTTGTCCCATCTATGTCTTATTAAACGGTTTCCATGGTAACCCGAGGTAAATTCCGAAACAGCCTTGGTTCAGAAAATGCGTAATAACTTTGGTTTTAGAGGTAATAGAAGGACAAAACAAGTACCAAAGTAAAGCAGAGACATATAGCTTGAATATGGTATATGATTTAATTAATATTTATAAATGCATTCTTATGAATATTCATGAGAATGTAAAGAAAATGCGTTTTTGAGAAAATGGAGCTTGTTGTTTAGTCTGATAGGCTTATTAATGCACACAAATTATTGAATTCAGGTTTAAATTGTTTGTTTGGGTCATCAGAACACATTTTGAGCATTCCCCCAAAGTAATTTTGTCCCATCTATGTTTTATTGAACGGTTTCCATGGTAACGCGAGGAGGTAAATTTCGAAACATCATTGGTTCAGAAAATGCATAATAACTTTGCTTTTAGAGGCAATAGAAGGACAAAACAAAAACCAAAGTAAAGCAGAGACATATATCTTGACTATGATATATAATTTTATTAATATTCATATATGATTGCTTATGAATATTAATGAGGAAGTAAACAAACCGCTTTTTTAGAAAAATGAGTTTTTTGTTTAGTCTTAGAGGCCTATTAATGCACAAAAAATATTGAATTCAGGTTTAAATTGTTCGTTGGGGTCATCAGAACACTTTTTGAGCATTCTCCCAAAATAATTGTGCACCAGCTATGTTTTATTAAACGGTGTCCGTGGTAACCCGAGGTAAATTTCGAAACTATCTTGATTAAGAAAATGCTTCATAACTTTGCTTTTAGAGACAATAGAAGTACAAAACAAGAACCAACGTAAAGTAGAGACATATAGCTAGAATACGATATGTAATTCTATTAATACATATAATGCATTCTTATAATGCATTCTTATGAATATTAATGGGGAAGTAAAAAATGCGATTTTAGTTTGTCAAGTTTGTTTTTAGTCTGAGAGGCCTAATAATATACAAATAGTTATTGAATTCAGATTTAAATGTTTTAATATCAACATGCAAATAAAGGAAAACATCTTTGGTTCATGTAATATTTCTAAAACATGTATATTTAAGCTAATTTGCATATAACTTGCGTAAATGAATAAGCAATTTAACATAAGCCCTATATTTAGCATTGTTTCGAGTGTACTATCTTTTCTATTATTTATTTTACGTAAAATACCAGAACAACAAACATTGACAAGAGCAGAGGGTCATTACTTTGGGTTCTTGAATATTAATGCATATTTATGAATATAAATGAGATGTAAAATAAACACACTTGAATGAGCTGTTCTTTTTATCTGAGATTATTTTAGTTAACCAGTATAGAGCTTGATACTGACTGAAACAGCGATATTGATGTTCATATATATAAATATGTAGATAATGAATATTATTTCAAAATCATGAATATTAATGAGAATGTAAACTGTTGTAGGAAAGTAAGTTTTTCTATTATATTGCAATATACATGTATGTGAACAACACATTTCTTGTAAGAAATTGCAGCAGAGGAATTGAGCATCATGCATGTTTTATGAAGAATATTACTGTTATGGGTGTTTTGCAATGCAATAGAAAATATATAGCATCTCGACTGTAATCATCAGCTTATGTTTACCCATATTAGCCTTGCGTGACTTCTAACTTACTCGCGACGTCTTATGCATTTGCTTGATTTAGTATTTACCACAGCATGCCAGAGCAACGCAAGGCTTCTTGCGAGCATTTCGCGACAGGCTGGACAACTCATTAAGTGTGTCTGGCCTGTTGCGGATGCTCCGCGCCAGCTCCCAATCCAGTTTCATCCCTCTGGACAGGGGAGACGTGGGAAGAAATATTCTTCTCTTTGGTCAGCGACTCCCTCGCAACAGACAAATCACTGTCCTCTAAAGCTCAAAAGAAGCCTGCTTCTTCTTTAAAATCTCTTTCGTCAACAGCCCCTGTGGTGCAGTCGATTCCCCAGTTGTTAGTTGCAGATCGGCACCCAACTGCTGGCCCGGGCGCGGGTTCCCCGTTTACCACTTGAATGGTACCCTTTGTTCTGGTCCCAGGTACTATTGATGCCAGGTCTCCCGGTCCGCTTGTTGTGTGAAGAGTTTTGCCTGGTCCCGCTGAATCTAGGCCCAGTTATCCGTCACCGGTCCCCGGTGTCCTGGCATTAGTGCTTCCGTTTCATGACATCACCAGCAGACCGGTCTACCGACCCCCCCCCCCCCAAAGATGTCACTGTGTATTCTTTGGCCCGGTGTCCTAAGTTTGCTCTCCAACGGTCCTCCGGTGGCCCGGTCTGGTCCTTTGGACCAGGATACCGAAGTGGACCGGTAAATCTACCAGTCCAATCTTTTCTACAGGGCATTCTGTCTCTACACCGCATTACAGTGGTGAAAGTCAACAGGAAGCTGCTCTGGCTAAGTCTAGACGTTCTTGGTCGTCTAGACCCTGCAATTACTCTTCATCTTCTGAGTACACCTCGGACTCCCCAGCCCCCATCCCACCCACCCCGTAGGAGGCGTAAAAACCTTCTTATTCTTCTAATGGGAACCGGCACTCGCACCGCTCTCATCGCACATCGAGGTCTTACCATTACTCTTCTATGCGAAGACATCGCTCTGCCTCCTCAGATTCGCCGGCTGGTCGCTCTCGATAGCCGACACTCATTCTGGGAACCAGCAAGCTTCACCTAGAGGGAGAATAGCTCTCACGTGAACCCACAGTCCACACTTCTATGTCTGTGGCGCGTCCCACTCTTCCCGGGTGCTGCCATCCATGGCGTTCACCAGGGCGGATTCTGGGGGAGAGCAGGAAGACACTTTGTCCATTATGGCTCTTAGGGATGGTCCTATTTTTTTTTAAAGGAATCAGGCTTTGTGGAAGCCTTTCACTCAGATTTAGACGGGACTTAGTCCTCTTTTTCTTTAGATGATTCTGAACATCAATATTTTCTATTGAGAATGCGTGTGAAGATTGTTTTAGAATCATCCCACCCTCTGTCTGCCATAGACCCCCGAATTCTATTCACAGGGGTCCTCTGTCCTCTTCCGTGCTAGTGTCAGTCGAAAAAGTGGACCTCCCTAACCTAATTAAGTCTAGGGAGTCTCTTTCTCCTTCCACGGGACTTCTTTTCCGTTTGCCTGACCTGGACGAAGATTTTTGTGCCAGCCCGGCAACTGGGTGGATCATGTCCGCTAAACTCTTACGGACAAGGGTTCCCTGGGTATCTCTTAGGCCTCCGGTTTCAAATGAAAATCGACCTGGGATGTTTTATCAGATCCCCTCACTTGATTCCGACAGCCCCAGGGTCGGGCATTAGGCCCCCCCCCCCTCTCTCTCTCTCTCTCTCTCTCTCTCTCTCTCTCATTCACTTCTTTAGCACCGGCAGTTGTATCCAACAGATGGGACTCGCTTCAAACATTGACGTATTATCATTGACGTACGTATTATTATCGTTATTTAAGACATGTGACAGCTTAATGCATGGTGAAAGTCATGCAGAAAGCTCCTAGTGCAGCTTTCTGCATGACTTTCACCATGCATTAAGAAGTCACCTGCCTAAAAGGGTCTTAATGCTTCTATAAAGAAAATTCGAATAATCGAGATTTTACCGTATACTCAAAATAATACTATATACAATGCTCATAGAAATTTGCTTATTCATATACGTACATTATATGCAAATAAGCTGAAATACGCATGCTTTATAGAAATATTACCTGAAACAAAGATGGTTTATTTTCCTTCACATGAAAACATTCAAACATGAATTCAATAACTCTTGTTTATTAATTGGCATCTCAGACTAAACAATAAACTCCTTTTTTCTAAACAAAAATCGGATTGTTTGACTTGCTCATTAATACTCATAAGAATACATTTATGAAAATTAGTTAAATTACATATCATATTCAAGTTATATGTCTTTGCTTTATTCAGGTTCTTGTTTTGTCCTTCTTTCGCCTCTAAAAGCAAAGTTATGACGCATTTGTTTAACCATGGATGTTTCGAAATTTACCTCGGGTTACCATGGAAACCGTTAAAAACATAGTTTGGACACAATTATTTTGGGGAAAGCTCAAGTGGTGTTCTGCGGACCCCAACGAACAATTTAAACCTGAATTCAATAATTTTTGTGCATTAATAGGCCTCTAAGACTAAACAAAAATCTCATTTTTCTAAAAAAGCGGATTTTTATACTTCCTCATTAATATTCATAAGCAATCATATATGAATATTATTAAAATTATATATCATAATCAAGATATATGTCTCTGCTTTACTTTGGTTTTTGTTTTGTCCTTCTATTGCCTCTAAAAGCAAAGTTATTATGCATTTTCTGAACCAATGATGTTTCGAAATTTACCTCCTCGCGTTACCATGGAAACCGTTTAATAAAACATAGATGGGACAAAATTACTTTGGGGGAATGCTCAAAATGTGTTCTGATGAACCAAACAAACAATTTAAACCTGAATTCAATAATAAAAACGCACTTTTTTACATTCTCATGAATATTCATAAGAATGCATTTATGAATATTAATTAAATCATATACCATATTCAAGCTATATGTCTCTGCTTTACTTTGGTACTTGTTTTGTCCTTCTATTACCTCTAAAACCAAAGTTATTACGCATTTTCTGAACCAAGGCTGTTTCGGAATTTACCTCGGGTTACCATGGAAACCGTTTAATAAAACATAGATGGGACAAAATTATTTGGGGAAATACTCATAATGTGTTCTGAGGACTCCAGCGAACAACTTAAACCTAAATTCAATAATTTCTGTGCATTAATAAGCCTCTCAGACTAAACAACAAACTCCTTTTTTCTAAAAAAATTACATTTTTTACTTCCTCATAAATATTCATAAGAATGCATTTATGAATATTAATAAAATCATATATCATATTCAAGCTATATGTCTCTGCTTTACTTTGGTACTTGTTTTGTCCTTCTATTGCTTCTAAAAACAAAGTTATGGCGCATTTTCTGAACCAAGGTAGTTTCGAAAATTACCTCGGGTTACCATGGAAACCGTTAAATAAAACATAGCTGGGACAAACTTATTTTTGGGGGCATGCTCAAAATGTGTTCTAGGGACCCCAACGAACAATTTGGTACCCATGAAAAAAAGTCTAGGGGGGGATGCTACGGTAACCACTACTAGGACCCAGCCTAGGCTTTCCATGGTAACCCGAGGTAATTTTCGAAACTACCTTGGTTCAGAAAATGCGCCATAACTTTGTTTTTAGAAGCAATAGAAGGACAAAACAAGTACCAAAGTAAAGCAGAGACATATAGCTTGAATATGATATATGATTTTATTAATATTCATAAATGCATTCTTATGAATATTTATGAGGAAGTAAAAAATGTAATTTTTTTAGAAAAAAGGAGTTTGTTGTTTAGTCTGAGAGGCTTATTAATGCACAGAAATTATTGAATTTAGGTTTAAGTTGTTCGTTGGAGTCCTCAGAACACATTATGAGTATTTCCCCAAATAATTTTGTCCCATCTATGTCTTATTAAACGGTTTCCATGGTAACCCGAGGTAAATTCCGAAACAGCCTTGGTTCAGAAAATGCGTAATAACTTTGGTTTTAGAGGTAATAGAAGGACAAAACAAGTACCAAAGTAAAGCAGAGACATATAGCTTGAATATGGTATATGATTTAATTAATATTTATAAATGCATTCTTATGAATATTCATGAGAATGTAAAGAAAATGCGTTTTTGAGAAAATGGAGCTTGTTGTTTAGTCTGATAGGCTTATTAATGCACACAAATTATTGAATTCAGGTTTAAATTGTTTGTTTGGGTCATCAGAACACATTTTGAGCATTCCCCCAAAGTAATTTTGTCCCATCTATGTTTTATTGAACGGTTTCCATGGTAACGCGAGGAGGTAAATTTCGAAACATCATTGGTTCAGAAAATGCATAATAACTTTGCTTTTAGAGGCAATAGAAGGACAAAACAAAAACCAAAGTAAAGCAGAGACATATATCTTGACTATGATATATAATTTTATTAATATTCATATATGATTGCTTATGAATATTAATGAGGAAGTAAACAAACCGCTTTTTTAGAAAAATGAGTTTTTTGTTTAGTCTTAGAGGCCTATTAATGCACAAAAAATATTGAATTCAGGTTTAAATTGTTCGTTGGGGTCATCAGAACACTTTTTGAGCATTCTCCCAAAATAATTGTGCACCAGCTATGTTTTATTAAACGGTGTCCGTGGTAACCCGAGGTAAATTTCGAAACTATCTTGATTAAGAAAATGCTTCATAACTTTGCTTTTAGAGACAATAGAAGTACAAAACAAGAACCAACGTAAAGTAGAGACATATAGCTAGAATACGATATGTAATTCTATTAATACATATAATGCATTCTTATAATGCATTCTTATGAATATTAATGGGGAAGTAAAAAATGCGATTTTAGTTTGTCAAGTTTGTTTTTAGTCTGAGAGGCCTAATAATATACAAATAGTTATTGAATTCAGATTTAAATGTTTTAATATCAACATGCAAATAAAGGAAAACATCTTTGGTTCATGTAATATTTCTAAAACATGTATATTTAAGCTAATTTGCATATAACTTGCGTAAATGAATAAGCAATTTAACATAAGCCCTATATTTAGCATTGTTTCGAGTGTACTATCTTTTCTATTATTTATTTTACGTAAAATACCAGAACAACAAACATTGACAAGAGCAGAGGGTCATTACTTTGGGTTCTTGAATATTAATGCATATTTATGAATATAAATGAGATGTAAAATAAACACACTTGAATGAGCTGTTCTTTTTATCTGAGATTATTTTAGTTAACCAGTATAGAGCTTGATACTGACTGAAACAGCGATATTGATGTTCATATATATAAATATGTAGATAATGAATATTATTTCAAAATCATGAATATTAATGAGAATGTAAACTGTTGTAGGAAAGTAAGTTTTTCTATTATATTGCAATATACATGTATGTGAACAACACATTTCTTGTAAGAAATTGCAGCAGAGGAATTGAGCATCATGCATGTTTTATGAAGAATATTACTGTTATGGGTGTTTTGCAATGCAATAGAAAATATATAGCATCTCGACTGTAATCATCAGCTTATGTTTACCCATATTAGCCTTGCGTGACTTCTAACTTACTCGCGACGTCTTATGCATTTGCTTGATTTAGTATTTACCACAGCATGCCAGAGCAACGCAAGGCTTCTTGCGAGCATTTCGCGACAGGCTGGACAACTCATTAAGTGTGTCTGGCCTGTTGCGGATGCTCCGCGCCAGCTCCCAATCCAGTTTCATCCCTCTGGACAGGGGAGACGTGGGAAGAAATATTCTTCTCTTTGGTCAGCGACTCCCTCGCAACAGACAAATCACTGTCCTCTAAAGCTCAAAAGAAGCCTGCTTCTTCTTTAAAATCTCTTTCGTCAACAGCCCCTGTGGTGCAGTCGATTCCCCAGTTGTTAGTTGCAGATCGGCACCCAACTGCTGGCCCGGGCGCGGGTTCCCCGTTTACCACTTGAATGGTACCCTTTGTTCTGGTCCCAGGTACTATTGATGCCAGGTCTCCCGGTCCGCTTGTTGTGTGAAGAGTTTTGCCTGGTCCCGCTGAATCTAGGCCCAGTTATCCGTCACCGGTCCCCGGTGTCCTGGCATTAGTGCTTCCGTTTCATGACATCACCAGCAGACCGGTCTACCGACCCCCCCCCCCCCAAAGATGTCACTGTGTATTCTTTGGCCCGGTGTCCTAAGTTTGCTCTCCAACGGTCCTCCGGTGGCCCGGTCTGGTCCTTTGGACCAGGATACCGAAGTGGACCGGTAAATCTACCAGTCCAATCTTTTCTACAGGGCATTCTGTCTCTACACCGCATTACAGTGGTGAAAGTCAACAGGAAACTGCTCTGGCTAAGTCTAGACGTTCTTGGTCGTCTAGACCCTGCAATTACTCTTCATCTTCTGAGTACACCTCGGACTCCCCAGCCCCCATCCCACCCACCCCGTAGGAGGCGTAAAAACCTTCTTATTCTTCTAATGGGAACCGGCACTCGCACCGCTCTCATCGCACATCGAGGTCTTACCATTACTCTTCTATGCGAAGACATCGCTCTGCCTCCTCAGATTCGCCGGCTGGTCGCTCTCGATAGCCGACACTCATTCTGGGAACCAGCAAGCTTCACCTAGAGGGAGAATAGCTCTCACGTGAACCCACAGTCCACACTTCTATGTCTGTGGCGCGTCCCACTCTTCCCGGGTGCTGCCATCCATGGCGTTCACCAGGGCGGATTCTGGGGGAGAGCAGGAAGACACTTTGTCCATTATGGCTCTTAGGGATGGTCCTATTTTTTTTTAAAGGAATCAGGCTTTGTGGAAGCCTTTCACTCAGATTTAGACGGGACTTAGTCCTCTTTTTCTTTAGATGATTCTGAACATCAATATTTTCTATTGAGAATGCGTGTGAAGATTGTTTTAGAATCATCCCACCCTCTGTCTGCCATAGACCCCCGAATTCTATTCACAGGGGTCCTCTGTCCTCTTCCGTGCTAGTGTCAGTCGAAAAAGTGGACCTCCCTAACCTAATTAAGTCTAGGGAGTCTCTTTCTCCTTCCACGGGACTTCTTTTCCGTTTGCCTGACCTGGACGAAGATTTTTGTGCCAGCCCGGCAACTGGGTGGATCATGTCCGCTAAACTCTTACGGACAAGGGTTCCCTGGGTATCTCTTAGGCCTCCGGTTTCAAATGAAAATCGACCTGGGATGTTTTATCAGATCCCCTCACTTGATTCCGACAGCCCCAGGGTCGGGCATTAGGCCCCCCCCTCTCTCTCTCTCTCTCTCTCTCTCTCTCTCTCTCTCTCTCATTCACTTCTTTAGCACCGGCAGTTGTATCCAACAGATGGGACTCGCTTCAAACATTGACGTATTATCATTGACGTACGTATTATTATCGTTATTTAAGACATGTGACAGCTTAATGCATGGTGAAAGTCATGCAGAAAGCTCCTAGTGCAGCTTTCTGCATGACTTTCACCATGCATTAAGAAGTCACCTGCCTAAAAGGGTCTTAATGCTTCTATAAAGAAAATTCGAATAATCGAGATTTTACCGTATACTCAAAATAATACTATATACAATGCTCATAGAAATTTGCTTATTCATATACGTACATTATATGCAAATAAGCTGAAATACGCATGCTTTATAGAAATATTACCTGAAACAAAGATGGTTTATTTTCCTTCACATGAAAACATTCAAACATGAATTCAATAACTCTTGTTTATTAATTGGCATCTCAGACTAAACAATAAACTCCTTTTTTCTAAACAAAAATCGGATTGTTTGACTTGCTCATTAATACTCATAAGAATACATTTATGAAAATTAGTTAAATTACATATCATATTCAAGTTATATGTCTTTGCTTTATTCAGGTTCTTGTTTTGTCCTTCTTTCGCCTCTAAAAGCAAAGTTATGACGCATTTGTTTAACCATGGATGTTTCGAAATTTACCTCGGGTTACCATGGAAACCGTTAAAAACATAGTTTGGACACAATTATTTTGGGGAAAGCTCAAGTGGTGTTCTGCGGACCCCAACGAACAATTTAAACCTGAATTCAATAATTTTTGTGCATTAATAGGCCTCTAAGACTAAACAAAAATCTCATTTTTCTAAAAAAGCGGATTTTTATACTTCCTCATTAATATTCATAAGCAATCATATATGAATATTATTAAAATTATATATCATAATCAAGATATATGTCTCTGCTTTACTTTGGTTTTTGTTTTGTCCTTCTATTGCCTCTAAAAGCAAAGTTATTATGCATTTTCTGAACCAATGATGTTTCGAAATTTACCTCCTCGCGTTACCATGGAAACCGTTTAATAAAACATAGATGGGACAAAATTACTTTGGGGGAATGCTCAAAATGTGTTCTGATGAACCAAACAAACAATTTAAACCTGAATTCAATAATTTGTGTGCATTAATAAGCCTATCAGACTAAACAACAAGCTCCTTTTTCTAAAAAACGCACTTTTTTACATTCTCATGAATATTCATAAGAATGCATTTATGAATATTAATTAAATCATATACCATATTCAAGCTATATGTCTCTGCTTTACTTTGGTACTTGTTTTGTCCTTCTATTACCTCTAAAACCAAAGTTATTACGCATTTTCTGAACCAAGGCTGTTTCGGAATTTACCTCGGGTTACCATGGAAACCGTTTAATAAAACATAGATGGGACAAAATTATTTGGGGAAATACTCATAATGTGTTCTGAGGACTCCAGCGAACAACTTAAACCTAAATTCAATAATTTCTGTGCATTAATAAGCCTCTCAGACTAAACAACAAACTCCTTTTTTCTAAAAAAATTACATTTTTTACTTCCTCATAAATATTCATAAGAATGCATTTATGAATATTAATAAAATCATATATCATATTCAAGCTATATGTCTCTGCTTTACTTTGGTACTTGTTTTGTCCTTCTATTGCTTCTAAAAACAAAGTTATGGCGCATTTTCTGAACCAAGGTAGTTTCGAAAATTACCTCGGGTTACCATGGAAACCGTTAAATAAAACATAGCTGGGACAAACTTATTTTTGGGGGCATGCTCAAAATGTGTTCTAGGGACCCCAACGAACAATTTGGTACCCATGAAAAAAAGTCTAGGGGGGGATGCTACGGTAACCACTACTAGGACCCAGCCTATTAGTCCTATTAGGCATATTTACACCAAAATGAGTGCCATTTGGATACAGTTAACAGGTAAGCTGTTGGAGATTGGCCCAGGAACAAAGTAAATAATTATGTTAACATTAGGATGCACCGAATACTACAACAGAGCATCTCTAATACGACCACTTAACAAATACACATGGGTGATTTTAAAAGCAGCTTAATGAAAGACGAAACTTATGCATAAAACTTCTGCAGGCGTTTTGGGCATAAGTTTTGCCTTTCATTAAGCAACCCCATGCATGTGTCTTTGGTGTTCGCATTTAACATGTTTGACTGTATAATTATGTTGTCATGGTGTTACCCTTTCGGATTGAAGAGTTCAACAAGGTTGGCGTCCGTCCACACGTATGTTCGTTTATCCTATGGCAAGTCCATCATCAGGAAATATGGATCCTGCGAGAACTTTGAAAGTATCCCGGTCCTTGATAACCAAAGGTACGAAACTTGGTATATGGATTAAGAACAATGAGGAAATAATGAACATCACTTTTTGTAGTTTAAGTGGCACGTAATAACAAGGCGAGATATTGGAATGGTATACCCCGTGCGTCATGCTATTTCAGTAATTAATTTGATGAATATTCATGTAAAATACATAGGGGCGTAGCAAGTTGTATTGTATTTATCATTAAAAATTGGTGAATATATTACGTCCTTGTAACCTCAATCCAAATACGCTCTTGCTTATTTATACCCTGAACAAGTTCATCCCTATCAGGGTTCGAGCCCAGTACTTTGCTTAAATTAACCCTTACCCCGCCATGAAAATGTAATGATGGCTCAAAGTTGGATCCGCTGCAATTTAATCTACTCCCGAATCAACCAAGCTTTTGAGAAACTATTGACCAACTGTGATACAAACTTGTGTGATACTATTGACCCACTGTGATACAAGCTTTTGAGAAACTATTGAGCAAAAGTCAATCAGCGTAGATCCTGATGGGACGCCGAGTATCTCCGCTTCTCATCTAGATCCAAACAGTTTGCAAATGCGAGTCAGATCGCTGATAGCGGAATAAGGGCGACACTCAGAATTGAACGGTACAGACAGAAGAACAACTCAAGATGTGCAATACTATACTTTGGCTAAGTACTCTCTGTTTATAATATAAGTTAACCTTATACCCCATAGATACACCTTTTCAAACAGAGTAGACCAGATCAGACGGCTCCTGTGGAAACCGTCTGATCAGGGTCTGTTCTGTTTGTTTATGGATTCTGGTTTTACTTTTTCTGCCATGGCCAAACATTCCAGTGTTCAATTATAATAATTTTACTTCTTAGTATTCATGATGTCATTAGTTCTTGCATGAATATTCACGAGGTAAAGGACTAAGCGTTAGATGTATGCCCATGGACGCTCTGTTTGACGTACAATACATCCTTTCTAAAATGTAAGAATAAACACAAGTCTATGAAGTATGGCGTTGATAAACAATTAAAACAATCACACAACATCCTTTCATCGCCTGCTAAAGTTATTGCATGAATTAGGTTTAAAGGTGAAGTTTTCTTCAATTTCTTCACATAATATGACCAGAGTGTCAACCAATTCTGATGAGACACCGAGAGACACACACGTTTGGAAAATTTGCTTTTGGCGGCGAATGGGTTAATTCAATGCGAAAAGCGAAAGAGACTCAGGCATGCGCGATCCCATCATGAAGAAACGGCATTTGTAATTGTCCCCTGCTGACCAGTGTCTGGTCGAACAGTACCATATGAACAGTACAAACACGGCGTCCAATTATCATACACTAATTAAGACATCTCATGAAAGATTAAGAGCTCTGGTACTGTAGCTTTTGATTACACGTGTCCGTGGTGAGGCATAACGACTTGTGGCCAGACATGCTAAACCCTTTCAACACTAAGTAACATTCGTTGGCAAATGTTGTCGTTTTCTACAATTCTAAAGCTAGAAGTACATATTCCTTCTCATGTTCATTCTGACATGCAATATCAGAGGTTCCTACAGAATCAGGGTCTGTTCTGTTTGCGTTCGAAATTATATGATTTAACAGTTTCTGCCATGGCCAACTATTTCCCCTTTTTCACATGCCCTTGTGAAAATAAGTAAATTAATATCCACAGTCATTACAATGTATTTCTTACATGCTTATTCATGAGTAAAGGGTTAAAGTCTGGACCTGTATGCAAACTCATATAATGTACTTTCTAATAGTATGGCTAGAAATATCTAATTCAATTATTTTTCCTTAGTGAAATTGCCCATAAAGTTGTAAAATGACCGATAGATAGGGATTTCTCCGCTGATTGGTAGGCACTTTGTGTCCATATTTGATAACTTATCATCTGAGTTATGATACATAATTACCTATCTGGAAGTCTAGACACACGAAGCGGGACTCAATAAAATGATCCGAAGAAAGACATATTAGTCTATATCCTGCTTAGAGCGATCAACTTGATTGTTTCAAGCAGTTTGGAACCAAATGAGACGCCGAGTATGTAGGTGTCTCATCGGCACCCCAACTGTTTGACACTCGGTCAATAGTTTCTAATAAAGAACTTACACGAGTTGGAAGTAAACAATTGACACCATGTTTTACAGCAGGATAGTGCTTAAATGTAGACTTGAAATTGCCAGCACATTGTCTGTCTTGAGACAGAGACTATTTGATTGGTTCCCAGTTTCCATTAGAATGATAGAGGCTTGGAATCGAACAAGTAAAAGTACAAAAATGAGTCATGCAGGAAATACCACATACAGAACAAGCACTCGCCCGAACAGCAACACAAGGAAACAGCAAATGTACATGGGTAGAAAAAACAACAAGAGACGCACAAAGACAAAACAAACATACAATAGGAGGAAGATGGAAGTACCGCCTTGGAACGGTCAGTGACAAAAGTCACCGGGGGTTTAAACCGGTTTATGGGCGCCCAACCTCACCCTTATTCCATCCCCATCCTAAAAGACAAACAGTGTAAATAAACGTATCCCCTCTCCGACTAATCTACAACAACCGCGACAGCAAATACAGTGGTAAAGTGCATGTATAACAAAAAAACATTTAATTGAACATACTGTATCCATCTATCGCTAGTGTACTCAATGATTGAGCTGCAAACAGAGTAACTGTAGAAAAGTAATAAAGGGTACGACAAAAATGAAATAGTACAGATATCCGACGTTCTCCTTCCATTTCTGGATTTAAGAGGTCGCCTTCATAGAGTACTAAACCTTTCTTGTCGGCGTACATGCAAAGAGGCCAGCGTGATTGCCAACTGTAAAAGGGTTCACAACCAAACATGCAGTATGTTGTAATAATACAGGATCATATCCCTTTTTAATGAATTGTTTTATATATTTGATGAACAAAGTGAGAAAATGGGTATGTCCAATAATTCTACGAAGTTTGTAAATCACATCACCATAAAATTCAGGATGTGAAATACCGTGTCGCAAAAGTACCTTGAGATTACATTTGTACTTGCCAATAAGCGAGAGATTTCGATAGTAAAATTTAGAGAAAGTTTTTCTTAGTTTATGGTATCTATATCCTTGTTTAAGCAGTTTTTCAGTTAAAATGAGATTTCGACTGTTAAAATCGTCAATAGATGAACAAGCTCTAGCAAAACGAATAAGTTGAGATATATAAACCCCGTAAGATGGAGCACGGGGAACATCCCGTCAAGATGAGGAAAATTTACAATATTAAAATCAAAATCATCTCTTTTGTCATATATTTTAGAAGAAATCATTCCATTATTAATTTTAAGGTCTAGGTCAAGAAACGCTGCATTGTTGTCGGACGGGTTAGCTTTATTCAATTTGAGTTCTTTAGGATAAATTGTAGGAATCAGAGCATTAAAGAAAGGGTTATCTAAGTTAAAAATATCATCCAAATATCGACAAGTATCATTGAAGGCTTTTATAACATCTTCTTGTGATTGAGGATTCAAACTCAACATGAAATCTCTCTCATAGCAGTACAAAAACAAATCTGCGACAAGTGGTGCACAATTCGTACCCATGGGAAGTTTCATTGTCTTTGGTCATGGATCGCGGACATAGTGGGACACATGTACAACTGTACCTGTAACCCGTTTTACGGAGGAACGAGCAACCAACATTATCGTAAGTCCTTATATACGACAACCGCTAAACATTAGCTGAAATTATATCACACGTTCTAGCGTGCAGCAAGCATAACATAAGTTAACGTACGTTCTGTCATACGACGATCGCAACTTGTATGATAGATTTTACGACACTCTCAATCGTAATGTCTTTCGTGAAACGGGTCCTTGTTCTCGCTAAATCTAAAATTATTATATGAATAGTGCTAAATAGTTTTCAGATGGTAAGTATTCATGGTTTTCTTTGCAAAACACGATACATGTACCTGAATTGTTTCCATAGAACACGGATGCTTCCAACTATACCATACAATAGTTAAGGACCATAGCGCTTGCATTCCTGATTCGGTAAGAAATCTAAAACAAAAAGCGGAAAACTTGTCATCTAAATAAACATGTGTATGAAGTTTGATGACTGTAGGTCTACCATAGACAGGCGCATAGAAACAAAACAACAAAACGTAACAATATACAGGCGGAGTGTTACTAATCGACAAGTCGTGAGCCAAGCCGCTTTCATCTGTTAGAAACTAACAGGACAAAATATTTCCACACTATGTTTGAAATCTTTTAAACAGCAGGGGCCTGTATCCAATTCCCTCATATAACCCAGTGACCAGGGGGTAAATTGTGAAGTCGGGAGACTATGTACATTGTATATAGTTCCAGACTATAAACCTCACCTTTACCTTTTTTAACCTTTTACCCATTCTCTCATATTAACGACTTTTGACGACTCTGTAAAAGTCACTTTGTGAAACCAT
The DNA here is from genome assembly GCA_963576725.1 of Azorinus chamasolen. Lineage (NCBI taxonomy): Eukaryota > Metazoa > Mollusca > Bivalvia > Cardiida > Solecurtidae > Azorinus > Azorinus chamasolen. Next base: position 35,049,610 of record OY755235.1, read on the forward strand.
TGTGATACATGGAGAATTTGCTCCTATAGGAGCAAATGCTCTATTTATGACAATGGTTTCAAACTACAAAATTCTAAAGATTTCCCTTTCTCTATTTAATGCTCCTTTTCGGTAGGTTTATTCAAAGAGGGTTGTATCTAAAAATAGCCTATTAGGTAATGGGATATTAGACGCTACGTAACTTGATTTCTCATAAGGATCAAACTTATTTACAAAACGAGCAGACCCAGATCAGATGACTCATACAGGTTTACTTATTGGATTATATAGAGCTGAGTCTACAGCCTTCTATGGCCAACATACCTTGTCTTGCTAACTTCATATGCATTACGGAAGGTCGTGGGTTCGATCCCCGGCCGCGACAGACCAAAAGTCGTTAAAAGTTTGTACTAGTAGCTCCCTTGTCTACGCTCGACATTAAAATGGTAGTTCTAGGACTGGTCGGCCCGGTGTCAGGATAATGTTGCCTGCAAATAACTGAAATACTGTTGGTCGGACGTAAAACCCAACTCACTCACTCTCTCATATGCATTATAAACATTGACCTAATAAATATTATATTACACGAATATCCACCAAGTAATGGGCTATGGAGTTAATCAAAACTCCTAAAAGGATGGAATGAGAGCGCATTGATGTTGTATTTCAGACAAGCCGATAATGCATTATCTTATATCAATCAAACACTGACTTTTGCAACTGATAACTGCACTAACCCTCCTCTTGCTATGTGCAAGCCAACTCGCATTTGCAAACAGCTTGACTCCAGATGTGACGTCGAGCAACTCGGCGTCTCATCAGGATCAAATCTCTTGGACACTCGGTCAATTGTTTCTCAAAAGCTTGATCGAATCGGAATTATGTTGCAGTCAAAATTGCACAAAATACAAATGTGAGTAGACATTATTTTTTGCAGCTGATAACCACACTAATAAAACAATTAAATCGTTCACCTTCTAAGCAGCAGTTAAAAACCCTATTGATAAGACATGCATAAATCCAACCAGTAAATGAACTGTAACCAACCACGAGTTGAAAAGATCGCGATGTCGTGGGAAAATTAAAATCAAATCCCATATGCGTACCAACACATTAACATGAATATATCTCAATAAAGTAGCAGTGGAAAGGTGGAACCATCAAACAGACGTCATGATTTGCGAATCTAACGTAACATATGCACATATGATTCTCATACGGCGTTTAGGATTGAGTGCCGTCTTATATTGAATTTATTGCAGATATATCGTATTCTCTCAAATAAACACCCCCGCTGTATAAAATGTGCCCCTTACTTCTATTGGGACGATCATTATACAACTAATCCCTATATAATAAGCATTACAATTAGACATAGGTTTTTAAAATACAGGTGACAGTTTAATGTAGACTGAAAGCAATGTCAGGGGATCTTTCGACAGTGCATTAATTTTGCATTAGGCAAAAAATGTGTACAAAATGCAAGATTTTTTTAAAAAAACAAAAACAAAACAAAAACAAAGCCCCGGTGCGTTTATTTGAGATAATACGGTACCATGGGTCATATCAGTTGTTTGCACACGACAAGGCCCGTCCCTGGACAGACCAGTTGAACTAGGCTAGGCAAGCCAGCGGGTTTGAACGCCATGTACGTTAGGGAGTTGCTAATCCCAGCATGCATAGACGGCCCCGATGGACATGGTGAAATAGTGAAACAGTGACATCTATCCACCAGGGAGACAGTGATCCAAAGCTCCGCGGAGACCTCATGGCGTGTTCAGGATCCCAGGACATCATGGCTATTCACCGCAGTTAAGGACAATTCTAGTTATGACGACTATGTATACTTGTAGATCGCGACTTCTAAGGCCGAGCGAATTGACATGACCGAGAGAATTAACCTGACCCAGTGCAACCACCATTCCATTTTAAAAATCTTTCCCACACATGTCCATTGAACGGCTCACAAAAGTCCTCAAGCGATCACGGACGAGTGAATTGATTGGTGGGTGTAATCACTGGAAGTCATAGCCCTGATTACCGTGGACAAGTGGTCGCTTTGCACAATTAACACCTCGAACATATTCATCTTACATACTCATACCAATAAAAACGAATGTTACATTGCGAAAGGGTAAGCTTCAGACTGACGTAAGCGTATTTTTGTACATTTGTGATTCTTTATGTACAATTACACATAAGATTAATATGTCACGCTTTAGCCTAAGAATCACACATTGAGTTTATTTATATATTTAACATGTCAATAGTATTCACACTTTGCACTCATAACAATGCACCCTACGTTGCATAGAATAGATTCGCTAATAGCGACGTCATGACTAATTTTGAACTTTCACGGGTTAAAAATTAATATTAAACGCTTTTTGTAGTAAAATATGCATTTTCAGTCATTAACGTCATGTGACGCCGACTTGTCGCCATGAGTCTACAGACACTGGAAACACACCAAGAGTGCATATGAGTTTGGGTGTATTCTGTTTTTAACATTTCATTTCAGTGAAAAGTATTTAGTCATTGTACTTCAATTTGCAACTTGATTTCAAAATGGGTTGACAAAACAGCTCACATTGAAACAAACTGCAACCCGTTTTGAAATAATTATTTCAAAGTGCAACGTTATTTCAAAACGAGTTGCAACACTGCTTCTTCTTATATTCTTAGCTACCCTAACAGTCAGCTGAGCCACCTAATCCATATCCAAGGACGGACACTAACAAGGCTAGTAATACTTGGAGTAGAGTATTTTTACTTTCCTTTAAAGCATAGAAAAAAGAATTTCCAATAGAAATATTGCATTTATATAGCATAAGGTTTATTGGCATTAAACATTTTACAATGTTTCTAGCCTGTATAAAGCAATAATGATAACATGAACATTTTTAGAGAATTCATATACATATGAGCACTATAACATAATTTAAAATTATTCTTGTAAATAATATTTATCTAAATCGTCATTTGAACAAGTACTGTGCAAAAAATTGTTTCTACTTTATTTGTTTACAAAATGCTGATCTTGAATTATTGTCTACATTTTGAAGCAAAGTAAATGTACATGTACTTCGAAAGTCTTAATAATGTCTTCTTATTGGTAGATGCCATTAATGTATATACAAAGGAAAGGTTTCATGGAACGTTTTCTCAAATCATTATAAAAGGGACATACAAGTAAAACGTGATATTCATTTTCAATTCAATTGAGATTACAAAAGCTAATATATAATACCCTATTGTTCCCGGTTCTTGCAAGAGAGAACCTCTCAAACCGTAGGGAAGTTTTTTACGACTGTGTTACCGTTCAACATATGCTTAAAATGATCTTTAAGTTCACATATTGTGCATGCATCGTTTAACTATATCTTGGCACGTGGGAAGAGGACTTTGTGAACCCTTCGCTTGCTATTCACGTCAATATACATGTACCTACCTGTAAATAGTGAAGACCCAGTTGAGACAGCTCCTGCAGGAGCTGTCTCATCAGGGTCTGCACTATTTACAAGTTGATTGTGCAACCAGTGCACTCCACAGCAGTGATTGCACAGCGAAATATGTGTATACATTGACATGGGTAAAGAAAAGAAGGAGATATGCATTTTGTAATTCAACAAGAGAAGGGTTAATATTTCAGAGACCACGTAAATAGCTAGCATTAGCATGTCACAGTTGTCTTTTAGCAAGCTAGACACTATCATACTTTGAAACCGCATCCTTATTGGTAGAGTATTTAGCAGACATAACAAAATACTTACAGATCAAGTGTTTGCAATCAATGTCCTTACCTGTAGAATAATTTAATTTAACAGACACGATGAAACTTCATATATCAAGTGTTTTCAATATCCTTACCTGTGCAATAGTTTAGCCGATATGATAAACACCTTTTAGATCAAGTGTATGCATGGTAACTCATGTAAACCACATACAAATAATTATGATTATGATACACGATCGGTATCAATGTATCATATTTACTTATAATTGCACCTCTGAATAGCCTTTCAGCCTTTAGTTAATTTTCCACATTAAAACGCGATATACGGTAACCTTTTTATCATTGAAACTATGTTGATTACATGGCATAGGTTAAATTCGGACGTTGAGGACACCATGACCCCGGGTCACTTACTTTCAACGCTAAGAACATTATATCAATCATACGACGTATATATACTATAGCATACTGCCAATTACTTCAGAAAACCCTTTCAAAAATACTACCAAAATATGTATACTTGATGTTCTTAACGGCAGGTGGTAGGTTAATGCAGGACGAACGTTATACAGAAAGCTCGTATACGAGTGTTCTGTATTTCTTTCGCACTGCGTTAACCCATTACTGCATATACACACCCAGTTTCAGGATTTTATTATTTACATTTCTTATATCCTCGAGAACATAATAAAAATCATATTAACAGTTTTGGTTATGGCGTTGAGGACGGACAATTAGGAGCCTTGTTTAATGTTAATAAGAGAACCGATAGTTGATCAATAGTACATAGTGGTCAATTTGTCACGCCCGGAGGAGTCATTCAGTTCATCGCTGGGTCAGAGTTCCACCGATGACGGTGGTGGTGATGGTGTGTGATGGTGTGTGAGGGTCTTGGGGGCAAAATCTAACGTTACACTGGCCAAAACTAACGATCAATCGAGAAAGACGTTCAAACTTACGAAATTGATAAATAAAGCTAAGCTGATTCCAGTTCTTAAAAGATCAAGAAGTAATCGATGTCCGCTCATGACGGTGTGTATTACACAATACATTGGACAAAATGCGACATCTCTGTCATCAATAACATATTACCTCTCGTCAGGGTCAGTATATCAATCCTAATGCGAATGTCTAGACGGACAAAGTAGCGAGAATTAAACACCTTCTGACACTTTAGTTATCAATATTTCACGTATTGAACAGATGACATCACCCGGGAAACGTTGCTCGCTGTACTCGTTTTACCATACCATATTCAATGGTACTTTATATCACATTGTATTGGGACATATATTCCTTGTCTCTTGTCTCTTTGATTATTGCTCTGAACCTCCGGTAATAACGCACATATGCATGCATTGACTGGTATGATTATTTTGTATGCAAAAGAAATGGATAATACAGCGAACAATGCATATACATATTTTCAATCCATGTAGTTGGCATAAAAATAGGCATTGTTACCGCCTCCTAAAATGTTACTGCAGAAGAGTCTGATGTTTGATTACGTAACACAATGATTGGTGTTAATTTCCTCAAATTAAACTTATTTCACACCTTTGCAAACAGAATAGACCTAGACCAGACGGAGCTTCCTGCAGGAACTGTCTGATAACGGTCTTCTATGTTATTTATGAAAACCCATTTTTTGTCTGAAGCCACAATTCCCTTTCAAAACTTTTACCATATAAGAATTAGGGCAATGAAAATTCACGAAGTTATCAATTCATGCATCATTATTCATCGGGGAAAGGGTTAAGTATATCTAGTAGTTTTCAAGACAAATTAGATGTTATAAATGTGTGACCGATTTCAGTATTGAGGGAAACAAAACTATTTCAGAGGATAGCGGTTGCGCTTTATATGATGCATATATTCATATAAGGAACACTGTCATCATGGATATTTATCAGCTTAAGTTTTATAATGGTATACATATCATGGAGTTTGGTTGAGGCAAAACTGTAGAATTAAATCTATATAATACAGTAAAAACCCTCTAATGCGACCACTTAATGAATAAACACGGGTGTCTTGATAAGTAGGTGGTTTCTTTATGCAGGGCAAAAGTAATGCAGAAAGCTCCTCAAGCTTTCTGCTTTACTTTTGTCCTGCATTAAGCTACCACCTGCATCTAACACCCAGAATTATACCTCTGTTAGGTGGTCGCAGGTTTACTGTACCATAAGCAACAAGAGCAGACTTTTCGGTTCTTACATGAACCGTTTGATCTGGCCCTCCTCTATTTACAAACGCGTTACATGGCACTACTGCAAGGTAAAGGGTTAATCAAGCAGAGATTGCATGTATACTTAACCCATTTGAGCCTAGTGGATTCTTCCATGTTTATATATTGGATTAGTCCATGTTTTATATAACGGATGCATGGCCTAATTTTCAATTTCATTTTGTTTTATATTGAATTCCTATCAGTAAACAGTGTAGACTCTGATCAGACGCAGCATCATGCGGCGTCTGATCAGAGCCTACACTGTTTGCCTATGTCCCATATATGGGATCGTGGGAACAAATGGGTTAAATGTATACAACAAGTGTTTATTATTGAAAGATGGCTGAAGAGAGAAAGGTAGGAGAAAAGCCAATGTGCCACGGAAATGAGGACATTACTTATGCGGTGTTATAATGGGCTCCTAATGTGTGCTTTGTGACAATGTCCAGTAAATTTGGCCCGCCATTACTAGGTATAAGTAAAGAAATAAGGGAAATAAGATTTGATGAGTAATTAGACCTCACTTATTGTAGATGAATGGGTTGCTTAAAGTCATTTACTTGTCATTTATTTCGGGGGTAAATAATGAATGTTCCATTGACATAGAATAGATAGTCATTACCTGGAGGTAATGGAAAGATGTAGGATTCGGCTGAAAGCATATGCTTGACCTGTACACGTCTATGTCTTAAAATTTACATTTTTGTTGACCCTTAACCCATTTTATGATAAGTTTTGAATGGCCTTTAAAAGTGCAAGTACTAGCCTATGGTTTACAAAACTTAAAAACTACATTCTGTGTAATAAGCTTGTGACAAGTATTCTTGTGAAAACAACACATTTTCTTAGAGAAATATGTACTTATAAAAAGTTGCTTTGTAAAGATGTGTATGTAGTTACCGACTAGATCTAAACTGATAAAAAACGTCAGCGAAACGCTTTGGAAAAAACACTTAGCAATGTCAATAAAAAAGATACTGCCCTACAGAATTGTGCATTATTCTGATCTCATTCTGGTGTCTTACCAAGGATAATCAGCTACTGATTATAAGCGTTGATAAATATTCGATGATATCGTCCTTGACAATAGCTGTTGATCAGAAGTGATATCAGGGAGGACGTGCCAAATATTCCACGTTGAAAACCACCATCAACTGCTTGTCGACACAGCATCGACAGGAACAAAGAATATCCACACTCAAACAACAACAGCAGGGTCGGAAAGCTGACTTAAAAAATAATGGATACTTGTGAAGGTAAGATAAACATGTTTACGGTGAACCATTCACAGCATCCATTACAGAGAAGGGCACATTCATTGTGCAGAACGTGGCTGTCAGCAGCGTCTTATGGTGTACACGTGGTCAATCTCCAGCAGTCTCATTCGTGTCTCTGTTAGGTCATACAACATATTTATCATAACTGTAGATGCATTCCTGGAGGCAAGACTTACTGATCAACCGGTCAACAGAGATGTCAAGAAGAAAAATAAAGGACCAATGAAGAGTCGATAGGTGAAAAAATGCGAAGACATAGTAAACATGGGACATGGAACTAGAATAAATGGTCTAAAGAGAAGACTCAATCACTGGTCATGTCAAATAAGAATATGGCTCACTGGTAGTAGGTCAATTTTCATTTGACTATGCTTCATCTGCCTAGTTTAACAACTTAACCACGGAACTAAAACACAAATTGCAGGTCACACACAATTAGTTTATAAGATTTGTGTTGGATTTAAATTCTAGGTCACATGTCGGGAAAGAGCATTTTAAGTTTAAACTGGGTACCTGTTGCAAGCAGAGTTAAACAATTAATTCTGTGTCATGTTTTAAAAATAAATTCAAATCTAGCTCCTTCATATCTGGGTGAGCATTTTACCCCTGTTAGTATCCAACCAGAGTTAGGGTTAAGGTAGGCACTACCTCTGATAAATCAGTTTACTGCATGCCAGATAGTAAACTATATGCTGTTCCAAAGGTCTACGGTTTTGGGATGAATCATTTGCATGATGTCTGTGGAACAGTCTGCCACAAGATGTGAGGGATGCCACTTCAATTACTGCTTCCAAATTTAAAGTTAAAGAACATCTTTTATCTTCGATTTAATATCTTTGATTATTTATTGAATACAGTATTTAGCATGGCAATTTAAATTTTACTATGCCGAAAAGGTTAAATCTTCTTTTATTATATTAATAGTGCGCGTACCTTATTTGGTCCAAACAACTCATAACTCAATAGTTATAATTATACATTTTTGTATTTGCATCCAGAATGTGATATATAATAATTTTGTGAATGTACGCTTGATATTAAATTTTAAATATATTTAATATAATTTAAATGGTAACATTTATCTAGTTTTTCACTTCGGGTACACTCTGTGAATTTGATTGTGATACCTTCCTATGTCATACAATGCTATAGCTTAAGGACCACAATCGAAATACGAGTAATTATTACTCTTTTTTGTGTCATCCTTGGAATATAATATTGATTCACATGGCTGTTTTAAATCATACATATTGTTGTTTATCATGTATGTTTTTAATACCAGATGTCCGTGTAATTGTACATTTTATGTTGAAATAAATAAATTTATATATCTATCTATCTCTATAGGTGAATTATCATGTTGTAAAAATAGTAGTTAACTCATTCCCTCCGAGACTATTTTTAGACCCAACCTCTTTGAATAAATCTACCGAAAAGGAGCATTAACTACAGAAAAGGAAACAATTAGAATTTTGTAGTTTGAAACCATTGTGATATGCTCTATTTATCACAACGGTTTCAAAATGTGATTTGTACAGGGGCGCCAAAATGCGTCACTAGGAGGGAATGTAGTTAAAGGTTAACGACAAACACATACCTCTGCTGAAATGTTAATCCCGTTACTCCTCAGACACGCCGTTGGACAACTTTGCAAACAGAGTAAAGCAAAATCAGACAACACATATAGGATGGTTTGATAAGGGTCTGTTGTTTGCTTATGGAATTTTATACATCTGTTTCAGCAGTATCTGTCACAGCCAAATATGCCTGTGTTCATATGTCCTTATAAAAGGTTCACCTAATTAATAGTTATGATGTAATTTCTTACACGAATATTCATAGAGTAAAATATTAACCCTTTCTCTGTTCTGTATTAAGGCAAAATTTTAATACCTACTGAATATTCATCAACAGAATAGCTTTAAAGAAATATGGAAGATGGAACATTGTAGACATTTTAGAAGGCAAAGAAACAGATAAATCAAATTATAGTAGCAAACAGAGCAGACCCTGATCAGACGGCTCCTATATGAGCCGTCTGATCTGGGTCTACTCTCTTTGCAAATGTGTTAAAACAGGTTTATATGAAGAAAAAGGTTAATAAAAGATTACAGCAGACCTGTACTCAGTAACATTGATTACTTTGCATCTTGCTGTCAATGACAGGGCTATTAACTCTTATCCCTACTGCTAAACTATAATGGCTGCTCAAATTTGGATCAGGTGCAATTTTGACTTCTTCCGATTAGATCAAACGTATGAAAAATTATTGAAATGAGTGTCAAGCAGCTTGGCACCTGACTAACTCTGTGTCTCATCTGGATCCAAACTGTTTGCAAATGCAAGTTAGGTCGTGGATAGCGGGTTTAAGGGTTAACCAAAGCTTGTTAACCGATATAGTGTCATCTTGTGATGCAATATGATGAAATTACGTTGGTCTACCGACACATACAAAAGACCGTAATCAGATATTGTATATAGCTCGGGGATATTTTGTCTGCACGAAATGCACCCTAAATGAAACCACAGATACACCGACTGTTTAGTCCATAGTGATACAAAATATGTTGAAAATGTATAACACCAACATTTCGTTTTTACCATTTTAAAACTACTTTTAATTTATAATAGATCATTCGCACCATCTTTATAACACCAAACAGGTGCAAGAGTTCAGACACACATCAACAAGTGGTCACTATTCAAGCTTACTGCCAATGTGCTCGCCTTCCGTAAACTTTGAAATTGTCAACAATTTAATATCATAAAATTACGACCAATCGACAGTTCTTATAAATAAGCTTGTTTGGAATTTTTATCATAAAGCTTTCTATCATCAAAATAAAATAAAAAATAAAATAAAAAACAACGTGAAGAATGTACATTGAAGAATGGACCTAGTTGAATGACTTTCTGATTAGATAAAAAGTTGCTTGAAGAAATAATTTTACAAACATTTTAACTGACCTTATCGATAGATAGTGTGAGAATACGGTAATAGATATGTTCTGATTCCGAAGTTTTATAGTCTGTGTTGATGAATTCTACAATCCCATGTAAATGTATGTTCCGTCCTGTAATCCACCACCAGATCGATTACGTTTTACACTTCTTAGATCAGGGATCCGTCTTATGAAACATCGTGCCTATGAAATAATCGTACGTTCTAACATGCGGCGATCGCAACTTACACCGACTTTCGTTTTTTTCAGTGATCCAATTCGGCTGTAATCGGATAAGAAAAGGCTTATCACGAATGTAAATCGATGAAAAGGGAGGTACAAAAATGCGAAGAGAATTCACGAAGTAACAAAATATTCTATCGTTTTAAAATGGCGAAAGTAGTCACTATTCTATTTCTATTCAAGTCTTATAAAGCAGTGTATTGACAGATATTTCGATTCCAGTAGGCAGAACGAATTATTGCTATGTGCCCGTCACACCATAACGTTCTGGTCAGGGTTCTTTAACGTTTGAGGAAACGTTGGTAGTCGCCAATGGTCGCTGGGATAGCGCCAGAAGAGCGTTGTGTGAACGCTAGTGAACGTCGGTGATCGCCGGGAATCAGTGGAGAACGCAGGTCCGGAAAAAGTTTTGAACATGCACAAAAATTCTCACTGAGACCAGCATTCTTCAACGTTTAATTTTAAACGCTGAAGAACGTTTAAGAACGTTCATGGAACGTTTTACTAACGGTCGATGAGCGTTGCATGCGTTCGAATATCGTTAGTCAATCGTTACTCTAGCTTTACTTGGTTGTTACTAATCGTTTGCTTTGAAGTGAACGACTCGCTGGCGACCTGTCAACGACCGCTGAACGGTCCCCTAGCGCACGCAGCGTGTGACTAAAGTCAAACGAACGTCCTTTGGCATCTATTGAGCGTCATTCGAGCGTTTCCCGAACGTCCATGCATATGGGTTTATAAACCGATGCTTTGTAAGCAAGGTTCGTTTGATTTTGGGCTACAAATGAGAGCACCTACCGTACTTGAAGCATTTTCCAAAAGTTCAACGTAAATACATGCCTTGTAAACATGTCCCTGAGGGACTTGAACCAGGCCCACAAGTGATCCACGCTGATCTGCAGTACTGTAGCCTTGGCCTCGTGTATCCGTTGCCTCTTCGCATTGTTCCTGTAATCTGTGTTCTGTGAGTTCCACAACAGTTCATTTTCGCGGAAAAACTCCACCAGACTATCCTCACCCGCCCGGTCCAGAATCATGCAATCTTTTCTCTGCTTCTTCCCACTCTTTGTTATGGTCGGGCCGTCATCATTGGTGTTTTTAGGGTGTTCAGGGTCTTCAGGGAAGTCACATGCTGCGTAACTTCTCGGATGTGTTCTTCTTCCTGGTGTTCTTCTTTGTCCGAAGACATTGCTAGAGAAAGAGGCTTTGCATTCTTCTTACTTGCAGTGCTGGTAGCAAGTACAAGTACAAGTACAAAAGTTTATTCGGCATGAACAAACATTGCCCATTGCCATAAACAAAAGTATAAACAAAAGTATAATGAGAAATGACAGAAGAATTTCAGTAATGTACATGAGAGAAGTGTAACAAACTCAGATGAACTAAACATACTCTTAATAAACAATGATGGTAAAGTATAAATAAAGTTATAAACGTATCAGAAGGTTCCATTTCACAAAGTCAATTCTCGCTGTATTAATATGTAAAACTGACAGCGTCGACCTCACTGTTACACCGTATACGCCGCAGAAGCAGAAGCCCCCATCCCACACTTTTGTTCGTCTTGGGGGCAGGATACTGACTGTTCAAACTCACAAGAACAAATTAATTCACTATGAAATTTCCATCGTTTTGTACCCGATCGTCCGTAAAAATCACACGCCAGCAAAACGCTATTCTGTCGCTATTCACACGTTAGTCACACGCTCAACACGCTCGTCTAAAGTTGACAAATCGTTCGTCGCGCGCCAGTGGCACGTTAGCACACGCTAACGGTTTTCAGGGGTATCTTACTTGGTCGCTGTTACACTCTTCTCGCGCGTTAGACACACGCTAGTCATGCGTTAGGCACACGTTAATCACACACCAGATGTGTTATCCTCATTCTAGAACGCTCAAAAATTGAACGATTGAAATGTTTAGAAAACGTTGACCAGAACGTTATGGTTTGACGGGCCCATTAGTGTTTAAAAGTTGCCTTATTTGGATTTTTGAAGTTCATATACATATTCCGAATAGTAGGAGAAGACAAAAAGCATGTAACGATTGTCGTCCTGTCATAGAAAAAGAATATAGCACGTAACCGTTGTTGTCTTGTCATAATTACAGACAACAGCATGCAACTGTTCTTGCCCTGTCGCGATTAGAGAAAATAGCACACAACTGTTGTTGTTCCGACATAAATAGAGAACATAGCACGTAACTGTTACTGTCATGTCATAAGTAGAGCAAAATAGCACGTTAGTATTGTTGTCCTAACTATGTATGTAACTGTTGTTGTCCTGTCATAGTTAGAAACAATAGTATGTTACTGTCCTGTCATGATTAGCAAAATAGTATGTAACTGTTGTTGTCCTGCCATACAATACATGTTCCATTTATTAAGCGGTTTAAGGTGTCAACAGAACAGAACTTGTGCCAGATGTTTTTATGATGATTTTTATGGAATTATTCCGAATATTTATTGTTAGATACATACTAACACGAAACTTTTGTGAACACTGAGTACTTAGTTATATCTATTAAATATTGATATGAACATTTTCGATAGCGCTTTAAACTAAGCGCTTCAATAGCGCTTCACCATCATCATTATCATAAGACCCTTGGTTATCTTGAACCACTTTCAGAATCTGATGGGTCCACCGTAAAATATCGGGTTTTCCAGCAAGCCTTTTGTAGCGTTTTTCAGATTTGGTTTTTGCAGGGAGTCGGCTCCTTCAAATTGCCTATGCCATCGGTTGCCTTCAAGTGTGTCTTGTAGTACTATCTTAGACAAGCTGCCATTTAGCGTGACACGTGACCATTCAAAGCTCTCTTGTGTACCAGAATATCACTGAACCGAGCTGACATGCGATAGGTCGGTGATTCTAAGGCAATTTGTTCCATGCACGGAAAAACCTCTGTGGTCTTCCCCTGGCTGGACGTCGCGATGTTAACCCTTTCACCGCGGATGTCGCATAAATGCACCACGACAAATAGTGCAGTCCAAGATCAGACGCCGCCTTTTCAAGGCGGTGTCTGATCAGGGACTTCACTTTTTGTCTCAGTCTTTAGTTCTATATATGTGCTTTATTCCTTTAAAACGTATATTCATTTATCTAATTCCCTTATTGTACCGAGTGATTTAACAAAAATTGGATTGCAGACGACAATTAGAAATTCGGGGCCGAAAGGGTTAATGCGACGCTTAACTCCGATTTTGTGTCAGCTGACAGTAACTACAAGTGTGTATATAAGGCTTTATCATATATTGTATCACCTGCCAGTAATTAAAAGCGATGCCTGTATGCATGTAAGGCTATTGGTCATAGAAAGTAGTATAATTGCAGGACGCATATAGATGCCTGGAATAACTTTTTGCCTCAGTCTGTAGTTCTATATATGTGCTTTATTTTTCCTTTGAAACGTATATTTATTTGTCTAATTCCCTTATTGTACCGAGTGATTTAACAAAAATTGGATTGCAGACGACAATTAGAAATTTGGCGTCGAAATGGTTAAACTCCGATACAAACAAACAAACATGCAAGTAAACAAATAAACAAACAAACAAACAAACCAAGCTCCTGACTATACAAAAATTCTGACCACGTGTCACCTAACAGTAACTATAAACGACCCACGTGTGGCTATAAACGTTATGACAATACAAAGCTCTCCTGTGTCACATGACGGTACTTAAAAATCTCTCTTGTGTTATATGACTAACTAAAAGTGATTCCTTTGTGTCTATAAGGCTTCTGACCATACAAAGATCTTGTGCCACATGAACATAGCTTAAAATGATTCATATGTGCATATATTCCGCCTGACCATACAGCGCTTTCTTGTGTAACCTCACAGTAATTAAAACAATACCTGTGTGTCTATATACCGTCTAATCAAACAACTATTCTGAAATGGGAAAACTTTCGAAAGCAAAAGTAGCAATGCAAATAGAAAATTGCAGACTCGGCTTTATTGAGTCTGTTCATGAGTAGTAATTAAAAGTGCAGCACTACTCACACACCTTAGCACCGGCTTAAGCAATATTCATTTTTCAAAATTAATAACATCACAACTAATGATTTCGAAGTCCAGAAAATATAACAACACCGAGAATGAAGTACGGGGCATCTGTTTACGGCCGCCACACAAACAATTAACACCTGCTGTTGTGAAGTACATATATTCTGGAAGTTGGAGATTTCTTGTGTCACCTAACAGTAACTAAAAACAAATCATCTGTGCCTATAGTGCTTCTGACCAAACGAGCTTTCTTATGTCACCTAACAGTAACTAAAACAATACCTTTGTGCCTATAAGGCGTCTGCCCATACAAATCTATTTTGTGTCACGTGGCAGTAACTAAAAGCCATTCCTTTGTGTCTATAAGGCGTCTTACCATTCAAAGCTCTTTTGTGTCACGTGGCAGTAACTAAAAGTGATTCCCATGTGCATATAAAGATTTGACCATACAAAGCTCTCTTGTGTCATTTGACAACGACTAAAAGCAAGTCCAGTGTATCTACAAATCTTCTGGCCATATCAATCTCTTTTGTGTGAGGTGTCAGTAATTAAAACGATTATTGTTTGCCTATAATACACTCATATAAAGTTTCCGATCATACAAATCTCTTTTGTGTCAGCTGACAGTAACTACAAGTGTGTATATAAGGCTTTATCATATATTGTATCACCTGACAGTAATTAAAAGCGATGTAAGACTACTGGTCATAGAAAGTAGTATCATTGCAGGGCGCATATAGATACCTGGAATAATTTGCAAACATGATTGTCCAAAAGGACAGCATTGCTTGAATAATTATATAGATCTTGTGAATGACCTGTGTAAGACCTTTCAATTTCCGTGACATACATGTCGAAGAGTTTCTTGAAAACTGTGAAGCTGTGGAAAGATGTTTATGCAGGATGTTTTCTATGGTGGCCCCACACGTGAAGGTCTACTTCACTTCGCTACTACCTGCTCTGAAACGGACTTTCTCCGCTTTCAGCTTTATATTTAAGTCGGTTCAGAATTATTCGAAGCATAACTTTACTTGGGCGGCTGATTATGCTGATTGTGTGATATATCGTGTATTGCCTTTTCTAATGGTGTTGGCAATTTTAATAACCGAATGATGCACATTATTCCAAACCAAACAATACATATAAAACGATGAGTGAGTGCTGTAGGTTTGACTGTGAGGTGAAACAAAATACGTAATATAGCGCCGTTGTAAATGAATGTTAATGATGATGTGTTGAAGGAAGTTGATTCGGACTCATCTTACGCGCTTCAATACAATGCGTGGGGTCAAGTGAACCACGATTTCATTGAAGACTCATAATTAGAAACATTTCAGACTTTTATTTCTTTTGGTGCAATATAACTTTCGTCTGCTTTAAATATACCGTCTTTGTAATTGTGGAATTGTAAACAACATAAAAGCATTAAGGACTACAGCAAGACCTCTCTATAGCGACCACTAAATTACATTAATAATTTTGTGTTAAATGCAGGTGGCTGCTTAAAGCAAGGTGAAAGTAAAACAGAACGCTCCTATAGGAGCGTTCTGTTTTACCTTTAACTTGCTTTAAGCACCCACCTGTCCTAAATACAAACTAATTTACATAATTTATTGGCCGTTATGGAGAGGTTTTACTATATCATACTAGGATACAAAACTTGAAATAGTTGTCACAATGATGTCAATGTGATATTAAATTTTAGTTTTGCATATGTAAAGTATACTACTGTTACATGGGGGAAATACTGAATAAACGACAGTCTCAAAGATAACACACTTTCTGCCTTTATTCATTAAGTTCTCCAACCGACTCTCTCGTCCCGCTACTCGCTTCTCAATTTATAGCTGACGCAGACGCGTCCACGTGCAGCAGATGCTGAATGCGTCTGCTGCGTGCGGATCCGCGTCTTCCGTCCGTCACACAGCCCCCCTCTAAATGAAGAATGCGACCCGCATTCGTAAGCAAAACATAAAAATAAACAAAACAAATCAACAACATTAAAGATTAATTATGACACTGTTATGTCAGTCTCAATGAGATTAACTCAGTGTTCGTCCTGCAATGGAGTCCCTGCTGACGATACATCTGACAGGTCTGGAATGTACTGTCCTGACTGTTGCATAGGAACGGTTTCCAACTCCTGATACCTTAAACTATACACAGAATTGTCCGGAGTTGTAACAGTTTCCTCAACAAAGCGATACACACTCGAACCGGGTAATCCGCTTTCCACAGGTAGGCGTACCGGGTTAAAAGGTCGATGTCCCATCACAAAACGTCTCAAACAGTAACGACCCCGTGGATCTCTTGGGGGCGTACGTGGGGGACTAATCGGTATCTGCCTTGGTGATCTGCTTACAGTGCTGCTCTTTACTGGGCTTTCCGGCGTGTCTGCAATTGCCCTAACATTAATTGGGTCCGGGGGAAATAACCCCTCAGTGTTTATAAAGAATTCCCCTAGGACTTCCAGTTCTTCGGGCCTTAAAATAGTCGGCTCAGTCGCTTGGTCCGTCTGTGTAGCCACACTAACATTCTGCACAGAAACATTCAAATCTGGCATATTTTCAGGCACTTTAGCACACACATTGTCTGCCACATTTGTCAGCACCAGGTTGCTGCAAACAACTTTGGTAACACAGTTTTTGCTCCTTTTGTGCCGCAGCAGGTCAGATTTCCGCGTCGTAGAATAGGCACAATTTTCACATTTCCCACACGTATCACACTTGTGAACATTGGCTTTCCCTGGGGCAGGCTCAGACATTGTCTGCAAGTAGAACAAAACGTAACACTAATTTCACTGAGTATATCCAACTCTGATAATTGTCACCCACTGATCAGTAATTTCCCCAATAATTCACGTAATAACACTAATATAAAACACCTTAACTTTTAAATCCCAGTTAAATTTACTCTTACAACACACAAGACAAATTTTTATATTGCAATAATCACTATGAACATTAATTCCCTATGCATACACTGCATCACAATTTAATAAGTCACAACACTAATAAAGTACAAACTGCTCTCGGAAACGCGATGGCAAGTTACGCACACGTCTACGCGATCTGGTGTTCACAAATGGATTTGATCCCGTAAACTCTTTACTATCCTCACTCGCCGAATCAGAAACGCGTCTATCAGACTCGACTGCCTCTTTGCATGTACGCCGACAAGAAAGGTTTAGTACTCTATGAAGGCGACCTCTTAAATCCAGAAATGGAATGAGAACGTCGGATATCTGTACTATTTCATTTTTGTCGTACCCTTTATTACTTTTCTACAGTTACTCTGTTTGCAGCTCAATCATTGAGTACACTAGCGATAGGTGGATACAGTATGTTCAATTAAATGTTTTCTTTGTTATACATGCACTTTACCACTGTATTTGCTGTCGCGGTTGTTGTAGATTAGTCGGAGAGGGGATACGTTTATTTACACTGTTTGTCTTTTAGGATGGGGATGGAATAAGGGTGAGGTTGGGCGCCCATAAACCGGTTTAAACCCCCCAGTGACTTTTGTCACTGACCGTTCCAAGGCGGTACTTCCATCTTCCCCCTATTGTATGTTTGTTTTGTCTTTGTGCGTCTCTTGTTGTTTTTTCTACCTATGTACATTTGCTGTTTCCTTGTGTTGCTGTTCGGGCGAGTGTTTGTTCTGTATGTGGTGTTTCCTGCATGACTCATTTTTGTACTTTCACTAACAGCTGACGACCGTTCTAAAGAGCGACGCGTTCTTCTGCTATTTCCGCGTCCCGTCGTCACGCGATCTGCGTCATTAAGAACTTGCGTCACATGCGTCTGCTGACTATCTGTTTCTAACTCAGGACGTTTTACGTAACGTTTCAGCCGATTAAAGTGGACAATCTTTGGCTTGCACTTGTCCCTTTTTATCCTGTATGTCACATCCGAGAGTCGTTTAACAACACAATACGGGCCTTCCCATGGTTGTTGTAACTTTGGGCACCTTCACTTCTTTCTTTTGAGATTGTGTAGCCAAACCAGATCTCCTGGCTCGTAAAGTTTTCCATTCATCTTTGCATCATAGCGCATTTTCTGGGCTTCTGCCGCTAAGCGGAGATGTTTCCTGGCTGAGTGGTATACATTGTCCATAACTTGTCTAGTTTTCTCCACATACGCTACAGGTTCCTCCTTGCTTTGAACAATAACACCTAGCAGTAAATCAACAGGAAGCTTAATCGGGCGACCAAGCATCATTTCAGTCGGTGAAAACCCAGTGCTTTCATGCACAGCTGAACGATATGCCATCATCGCGAAAGGGAGATGCACATCCCAATCATGCTGGTCCTCACTTACAAACATCGATAGCATTGCTTCTAACATTGCATTGCACCTTTCCACCATGCCATCGGATTGCGGATGCAGAGGCGTGGTGCGAGTTTTATCAATCCCTAACAGCTTGCAAATATCCTGAAATAATGCAGACTCGAAATTTCTCCCTTGGTCGGAGTGTATTTGCAAGGGAACTCCATACCGGCATACAAATTCCTCAACTAATTTTTCAGCGACGGTTCGAGCCTCTTGGTCTTTTATCGCATACGCCTCCGTCCACTTCGTGAAATAATCAGCCACAACTAAAATATAGCGGTTGTCCCGCTCTGATATGGGTAACGGTCCTAGAATGTCAAGAGCTATGCGCTCCATTGGTTCACCAACAGTATAAGTTTGTAAGGGAGCACGGGGTTTTACTTTAGGTCGTTTCCTCTCAGCGCAGAGCTCACACGTTTGATACCACAAAGTTACATCTCTCGTACAACCAATCCAGTAGTAACGTTCTCGCAAACGACCCAAAGTCTTGCTGACACCTAGATGTGACGCAGTGCGCGCTTTATGCAGTTCTTTGAAGACAGTCTCTCTTAGCTGCTTTGGAATAATCATCTGCCACGTAGTTCTGCGTCCATCTTTTGACTCCCATCGCCTACAGAGCACTCCGTTTATCACTGACAATCTGTCCCATTGGGCCCAGTAGCTTTTAAAGTCACGGCTTTCAGATGAAATGTTTTGCCAGATTGGTTTTTCAGTCCCAGAGAGTTTAAACTCTCGTAACCTAGCAATATCACGATTTTTAGATTGCTCCTCAGACATTACACACTGAGAATACACTGTATCAGTTTCTCTTTCTCTGTCAAGTGCAAAGCAGCCCACGTCCCGACTACAACGCGATGCATGACAGGTTTCACTGCACTCAGTTTCTTGCACTATATTTTCTTTCTGTTCAAGTCGGTCACACTTCTTACAATCTCCGCATGGCCTACGCGAGAGACCATCTGCATTCTGATGAGAACGCCCTTTCCTGTGTGCTATACTGTAATCGTACGTGCTAAGAGTCTCAAGCCACCTCGCTAACTGGCCATCGGGGTTCTTAAAGTTCGACAGCCAACGCAGAGCCTGATGATCCGTTCTAACTGTAAAATGCTTGCCATATAAGTAGCAATGAAACTGCTTCACTCCATTCACTACAGCAAGCAGTTCTCTGCACGTCACACAATAGCGCCGTTCAGCCTTACTTAGCGTTTTGCTGTAGTATGCTATCACCGATTCCTTACCGTCTTTGATCTGAGACATCACTGCAGATATCCCGAACGCACTTGCATCCGTGTCAACTACGTAAGGCAGTTTTGGATTTGGAAATGCTAACACTGGTGCTGTAAGAAGCTTTTGCTTCAGGCTACGGAATGCAGCGTCACATTCATTATCCCAGTACAACTTTGAATCTTTCTCTGTTAATTTCGTTAGTGGCCTTGCTAGTGTTGCAAATGACTTGATAAACTTCCGGTAATATGAGCATAGCCCGAGAGACGATCTCACTTCCTTTACAGATCGTGGAATCGGCCAAGAAGAAACAGCGTCTATTTTTACAGGATCCGTTTTAATTCCATCCTCGGAAATAACATGACCCAAGAACACAACACTCTTCTGAAACAGTTTACACTTTTTGGCGTTCAGTTTCAGATTTGCATTTCTAAAACGCAGCAATACCTCTCGAAGCCGATTAATTCCTTCTTCGACTGTTTGGGAATATACAATTACATCATCCAGGTAAAGCAGACAGATTTTCCAGCTCAGTCCAGACAGAATCCTTTCCATCAACCGTTCGAATGTCGCCGGCGCATTACAGAGGCCGAACGGCATCACTAGAAATTCATACAATCCACCATGACCTGTTGCAAAGGCAGTTTTCTGCCTGTCACCTTTATCTACCTCCACTTGGTGATACCCACTTAAGAGGTCCAAAGTGGTAAACCAACTAGATCCACCAAGTACGTCGAGCGTTTCGTCAATCCGTGGGAGAGGGTAGCTGTCTTTAATGGTTAAAGCGTTAATCTTCCTATAGTTCACGCACATTCTCGTATCTCCGCCTTTCTTTGACACTAGTACAACCGGTGAACTCCATGGACTCTCTGAAGGAGTTATCAAACCCTGTTCTAGCATTGTTTCGACCTTATGTTGCACCTCATCTAACTGACACTTTGGCAAACGCCTTGGGGGCTGTCGGATAGGAGGTGCGGTACCAGTGTCAATTTTATGCTTCACCAACCCTGTCTTGCCGAAGTCGTCCTTAGACTTTGCAAAAACATCCTGAAACTCTGACAAGAAAGAAGCGATTTGTCTCTGTTCTGTTATTGTTAGGTGTTCGCTAGATTCATTTAATAGATCCTGAAGATGCTGCGGTAAAACTTCACTGTGTGTTTTTGTGCATTCTGATAGTTTATTGACTTTGTCGGCTTTCACAATAGCACATTCTTCCAGTTCAGCAGCTACTGTATTGCGATAAAGCTTTACACTCTTCTCCGCAGTATTGAACAAACGAACGGGAACTAACCCATTGTTTGGCTCAACGATGCATCTGGCCACCAACACTCCATATCTGTTTGAAAACTTCTCAACCGCTTTTGTAACACAAACATCTTTCACATCTACATTTGTCTCAACTTTGCCCTTAACTAAGGGATCACAACTGAGTCAGCTAGCGACACTCTGCAACACTTAACACCATTTCTTCACTCTGTGGCGTATTCTTGTTTCGCACGACACTTAATTTTTCTCCCACTACGTCAATCACACATTCCTTATCACGCAGGAAGTCTAATCCAACAATGGCATCAACATCTATGTCTGCCACTATCATCTCGGTAGAGAATTGAACATTATCCACTCTTAATGAGAACACAGCTTTACCCGATACGTTAAGGGGATTTCCGTTAGCTGCTCGTATACACTCATTACCCATTTCCAGGTTTGGTCTTGTTGAGTATGGAATGCGGCTGTACACATCAGGTGAAAGAATCGTAACAACTGACCCTGTATCGATCAAACACCTGCCATGCACACCTTCAATGTTCGCTTGAATATACAGTCCGTCATCTTCATTTGAAATTTTTCGAGACATTGTCTTTGTATTCACTCTACCACGGGGAACTAACCGATTAGGACAATCCCTCCTAAAATGGTCGTTATTACCACATATCCAACACGAAGATGATGACTTCCTTTGAATGGTTTCATCAGACTGATGTTCACCATTGCTTCTGTTTCCTAGTTCCTGAGGGCTTCTATTAAACTTTGTTTTCAGTTCACTAACTTCCCTCGCGAGCTTTTCAATCATTGATTCCATCCGATCAATCTTTTCTCCACTGTCTACTACTTTAAGTACTTTTTCTCCACCTTCGACGACACGCGTACTTTTAAACGTGCATTTCTGATTTTCGGCCAATTGAAACGCTTCCAATTCTATTGCGATGCGCGTTGCTTCATCCAACGTTCTAGGATTAGCTTGGTGCAATTTCCACTTCAAATCCAAGTCACCTAATGTATCTTTAAACTGATCACGTGCCAATGTTTCTCGCAATTCATGAGAGGCATCGGGATAGGCCTCCCTAGTAAGCCTACGTATGGACTGTGCGAGTTCAGGAAGAGATTCACCTTTTCTCCTCGCCCTGTTCCGTAACTGAACCCTGAAGATCTCTGCCTGATGTTCGGATCCAAATCTACTGGCTAATGTTGACACAAGAGTACTGTAATCAGTCCGTTTAGATGACAGAACGTCACTTAACACCTTTTGTGCAGAGCCCCTCAAACTAGTAGCTAAATACAGTGCTTTTGTCTGCTCATTCCAGTCATTCAAACTCGCAACCATTTCAAACTGAACCAAATAATCTCTCCAAGGAATAGATCCATCATAATTTGCAGGACGTACCTTTGGTTTATCTGGCGTTGTTCTATTCCCTGTATTCCGTGCATTACAATTTGCGTCACTTAAATCCTGTTTGTTTTCACTCTGTTCACGACGCTGCTGTTCAGACTGCACCTGAGACACACACTGCGTCTCACACTGCGTCTGTTCATTCCCTATTTGCGTCGCACCTGTGTCACGTTTTGCCTCTTCATTCTCTGTACACTTTGCACTTATTTTTGGTACATTACTCTCCTCGCACGGGACAGTAATCCGTCCAGCTGAACTGTTTTGTAACTGAAAATTTCTCTTATTACTTAATCCTTGTTCACCGCTCGTAGTTAAGTTTAAACTCAAAGAATGTTCTAGCTCCGCACGAAGAGCTTCACATTTTTTCGTTAATTCAGTTATCTCCTGCACAATATCACTTCTGTCACGTGACCGCAAATTCGGTTTAGGCGTTGAACTTGCCACCGGGTCCCGAGAACACTTTCCCCTATGTGTATCACTAGAACTCACCACTGTTGTCGACGTTTCCTGTCTATCACTGGTAAGCTCCATAATCCCAGCGCTGCCACCAAATGTTACATGGGGGAAATACTCAATAAACGACAGTCCCAAAGATAACACACTTTCTGCCTTTATTCATTAAGTTCTCCAACCGACTCTCTCGTCCCGCTACTCGCTTCTCTATTTATAGCTGACGCAGACGCGTCCACGTGCAGCAGATGCTGAATGCGTCTGCTGCGTGCGGATCCGCGTCTTCCGTCCGTCACACTATATAAGTGACAAAAGAAATGTCATTCAGTGTAAAATGATTGTTTTTAAACGCTTTTGACACACTGTATACATATTTTAAATCAATGAACCTTCTATCAAAATGTATGTGCATTTTCAATAATTACCTAATAACTGACGCATGATTAAAATAATTAGTACAACAGGGCTGGTTCAAATCAAACGTTTCATGTATGATTCACCTGATCGGGATCTGTATTGTGTTCTAGCCAAAATTACATTATTTGAATCAGACTATTTCTTAATTATAGATGGCTTAAATAAATGTCACTAGGATCAGGTGCCTCGTTTGTGAGACATCGGATCGGAGTCTACGCCGTCTTCATGACATTAGCTTGTTTGTTGTACATTTATGACGATACATATTGTTACAAATGCATTATGGGAATCTTACTGTTACCTAATTAAGGATGGCTTAGGACGGTGATGACCAAGATCAAATGAATCACAAGTGAGACTTCGGATCGGGGGTCTACACAGTTGCCTAGTGGTAGTTCTTTGTATTCTTGCATGTGATATATTCTGGTTTTATATTATCTTTGTCATCTAAACCACAAAAAGCAGGCGACCCTTCTTCGTAGTTTTTGCTACAAGGGCAAAATAGGTGTCCAAACATATAACAATTCAACAGTTAGTTAGCTATTTCCCTGTCACCTAGTGTCGTCTGCAAAATATGCCGTTTCAATTTTCATATTTTCGTATTCTTCTGTTTTGATTCAAGACACAGAACCACCACAGCATCAAACATTTTGGATCCTGAAGAGACAGCGACTTACTCGGTGTCTAATCTGGATCCAAACAGTTTGCATAGGTCATCACATATTCGGCACTGGCAGCGAAAGAGTTCAGCCCCACAACCCCATTGCATGGTAAGATATAGATTGTTTGGGGACCACCAGTGATGAGGAGTGTTTTTGTTAATCTCGTGTTTTGCAAAGGTATTTGTGATATCTGAAGTTACCGTAGTTTTTAATACTCTTTTTATTGTTAAACACGCCACCAAAAAGAGCAGCAAATTCTTCATCAAATTAGTTAACCCTTTGCTCCATAGATACGCATTTTAACGTCTCTGCAAAAAGGTAGATCCGTGTCAGAAGATTCCAGTAGTAGTCGTCTGATCAGGATCTGCTCTTTTTACAATAGGCAAAACGTTTCTTATACAATTGTAAAAAATAAGCTAATTAATATTCATACTTACCTTATTTCTTACATGAATATTGACGTTGGAAAGGACGAAAGTAGTTGTATTAGGCACTGTAACTATCTTGTATATATGTCTATATAGTTGTCCATATTTTATCATAGTTTTCCAAAATGTATAAATGAAGTTCCAAATTATGCATATAGTGCAAAGTTTAGAAAAACATGTTTACCAAATACAACAATATATAAATTTGAGTAACAAAGTTAGACTGAAAATGCAAGCGGATACTGACCAAGCTCTCAGTTAAAGTCATTCATACGGTTGGATGTATCTTGTGATTTTTTAACACAAAGAAATATTTCTGAGACCACATCTACAACCTTTTTTTTTATTATATGCTTGCTATATTCAGTTTGAGTGCAGTACTGTGGGATATATATGTACGTGGTAACCCTTAACAGTTTAACACTTTCCTCCATAAATACGCATTTATTCGCCTCTGTAAAAGTCACCTGTTGAAACCATTGTGATAAATAGAGCATTTGCTCCTATAGGAGCAAATGTTCTATTTATCACAATGGTTTCAAATTACAAACTTCCAAAATTTTCCTTTTCTCTAGTTAATGCTCCTTTTCGATAGATTTATTCAAAGATGTTGTATCTAAAAATAGCCTATGAGGATATTGGGTTAACCTCGACCTGACAAGTAACTCGGCATCTCATCAGGATCCAATCTGTTAGACACGCTGTTAAAGTTTTCTCAAAAGTGTGAACGAACCAAATTGTAGTACAGATAGTAACGGAATTGAGCTCAAACAGATATACAGTAAATCCCCTCTATTGTGACCGCCGAAACGACGTTTAATTATCGGTATTACATGCAGATGGTAGCTTAATGCAGGGTGAAAGTAATGCAGAAAACTATTGCAAGAGCTTTCTGCATTACTATCGTTCTGTTCTAAGCAACCATCTGCTTTTAAAGACATCTTTATTTATTTAAGTGGTCGCTTTAGAGGGGGTTAACTGTAGATTGTATAGTTGGATGAGGGTTAACTTTATGTCAGCTGTCAAACACTTCTCCAATATCAAAAGTAGCACCGTATGATTCTACGTATTTGAATCTACCAGTGTCATACCATCATCAAGTTACGCTGTCGACTTTTCAATGAGAAAAAACCCCCAAAACAAAAACATCCTGTTGTACTCGATCTGCCTGGTATTTTCAAACAGTTTTGATCCAGATGAGACGCCGAGCAACTCGTTATCTCATGAGGATCCGAGGTGGTTGATGCTCAGTTAACCCTTTACCCCATAAATACGCATTTCCACGCCTTTGCAAACAGAGTGGACCCAGATCAGACCGTCTTTTGACATAATATAGAGGTAATTCTATATTTTCTACCAGGACAAAAAAATCCTGTGTTCATGTGATATAAAAAAATTAAACTAATCAATATTAAATTTTGTGACGTAATTATTTCTTACCTAAATATTCATGGAGGAAAGGGTTAATAGCTTCTCAAAAGCTTGAACGAATCGGAATTTAGTCAAACTGCACCAGATTAGGTATCAGTTTGTATAGCCGGGTAAAAGTTAAAACTCACGAATAATACAGAGCACGAGATAAACGTGCGCACTCCGATACTAAACTCGTCACTTAGCCACCAAACCCTATGTTCTGAACACTCTTCGAGACGATTCAGAAGAGTGGTCACACCATGGAGTTTGGTGGAAAAACAAAGGAGTTATTCTTGAAAATGTTATTAAATCTTATCTAGACCTTTGATAATGCGTAGCAATTAAACCGATAACCCTATATTTAGCCCTTTTTATTTAGATGAACGGTACTCTGTATGGCTAGTCCTAGACAAGGCTTGTGTAGACTGTACTGTTTTATATTGGACAAGCAGACAAACACAGATGAGACTTCCTCATATCATTTCAGATTACTTAATGGCACCGATATGAATGCGGGATTAGCAACCTATAAATGAGGAAAAAACACAGGTTCATAAAGCCGAGTAAAACAAATTTATACTTCATATCAATTTGAGACCTGATTTATATATAACTTTTTGATAGGTAGACAAACGTAATCGCCCAGTGTTGTCATCCTCAAAATTTTGACTGGTGCACCAACTAAACAATATAACAGAAAAGGGAATCAAACGTTCACAGATTTTTTTCTAATCGACAGAGACCATTCCCATATCGATCTGTTTCCGCTGGAGATCGCATCTTGTCTTATCTCTTTATTTTTAAATACGCATTTTAACGCTTTAAAAAACAGAACAGACCAAGCTCACACAGTTTCTGTAGGGGTCATCTGATCAGGGTCTGCCCTGTTTGCTTATGGAATGATATAGATCGGGCTCTACAGTTTCTGCCTTGGCAAACATTTCATGTGTTATGCCAGAACATATAATTCATATTCATGGTGTCATTATTTCCTACATGAATATACATGGCTTGAAGGGTTAATCTCTGCGACTGAAACAGTATACCTGACAATGCCCATGTTACCGTAGAACCCCTCTAAACCGGATGTTAAATCTAGTGTAAAAATCGGTCTTGGGGACAGGTGACAGCTTAATGCAAGGTGAAAGTCATAAAGAAAACTCTTCTAGGAGCTTTCAGTATGCCTTCCATCCTGCATTAAGTAGTCACTTGCCTTAAAGTATCTTAATTCTGCACTACTAGAATTCCGGTTTAGAGGGGTTTTACTATATCTGTTACAGACCGCTACACAGTATGCAACACCATGCCCAAGTCTGATTTGTGTGTCTAGACGAGACACTCAAACAAAATCTACCACAAAATCAAAGCAGTGTTTATGAATACTTGTTCGAATAATTTGCAGACGCTAAACATAAACGGGTTTGTAATAGATAACAGTAAACACATTCTCTTTTTATTTCATAGATAACGCCTTTTAACGCCTTTGAACACAGAGTAGACCCAAATCAGACGGCTCAAACGCATATTGTACATTTAATACAGCCTGTTTTGTTTGCTTACGAATAATGTATATCTGAATCTATTTTTTTCTGAAATGACCAACATGTCCGGTGTTCAAATACCTTCTTTAAAAACCCAACAAAAACAAACAACAACAGCGATGGTGGTGCTTGCCTAGCTGCACGTAAAGTTCCCAAGTCATCTTAACCTTGGGCTTGCGGGCAGCATGGGCTAGGTGAGCAATGAATATATGGATGGTGGTTAATGTGTATATGCAATTCCATGCCAATAGCTATAGTGGTTAGTGAGATATAAGACAATGAAAAAAACTGTGACAACCAACTACACGTAAAAGCGTGACGGGCGGACAGACGGACAGGTGCAAAACATAATACCCACTGACTATCGTCAACAGGGGCATAAAAAACAATTAATCTAATTAATACTTATTATAGAAGATTCTGAATCTTCAGCTAGGAGTTCGTGTTTTACGTTTAATACCCATTGGCATTTAATTGAAAAAAAAATGCACTGTAAGTATTTCGAAATGTTTAACACATTCCCTGCTAGACCCAACCTCTTTGAATTAATCCACCGGAAAGGGGCATTTACTAGAGAAAAGGAAAAAGTAAATTATATACATGTAGTTTTGAAATCCTTGTGAAATATAGAGCATTTCCTCCTATAGAGCAAATGCTCTATTTATAACAATGGATTCAAAAATGACTTTTACAGAGGCGTCAAAAGGCGTCAGTAGGAGGGAATGGGTTAAGATTTGACAAGCCTGTACAATAGCAGTTCCAACATTGTCAGTTAAGAACAGTATTCCAAATATTTCAGTAATGTCAACAAAAACTAAACATAAAGCCAACTTACAAAATAACTTACAGGAACAAAAACATTAAACCAATTTTACTTATGGTTTGATAACACTCTTTTGGCAAAAGATACTATAGCATGTGTTGCGAGGAAAATGCATAATACACGCTGCATCAGGAAAATCAAATTACTGCACAATCCATTATTCTGTAACTGGCAATGTAAAATACTTCACACACTCAGAAAGAAATGATATTGAGTAGCAGTTACCGCCACCTTAGCATTCTTTTAAACATTCGTCACAAAGGCCTACGTAACAGCCTTTAAATTAGGTTTAAATCAATTTGTGCGAGGGCGATTAACCATTTCCATGTAAAGCACTTTGTAACTGACGTTTGCAAACAGCCTGGATCAAGATGAGACGCCGAGTAACTCGGCGTCTCATCAGGATCCAGGCTGTTTGACAATCGGTCAATAGTTTCTCAAATATTTAAACGAACCAGATATAGGTAAACCTTACATCAGACCACAGTTAGAGCAGACATTGGCAGTTTTCAGTAAGATGAGGGTTAGATAAAATTTGATATTCCACAATTTGACCCTTCACTGTAGTGAAATGAGTTTTTCTGTCAGTGAAGCATTGCGCTCTAGGTAGTTTTGTATCAGTTATAGCCCAGAAAATCGTATCGATTACCCCTTGTCACAAACCCCCACAGGTGTGGGGCGTAGCTTCTGACATTTCCCGTATTTTTGTGGTGTGGTGGGTATGCAAATAAGAAACAGAATCCCACAAGATGACACAAACTCGGCTTTCAGCAATCTGTCAATCAAAGAGCAATTGATAGAGGAATTCTACTAATGACATAAAACTTCATTGTGCACTTCACGTAGGTTTTCGTAAAACTGGTAATAATGTTTTAAACTTTTGAGTGTATTAATACTTGTAACGCACATGTCAAGAAAATTAATGGATGCAGAATAGTAATTGACGTCTGATCAGGGTCCGAACTTTTTTTACCTTATTGTTCGTGTCTGTTCAGTGAAAAAACAGTAAACTAAATCAGAAAGGCAGACAATAACTTTAACGCGGGAGCGATACATTAACAACACAGCTATTTTAACTACACAATTGCATTGTGCATCATTGGATGCGAGAAGAACGCGTGTAATTTAATCCTTTATCTGACAGAGACGCCTTTTCTAGTCTTTGCAAACAGAGTAGACCCAGATCAGACGGATATTGTAAGGGCTGTCTGATCAGGGTAAGCTTTGTTTGCTTATTGGATTATATACATCCAATTCTACAGTTTCGGCAGTGGCCAAAATGGCATGTACTCATGTTCCATTTTAAAATTCATGTGACTAATAGTGATAACGTCATTATTTCTTTCGTGAATATTCATCACGTAAAGGTATAATGGCATACTGACGGGCAAGATCCGAGCTAACGTAACTATTTTCTGATCAATCAGGGATTGTGTCCTCGACAGTATCAAATTTTCGTTACACATTATTAGATTCTCCTTTAGCTGATTGTATTTTCTCATCCTAACTGCAGCATAATAGATTCATTCATCAGAGAAATTGATAATAGCAGAGGCGATTACCTCGTTCAAATTACTGTCAACACGTCTCGTCCTTACCTCGTCAAGGACAGCACGGGGATGCTACTTGGTGGTACAACTATTCGTCATTGGTTGGGAACATATTACGTGCTACAACAGTGTGGATGGGGTTCTCTCTTCATTTCAGACAGTTGTGTTTACATTCGAATAAAATATGAAATAACAAATTTTAAAATAACTTCCATTTGTAAGATTTGTCAAGGTCTGTCAAATACAATATCTAACTAGTATAAAAGTGTCGACAATGAACTAGTTGTGTGTCAATAGGACACGTGCGTCCTCATAACCTCATCTGTCAGCAAGTTGCCATATAGAATTCCTTAATTTAGACTAAGTCATGCGCCAAAAATCTGGTGTTACTGTTACAAAATAAAACAATAAAACCTAAAAACCAGTGCTTACCTTCAAATCCCAATAAAGAGGTGTATTAACTTTGAATACCCTATAAGTAAAGTGCATACCAAATAGTTTCGGGTCGTACGGAATGACGGACAAACGAACAGATTCGTGTACCGCCCTCACCAGTGGGCTGTGATCTGTATATTATGTGGTATCACAGGGGTCAAACACTTTTAAATTTCAATATAATCGAAGTGCACTCCATTTCATACACATATGAAGTTATGTTCGTCCGCAAGCTATTGGAATCTAAAGCAACATTGTTACATAAATTCTTCCGCGCTGTAATGGTTTTTAATTTAAAAACTGCTATTTTTAACTCCCCCCCCCTCTCTCTCTTTTCTCTCTCTTTCTGTTTTCTCTCTCTCCACTTTGAACAGATCGGTAATATACTCATTCCATTCACTTTGGTGCGTACAAGATTACCATATACAATGTGAAACACGCATGACAGAATGGCAATGTCTGTCTCTCTATTATCAATAACAAATTACTTCTCAGGGTCAATACAACAGTTCTAATAAGAATGTCTAGACGGGCAAAGTGGCGAGAATTAAACACCCCCTGACACCTTCGTTATCAATATTTTACATACAGAACAATGCCACCATCAAAGAAGAGCTTTCATTGCAGTCTGGGTTCTCCGAAAGCGGACAATTCATTCGTTTGGCCATGACTACATCGCTGAACGGTTCATCCAACAGAGCAATCAGCGAAATGTAAATGATACATTGTCTGCGTTACCTCATCTAAACTTATAGCTATTTTACAAGGTTCGAATGTACAGTGAGACCTCGCTTATCCGAACTATAAGTAAACGAGAGTAGAGAACATTAACCCATTACCTCATAGGCTATTTTTAGATCCAACCACTTTGAATAATTTTACCGAAAAGGAGCATTAACAAGAGAAAAGGCCAAAATATAGAAGTTTGTAGTTTGAAACCATTGTAATAAATACAGAATTTGCTCCTATAGGAGCAAATGCTCTATTTATCACAATGGATTAAAAGTGACTTTTACAGAGTCGTCAAAAGTCGTCAATATGAGGGAATGGGTTAAGACATGTATATTCATGTAGGCTCCTATAGGAGCAAATGCTCTATCACAATGTTTTCAACAGGTGATTTTTACAGAGGCGTAGAAAGGCGTATTTATGGAGGAATGGGTTAAGGTATGTGGTTGCCTAACGCAGGATAAGTCATATAGTAAGGTCCCAAAGGAGTTTTCTACGTGACTTTCACCCCCGCATTAAGGTAGCACCATTTGCATTGTCCATTTGCACCGTTTCTGGTGTTGCTGTGTACTGTCCTTTGTCATTTTCAAATTCCCTGCCTGACTTATATTCTAATTTATAGACCGTTATTGATACTGATGCAAGTGTGCGAATTATTGAGGTTTGATTGTACATAAGATTTCGAAACATACGGTATCTATGTTAATTTTGGTGTATAACCATTAGCGGTAAAAAGAGATTATTTAACCCTTTGTCTGTTGTATAGCCATTACCGGTAAAAAGAGATTATTTAACCCTTTGTCTGCTCTGCACGACCAGGTTGTCATTTTGCAAACAGCTTGGATCCAGAAGAGACACCCAGTCAATAAATTGCATAAATCGGAACATAGTAAACCCAGCCCAGCTCGGAGTCTAAGCATACATACTTTTGACTGGCTAAAGGTTGTCCCAATCAAGATCTGGAGTTCTTGAGTTAGAAAAAGAAACAGGCCGTCTTCTTAACCGTTACAAATTGACTATTCCAAAATTCAAACAGGTCAAGCTTATGGTGAACATTTAGGGGTTTTCTAAAGAAAAGTGTAACATGAAAAACAGTGCAGACCCTCTCGTCTGGGTCTACACTGTTTGCAAAGGACATTGGTAATTCGTGTTCCGCACTGTAAAGGTTATGGTACCAGGAGTCAAGGTCCGAACATATTTGCAACATGTGTAATTTTGAAACAGAAAATAAGATCCATTATCGCTTAAAATAATCCTGTCTACATAGTTTAAGATGTTTATACCTTGTTTATTTGTCGTTGTGTTGATTAACGTCCGCTGGACGCTCACCACGGGCTATTTGTACGCCACAGAAAGAAGGAGGGGAGGGGATAAAGAGAAACCCCGACCCGATGTCGTACTCTTATTATCGACAGAGTGTATCTGGTTCTTTTAGATGTCCAGTGTAAAGCACTGAAATATCGGACCGCGCTTTCAACTAAAGTATTAAAATGCCAATTTGATGTCGTAAAAACACCTTGCTATAACGGCCACTAAATTACATTAAGTATTTTGTGTTAAAAGCAGGTGGGTGCTTAGAGCAAGGTGAAAGTAAAACAGAACGCTCATATAGGAGCGTTCTGTTTTACTTTCACCTTGATTTAAGCAACCACCTGCCCTAAATACCAACCAATTAACGCAATTTTGTGGCCGTTATAGAGAGGTTTTACTGTATAACAAAGGAAGTTGTAACAAAATTGAAACATCAATTATATCAGTTGACCATTTGTTGTTAAAGGATCTATAATATAACATCTATTTGAAGTTGCAGTGAATAATTGGAACTTGCTAACATAATTGATTGTATCTGGCATACGCCACGACATTCTTCGTCAGAATGGGATTTGTCCTAATAACTCTACATAACACAATAGTACATACGGTAAAACCTCTCTATAACGGCTACTAAATTGCGTTAATTAGTTGGTATTTAGGGCAGGTGGTTGCTTAAAGCAAGGTGAAAGTAAAACAGAACGCTCCTATAGGAGCGTTCTGTTTTACTTTCACCTTGCTCTAAGCAGCCAGCTGCCTTTAACACAAAATACTTAATGTAGTTTAGTGGCCGTTATAGAGAGGTTTTACTGTATTACTATCTCCTCTCTATGTGTTTGTAAAGCTGAATAAATCACCATTCGACACCGTTTTGGTAACTTTGAAATAGGCTGATATGGTTCAAATAGTATAGCCAAGAACAACCTCGTCCTTCAGGAGCAGTTTGATATGGGTCTACACTGTTTGTCTAAGTTTGTTTGTCCGGATACTTAGGGTAATTAGGGAACATCTATTTGCATTGTTCATGGTGCTAACGCAGACAAATTAACAACATTCTTGGCAATCTTCTTATGACCAGCGATGTAAAATATCCATCCGAATCTCTTTATCACTGACAAATTATAATTAACAGCGTGCACCCCGGTAAACGCTGGTAGTCACCTATCCAGCTAGTAACCACATAGTATATTGCTCAAATTTGCAACATTTCAAGCACTTAACCCTTTCCCTGTTCTATGTTTATTCTAAATTTAAATACCTGCCGAATATTCATGGACACAAAAGTTACAATGAAATATGAAAGGTGGAAAATTGTAGCCATTTTAGAAAGTAACAAACAGATCTATCAAGTTCCATTAGCAATCAGAGCAGACCCGACCAGACGGCTCCTATAGGAGCCGTCTGATCTTGGTCTACTCTGTTTGCAAATGCGTGAAAACACGTTTCTATGAATGAAAGGGTTAATTAAACCACCAAAATGCTAGCTAGCTCTCTGGCAGGAATAGTTTAAAGTGCTAGCATATCTATTATCCTTGAAAAGATTGATAGGTTATGAATTAGGAAAACTTAGAATATCCTTTATTTGTGTGTATATATTTTTTTATTTTATCATTCCATACATGGTTTAGAATGGGCATCCAGTAACCTCTCTCTAAACCGGACGTTCAAGTTGGCATCGGGCACA
Organism: Azorinus chamasolen; assembly: GCA_963576725.1. NCBI lineage: Eukaryota > Metazoa > Mollusca > Bivalvia > Cardiida > Solecurtidae > Azorinus > Azorinus chamasolen. Next base: position 35,083,697 of record OY755235.1, read on the forward strand.
GTCCTTAGACAGATAGCAAGCTTAATACAGAGTGAAAATCATACAGAAAACCCCACCATGCATTGAACAGTCATCTGCCTTATACGATCCAAATCCTTCACTACTAAAAGCCCAGTGTATAATGGTTTGACTGTATAACATGTAAGACATCAACACTTATTCCGCTATACACGACCTGACTCGCATTTGCAAACAGTTTAACCCCTTAGATACCTCTTTGAATAAATCTACCGAAAAGAAGCATTAACTAGAGAAAAGGAAAATATTTAGAATTTTGTAGTTTGAAACCATTGTGATAAATAGAGCATTTGCTCCTATAGGAGCAAATGCTCTATTTATCATAATGGTTTCACAACGTGACTTTTAAAGAGTCGTCAAAAGTCATCAATATAAGGGATTGGGTTCAAACAGATGTTTAAAAGCAGGTGTGTGAGTGCCTAACTTCACACAGCCTAACGAAGCCTGCAGATGCTTAAAAATAGGAGACAATCTGTTTAATGCTCAAAAGCTTGATTAGAATCAAGATCTCAAAAATGCACCAGATCCAAATTTGAGCAGACATTATTTTTTCACGGACGGGAATGGGTTATACTATTATTGGCATTTTATCTAAGTTCTGCGGACGATATACAGTGGGACTTATCTTAAGCGGCAATCAAAAAGAGGTCCAAGTATTGGTCTGTACGGCAGGTGGTAGATTAATGCTGGTCAAAAGTAATGTAGAAAGTTCCAATAGGAGTTTTCAGTATTACTTTTACGCTGCATTAAGCAACCACCTGCATTTAACACTCCCAGGTTCAATAAATGAATGGCCGCTTAACACGGGTTCTACTGTACAATTCTTAAAGCGCGAGAACCGCGTATATGAAACAGAGGGAGTCCTTAATCAAATTCTGCACTGTTTGTCATACAGATAATTTTCTTCAGTGATAAACTATTATGCAGGTTACGGGTTAATCTGTGACCTGTCCGTTTGGCACTCGTTAGACTGTAAAGTTGGCACTCGTTAGGCTGTGTGAAGTTGGCACTCGTTAGGCTGTGTGAAGTTGGCACTCGTTAGGCTGTCTGAAGTTGGCACTCGTTAGACTGAGTGAAACTGGCTTTCGTTAGACTGTGAGAGATTGGCACTCGTTAGACTGTCTGAAGTTGGCAATCGTTAGTCTGTATGACGTTGGCACTTATTAAGCGTGTGTGAAGTTGGCACTCGTTAGGCTGTGAAGTTGGCACTCGTTAGGCTGTGTGAAACTGGCACTCGTTAGACTGTGTGAAGTTGGCACTCGTTAGGCTGTGTGAAGTTGGCATTCGTTAGACTGAATGAAACTGGCACTCGTTAGACTGTGAGAGATTGGCACTCGTTATGCTGTCTGAAGTTGGCAATCGTTAGTCTGTATGACGTTGACACTTATTAAGCGTGTGTCAAGTTGGCAGCCGTTATGCTGTATGATGTTGGCACTCGTTAGGCTGTCTGAAGTTGGCACTCGTTAGGCTGTTAGAATTTGGCGCTCGCTAGGCTGTATGGGGTTGGTACTCGTTAGACTGTGTGAAGTTGGCACTCGTTAAACTGTGAGAGTTTGGCACTTGTTAATTTGGCACTCGCTAGTCTGAAGTTGGTAGTCATTAGTCTGTATGAAGTTGGCAGTCGTTAGTCTGTATGAAGTTGGCATTCGTTAGGCTGTATGAAGTTGGCACTCATTAGACTGTGTGAGTTGGCACTCGTTAGACTGTATGGGGTTGTCATTCGTTAGACTGTGTGAAGTTGGCACTCGTTAGACTGTATGGGGTTGGCACTCGTTAGGCTGTGTGACTTGTCACTCGTTAGACTGTATGAAGTTGGCACTCGTTAGACTGTGTGAGTTGGCACTCGTTAAACTGTATGAAGCTGGCACTGTTAGACTGTATGGGGTTGGCACTCGTTAGACTGTGTGAAATCGGAACTCGTTAAACTGTATGAACTCTGATAAGATGAGATCCTTCGAATGCAAAAACAGCAATGCAAAAAGAGAAAATTGCAGAATCGTTTTATTGAGTCTGTTCATGAACAGTATTTAAAAGTGCAACACTGCTCACGCCCCCTAGCACCGGCTTAAGCGGTATTCAATTTCCGAAACTAAAAGCACTGAAATTGATGATCCCGAAGGACCAGAAAATATAACAATACTGAGAATGAAGCACGGGGCGACTTTTTTCGGCCGCCACACAAGCACTTAACATCTGCCGTTGTGAAGTAAACAAACTCTGGTAAGATGGGATCCTCGAAAGCAAAAACAGCAATACAAAAAGAGAAAATTGCAGACTCGGTTTTATTGATGCTGTTCATGAACAGTAATTAAGAGTGAATGTATTCTGAAAATATGTGATCCTTCGAAAGCAAAAGTAAAAATGCAAAATGAGAAAATTGCAGACTCGGTTTTATTGAGTCTGTTCATGAGTAGTAATTAAAACTGCAACACTACTCACGCCCCCTAGCACCGGCTTAAGCAGTATTCAATTTTCAAAACAAATAACATCAAAACTAATGATCCCTAAGGACCAGAAATTGACGTTGGCATTCTTTAGGCTGTATGACGTTGGCACTGGATAGGCTGTATGGAGTTGGTAGTCATTAGTCTGTATGAAGTTGGCACTTGTTAGGCTGTATGAAGTTGCCACTCGTTAGGCTGTATGAAGTTGGCAGTTGTTAGGCTGTATGAAGTTGCGACTCGTGAGGCTGTATGAAGTTGGCAGTCGTTAGGCTATATGGAGTTGGCAGTCGTTATGCTGTATGAAGTTGGCAGTCGTTAGGCTGTATGAAGTTGGCAGTCGTTAGGCTATATGGAGATGGCAGTCGTTATGCTGTATGAAGTTGGCAGTCGTTAGGCTATATGAAGATGGCAGGCGTTAGGCTCTATGAAGTTGGCACTCGTTAGGCTGTATGGAGTTGGTAGTCATTAGTCTGTATGAAGTTGGCAGTCGTTAGGCTGTATGAAAGTGGTACTTATTAGGCTGTATGAAGTTGGCACTTGTTAGACTGTATGAAGTTGGCAGTCGTTAGGCTGTATGAAGTTGGCAGTCGTTATGCTGTATGAAATTGGCAGTCGTTAGGCTGTACGAGGTTGGCACTCGTTAGACTGTATGGGTTGGCAGTCGTTAGGCTCTATAAGGTTGGCAGTCGTTAGGCTGTATTACGTTGGCACTTGTTAGACTGTATGAAGTTGGCAGTCGTTAGGCTCTATGAAGTTGGCACTCGTTTGGCTGTATGAAGTTGGCACTTGTTAGACTGTATGAGGTTGGCAGTCGTTAGGCTGTATGAAGTTGGCACTTGTTAGGCTGTATGAAGTTGGCAGTCGTTAGGCTCTATGAAGTTGGCACTCGTTAGGCTGTATGAAGTTGGCACTTGTTAGACTGTATGAAGTTGGCAGTCGTTATGCTGTATGAAGTTGGCAGTCGTTAGGCTGTAAGAAGTTGGCAGTCGTTAGGCTGTATGAAGTTGGCAGTCGTTAGGCTCTATGAAGTTGGCAGTCGTTAGGCTGTACGAGGTTGGCACTTGTTAGACTGTATGGGTTGGCAGTCGTTAGGCTCTATGAAGTTGGCACTCGTTAGACTGTATGAAGTTGACACTTGTTAGACTGTATGAAGTTGGCAGTCGTTATGTTGTATGAAGGTGGCAGTCATTAGGCTGTATGAAGTTGGCACTCGTTTGACTGTATGATGTTGGCGGTCGCTAGTTTGTATGATTTTGGCACTCATTAGGCTTATGAAGTTGGCAATTGTTAGTCTTATGAAGTTGGCATTCGTTAGGCTGTACGAGGTTGGCATTCGTTATAGACTATGAGATGTTGCGCACTCGTTATACTGTGAAAGGCTGGCACGCGTTATGCTGTCTGAAGGTGGTACTCGTTAGACTGCGTGAGACGTCGAGCAACTCTTTTTTCAAGAGAATACAGTCTGTTGTTTGACCTTCGAACAATTGTTTCTCACAAACTAAAGAAATCAGAAATAAGTAAAAATGACAAAAATGTTTTAGGAAATATGTTTTCCCCAGCAGGATATGAGTTCACTATAGATGTTTTAATGGTGAATATATCGGTGGTTGTAATATGGAGTATCCAGAGTTTATGCCTCTCGGTTATATTGTACAGAAAACGCTTTAATTAAATAAACATTATTTCAAAAGTGGTATTTAAAGACCAAGATATTTAGATACATGCCGTTTTTGCCAATTACAATCTTAAACTCCCGACCTATGAAGCAGCAAAACGGCATGAATTTGCGATAAAGAGATAGGATTGAATATAACTGCCATGGAATTTGTAATATTCACCAAGTTTAATTACGAACCTTAATAATGTTCTATTTATATATCCTTTATCATATCTATGCGGAGATACGCTATCTTACGATAAAATCAGTCAAAACGTTAAGTATTAAAGATATCCGCACTAGCTTAAAAATTACATTTATGATACCCTTGTGATACCCTAATTACTCTATCCCTTGCCCAGTTGTTAAAATTAGTGTCTGCTCAGATGGTGCAATTTTGACTACTCCGAATCGATTTAACTTTTAGGAAACTATCGACCAGGCTTTTGAGGAACCATTGGCCCAGTGTTAAACATCTTGTTTCCTGGTGAGTACTGGTGAGTTACTCGGCGTCTCTTCTGGATCAAGGTTGTTTGCAAATGAGAGTGAAGGAGCAGATAGCGGGATAAGAACTAAACACGCCAATCCCCCCATCTCTCTACTGACGTGTAAAGCTGGATAAGTCAATGTGACACCATATTGATAACTTTAATTAAGCCTGGCATAGTAGCAATTAGCGTATACCCTGATCAAGCGAATCGTGAATGAGCCATTTGATCTTGGTCTGCACTGCTTGCCTATGTTTACCTGTCCAAATACTTAGCATGATTAGGAATACTTTATGTATCGCGCATTGTCCAGCTAATTCCAAAGTTCTGCAACTGGTTTTACAGCTATTCAAATGCAATGCTGGACGATGTTTGGTTTAACCCTATTGACGCCAAATAATTTTCATTTGCAAATTATGTCACCTGCTTTACGTTTCATTGTGCACTTGCCATCACAGTGGTGTGTCAAACAGTTTGGATCCTGATGAGACGCGAATTTACTCGGCGTTTTATCTGGATCCCAAATGTTTGCAAAAGTAATCACATATTTGCCAGTTGCAGCAAGCCCCGTGGATCGCTTTCCGACGACTTTGGTGGTGAAAGAGTTAAATGCTAAATCATAAATGATTAAAAATAGATGATTGAACATATAAAGATATAGTGCAAGCAAAATGCTATCTGTGCAATATCGTTAAAATTGTGAGAGAGGAAAATGATTTGTGCATGCAATAAAATATGTTTAACTTTATAAAGAATGATACTTTAACTTATATATTTCATCATTTATATTAATTAATTGCTATGTAATTACATTAACCTCCCCGTGTTATTATCGTACATATCAGCATTGGCAAATGGTGTACAGTAGAACCGGTTTTAACCCTTTACCTGATAGAAGCGGTTTTAAGCGAGTTTGATTTATTCCTCCGCTGAAGAAAATAGTTCAAATTCATACAGTCATGAACATATTGCATAATAAATATTTTCTATATCCTAGTAGGTGGTAGCTTAAAGCAGGCTGAAAGTAAAGCAGAATGCGCCTTAAGGCGCATTCTGCTTTACTTTCAACCTGCTTTAAGTGGTCATATGTCTTGAAAACTAGAAACAGGTTATTGGGTAAAGGGTTAAGCGGACATCAAAACGATTCTAATAATGGATATGTAAGGCATGTTGTAGCTTAATGCAGGTCATAAGTAATGCAGAAAGCTCCTATAGGTGCTCTGTGCATTACTTTTGCCCTGCATTAAGCAACCCCATTTGTGTTTAAAGACTTCTATGATCAATACACGAATGGCCGCTTAGGACAGATACTATTTTAGATCCACACGATCTCCTCTTGAAACTTCTCATATGGGCCTACAGTATTTGCTATTATAATGCAATGTGTACATTTGATCCAACTTTATTATGACGCAGCTTATTAAAATTCATAGTGGATGGATTAACATTTGAGTACATGTATTTTGCACTATAGTGCTATATGATGGCAAGATATAACCTCCATTTATATTAAAATAATTGTACTTTGAGTAGCTGGTAAGTAATAAATGCCGTTAACTTAGAGTGGCTGCTTTCCTTTACGACAGTCCAGCGAATGCCTAAAATCTGTCTCGGCATTTAAAGATTGCGTTTACAAGATTATTTGTTTGTTTGAATAGGATTTTACATTTCAGCGAGTTTACCTTCGAAGGACCACCTATTTTCAGAATGTGTGTACTTCACAACCAAGTCTTTCGGAAGAGACTATAAACCGAGGTCCGATGTATGAGTGCTTTACACTGGGCATCTAAAAGAACCAGAGAAACGCAGTCGATAATAAGAGCAGGGCATCGCGCCCGGGTTTCTCTGTATCCTCTCCCATCTCTCTGGGGCGTCCAATTAGCCCATAGTGAGCAGAAACGGGCGTTAATCAACACAAACAAACAAACAAACAAACAAACAATAGCAGGTGAGGTGGCCGTAAGACGTCCGTCACTCTTAGTCTGGTCCCTCGAGATAATTAATTTCGTTGTTATGGAAATTAAATACTGCTTAAGCCGGTGCTAGGGATGTGAGTAGTGTTGCATTTTTATCAATAAAACCGAGTCTGCAATTTTCTCTTTTCTCATGGCTTCTTTTGCTTGCCAAGGATCTCCTGTTTTTCAAAACATTCAACTATTGTCATGGATTTTGTTTAGCGTTCTCATATAGACAACGAATTTTCACACCCATGCCTTTAAGTTTTGTCATATTTACATTTAGCACGCTATTGGTGTATCGATTATTAACTTTGCAACAATGTTTGGACCCATTTGGACTCTCACACGGATCCAAGTGCAGGGCATTCAGGTTATGCTTAGAAAAGAAAATACAAGATACGTGATACATAATCTACAGTGTACGACAGTTTCTACCGAGGAAAGTTTGCTCAATACACTTAAATATAACTGTTTACCTAATGAGTATCCATTTAAGATTAATCATTTCGCTGCCAAATTTTGTCGTCTGCAACCGTCTGCTGCCATTTTGCCATATTTATTTTTCTTCATGTTTGTTTCAAGAAACTCACAGTAACAAACAGTTTGGATCCTGATGAGACGCCTAGTTACTCGGCGTCTCATCTGGATCCAAACTGTTTGCATATGTCATCGCAGATGAGACATTGGCAGCGAAAGGATTAAAGATAAGAAATAATGTATGCGAGTATTAATTATCTGACTTTCCATAATGGTATAATTAACAATGGAAGTCTGCAACCTTTGTCGTCTGCTGCAGTTTTCCATATTTATTTTTCTTCATGTTTGTTTCAAGAAACAGTCACAGTAACAAACAGATTTGGATCCTGATGAGACGCCAAGTTACTCGGCGTCTCATCTATAGATAGATAGATAGATAAATTTATTTCGGCAAAAACAGAAAACATAATATGGTTCACAAACATGTATCACATCATAATAATAATAATTCGTAAAATGATGCATAGTGAAAAACCATGGCATGCTTTCTATACCAAGGATAACACAATAAAGAGCATGCTCTTATTTCCATTGTGGTCCTTAATTTCCATTGTGGTCCTTACAAAACGTTTCTGTAGCACTGCCACCATTTTCACTCCCTTGTTCAAACAAGTTGACACACGATATTGATTTGTAAATGTGTGACATTTTATTGGTGACCCAACAGACATTCCATACAAAAGTTATCTCACCGATAGAGAGATAAATAGTCTAATTCTGGATTATAAAACAGGGGTAGATTAATGCAGGTCATAAGTTATGCAAAACGCTCTTATAGATTCTTGTATTATATTTAGCAGCCACATTCTTTTACAGACTGCTTATTTGCAAGACTCTGCTGTAATATAATCACGAGTTTCAGATAATATGTGGACTATTTTACTGTTAGTATTGTAGCGTCCTTAACTTTTTGTTGAGTATAGTTAGTCGACGTATCGTTCACCATATTGCCTCACAAGATTTACGAGCTTATGTTCTAAACTCGAGTTGCGTCGGTGTGCAGTAAATAATGTATCTTATTACAAGTTTATATTGCCACTTAACCCTTTATCACATGAATATTCAATTAAGAAATAATGACATCATGCATATTAATTAGATTTAATTTTTATAACAGTGTATTAACACAGGGAATTTTAGCCATGGTTAGAAATTGTATAAATCCATTCCATCATATTGACACCTCTTTCACACCTCTGTAAAGTCACTTTTTGAAACCATTTCAAGAGTAAGAGCTCTATTTATCATAATGGTTTCAAAACTACACGATCCTAAACTGTCCCCCTTTTTTTCTAGTAAATGTTCCTTTTCATTAGATTTATTTGAGGAGGTTATATCTAAAATAGCATATGAGGGAATGGGTCAGTAAATGTTGATGAATGAATGGAGTCTGCCATGAATATTCAATGAAGTAAAGGGTTATAGGTTCTCATGACAAACACTGTCATGCACCACCTGATTTAGCAAGTAACAGTGGTCCTCGCAAAACATTACTTTTGAAACATCAAATCAACAGCATGTTTAATCTTATCTCCACTTTACTACAGTAGTGTGGCAAGGTTTTATCTCCATGAGTATTTAATTACTGACTGTCAGCTGTCAAATGTTCTCAAATATCAAAAGTGACTTTCACGGGACATACAGCATCGTTTAATTATTTGAATGCGTTAATACGAGTGTAGTGAATTTGAAAACCGTGCTAGATCTAGATCCAAGAGCTCCCAAATGAGTCCTCTGATCAGGATCTGCACAGTTTGTCATTCATTATATAGTAAATTGCCGATGGACCATTCCACTTTGAAAATTCTGTAGTCAAAGGATGTATGTACCAGTGTTATTATCTTTCTCATCAAGTAATATTGTCAACTTTCAAATTACAGTATAGCCTTCCTAAGGGACCATTCATTTATTGAATATACGAAAAGCAGACGATTGCTTAATGCAGGACAAAATAAATGCATTACTTTTGACCTGCATTAAACTACCACCTGTCTTATAGGCCCATATTTGGGCATTTTAACGGCACTTATGACGGGTTCAACTGTAGTTAAACAGTAGTAAAAGACATCGTATTGCCCTTTGTTAATCAGTGATAAAAGACATCGTACTGTCCTTTATTAACCAGTGGTAAAATACATCGTATTGCCCTTTGTTAATCAGTGGTAAAAGACATCGTATTGCCCTTTGATAATCAGTGGTAAAATACATCGTATTGCCCTTTGTTAATCAGTGGTAAAATACATCGTATTGCCCTTTGTTAATCAGTAGTAAAAGACATCGTATTGCCCTTTACTCGATATAAACACTTTACCGTGTCTTTGTGAACAGGGTAGACTCAGATCAGAAGTTTTCTGTAGAGCCCTGTTACAAGAGCCCGCTGGTCAGGGGTTGCTTTGTTTACATGTGAAATGATGCATAGCGGATTCTACAGTTTCTGCCATGACCAAACATGTCCGTATTTATACAGATCATTAAGAAAAAAATCAGGTTATAAATATTCATGATGTTATTACTTATAACATGAATATTCAAGAGGTAAAGAATAACATGACATACCTGGATGAACTCGTAGCAATCGTTGTTTGTAAGACATCCTCGGGTGACGACTAGGACTGTATACACTGTTTCTTGTTTGAATACAGTAACGCCCCTCTAAACCGGACGTATAAATATCGGCCTTGGAGACAGGTGACAGCTTAATGCAGGGTAAAAGTCATGCAGAAAGCTAGGAGCTTTCTGCATGACTTTCACCCTGCATTAAGCAGCCAGTTGCCTAAAAGTATCTAAATTATTCTCTACTAGAAATCCGGTTTAGAGAGGTTTTACTGTATTAACATAAGAAATAGTGACATCATTGCATTGAATTTTTATAATAGCATTTATATAATTGACAGGAATATTTGGTATTGGTAGAAACTGTAGAGTTATATAATTATATTTTAATTTCAAATAACAAACAGAGCAGACTTTGATCAGATGGCTCCTACAGAAGCCGTCTGATCTGGGCTACTTTGTTTGCAATGCTTGAAATGCGTTAAAACGAAGGAAAAGGTTACTGTTTCGCTGCAAAATATTGTCGTCTGCTATAATTTTAGTTTGTTTAATTCGACCTTTTTTTCAAAATTATTACAACAGTAACAAACAGTTTGGATCATGCATGACGAGACGCCGATTTTCTGTGCGTCTCACCTGGATACAAACTATTTGCATAGGCAATCATAGATGCGACGTTGGCAGCGAAACAGTTAACCCATTCCCTCATATTGTGGCCTTTTGACGACTCTGTAAAAGTCACCTTTTGAACCATTGTGATAAATATGCTCTATTTATCACAATGGTTTCTAAACTACACAGTTCTAAAATTAACCTTTTGCTAATAAATGCTCAATTTCGGTAGATTAATTCAAAGAGATAGGGTCTAATAATAGCCTATGAGGGAATGGGTTAATGGTATCCTAGAGCGCTATTGTCATGTTGCTAATGTAGTGAAAGTATACAAAAGGAGATGACTCTGTAGTTTCAGTTTTCTCCATGACATCAACATGCGTGACACGAGCACGAAACAGACAATAAAACAAAACGTCCTTCACTGTTTAACTCTGTGAATGCTAATCGTTTCGTCTGTAAAAAGTGTCGTCTGTTGCACTTCTGAAAATTATTTTTTCCCTTTACTTCTCTGTAACACTTACAGTCAGATTGTCAAACAGTTTGGAGCCTGATGAGACGCCGAGTTACTCGGCAACAACTGGCTTCAAACGTTTTACATTGGTATCTACTATCGTGCAACAAAGTTAACCTTTAGACTGCTGTGGGCGGATGAGTGAATGCCTATGCAAACAGTTTGGATCCAGATGAGACGCCGAGTAACTGGGCGTCTCATCAGGATCTAAACTGTTTGACACTCTGGTTGAATTTTGGTAGACAAATTGATTATAGCATAAATTTTGAAAATGTAGTAGGTGAAAAATTCTGTAAAAATAATTTGCTCAGCAGGCTAAAGGTTAATAAATATAAAACTCAGATACAATAAAGCATAAAAACAAATACAACCGATTTTCAGAGATAATACAAAAAAGATGTTTTCATATATTACAGTGATTTGAGCAATTTCTGCATGATGGGTGTAACCCTTTCCTTGTGCTATGTTTATACATGTATTCCAAATTTTAATACCTACTGAATATTCATGGACAAAATATTTATAATGAAATCTGTAAGATGGATCATTGTGGCCATTTTAGCAAGTAAACAAACACATCTACCAAAGTTCATCAGCAAACAGAACAGACCCTGATCAGACGGTTCCTAAAGGAGCCGTCTGATCTAGCCTTTATATGAAGGAAATGGTTAATATTTAACAAACAGAAATACAATATCATCACGGGATAGTATGTTTCTGTTTTTTGGTGAGGTACATATGCAAATAAAAAAGTAAAGTATCTAGTTATAGTCTACTTTCAATCCGAATGACCGCTCAGCCGACTGTACATTTACAAACATTTACAGAATCAGACAGAATCCAAAACATGACACTAACTAGCTGTCCACACAGACACACCCACGGACACACACACACACAGTCAGTTTGATTACTATATGCCTCCAAAGCAAGCTTTGTAGGCATAAAAAACGGACAAGGTAGAAGTGATGTGGGCCAGACAGATGGATTCTAATCATTAATGATGGACGAGGTAATTCTGGTATACCACCCTACATCACAATTATAAGGGTATTATATGCAAGTGGGAACAAGTGAGGGAAAAAAGTCAAATACTTCAGTTCAAATTTATTAGGAATTCTTGCATGCTCTAAAATGTCCACAGTCAACCAATCATCCTGAAAACACTGGTAAAGTCAAGTGTCAATTTATTAAAGGGCATACAAATCAATAAGAATTCAATAATATTAACCTGTGCTATGAGAAAAAGTGTATAGTTTGAAAACAGTGTAGAACAAAAACAACAGTCTCAGAGAAAACAGTATTTTGAGACTCTACACTGTCTGAAATATGTAGCATCATATTATCCAACATGACACGCAGTGCAGACCCTGAACAAATGCTGCATCCATAAAACCAAAGCTCGTCTAGATTGTTTGCAAAATACCAAAGTTGAGAAAAACATTTCTTATGGCAAGTCAAAAATGTAAATTTAATCAATAGTATTTACCCTCTAACTATTTTGGGACTCTCCTCTCATCCAGTTTGTACTGCTGATTCGGTCAATCCGGCACTGTTCCGATAGCTTTTAATGGAACAAATTGACACAATAATATAGATTCTGATCAAACTCATCCTTCAGCGTCAGTTTGACCTGAGTCTGCATTATTTGCTTAAGTTTGTACAAATACTTATGGTAATTATGATATTATAAATTATATCCCTTTCCAATAAGACAGAAAGATTGTTTGGTGTGAAAAGACTCAAATGTGGCAATACTTTACAATGCAAATATTTTACTATCATACAAACTTTAACAATCACTGACCAAATTGCTTCATGTACAAGACATGGATTGAACATTTAACAGATTTACCCTGGATGTTCTGATAATTATGCTTGCATTTCATCCTTATCCTGCTGAAAACAATATGAAGCCTGTTAAACTCTTGATTTAAAGCAACTGTTATAGAACCCCTCTAATGCGACCAGTTAATGAATAAACATGGGTGTATTTATAAGCAGGTGGTTGCTTAATGCAGGACAAAAGTAATGCAGATTTCTGCATTGCTTTTGTCCTGCATTAAGCTACCACCTGCCTCTACCACCGAGAATTATACCTCTTTTAGGTGGTCGCATTAGAGGGTCTTTTACCATATTTCCAATTCATTCAAGCTTTTGAGATACTACTGACAGAATGTTAAACCCTTTCCCTGTTCAATACTCACGTAAGAAATAATGGCATCATAAATATTTATTAGTTCAGTTTTTATAATATAAACTTTTCAATGGAAGTTTTTGCTTTGACAAGAATCAGATCTATATGATGTCAAAAGCAAAAAGAGCAGACCCTGATCAGACAGCTCCTATTGGAGCCGTCTGATCTGGGTCTACTCTGTTTGCAAATGCGTGGAACGGTGTTTATATGAGGGAAAGGATTAACGTAGCAGGATAAAGGTTAATAAACTTCTGATATATCAGACAGGACTACTTTGACTATCGCAGCGACTTGCTCCCTTGGCTCTCATAAAGCAAATTACAGTCATTCAAAGATTCACACAGACAAATAATTATTTAAAGTCAGATGAATTGCCATGGAAACAATGCATATTTGATGTGACAGGAAGCTTAACAGTATTTTGAGGAAAAGACAAATGAAGTGAATAATCCAACTCAACATGATTGTACAGTCTGATCTAATTTATAGGTGACAGATTTGAGAGATTGAAACAGAGAGTGTTATAAACCAGAGCTCTAGATAATAAGACATGTACTGAGGAAATCTAAGTAAAATAGTTTTATATTTTCTCTGCCAAACGCCATCTTGGTGCTACTCATTAGAATGGAATCAAAGAGGTGATTCTAATGAGTAGCAGCAAAATAGGGCTTGGCTGAGAAATAAGACATTTTGATAAGTTAGGGTGCATCTTAGTTACCTTTCCCATAGATATTTCAATATCAAATACAGTAAAACCTGTCTTAACCCATTCCTCCATAGGCTATCTTTAGACCCAACCTCTTTGAATGAATCTACCCATTTACTAGAGAAAAGTAAAATTTTAGAATTTTGTAGTTTTAAACCATTGTGATAAATAGAGCATTTGCTCCTATAGGTGCAAATGCTCTATTTATCACAATGGTTTCAAGAAGTGGTTATTACAGAGGCGTAGAAAGGCGTATTTATGGAGGAAAGGGTAAAGCGGCCATAAAAAAGAGGTCTAATTATGAGTCTGTAAGGCAGGTGGTAGCTTAATGCATAGTAAAGGGTTAAAAACAATATTCATGACCCATTCAGAAAATACAACAAAAGATGCAAATGTGAGATCCTCCTTATAACTGTTAGTAAGTTTTCAGAAAGTAAAGCTCCAGCAGAAGTATAACAACACTAAAGAACAGAATAACAGCTCCTGCCACGATCCAGTGGTCATCTAGAAAAGCCAACACACCGTATCCATGGTAACTCATCTGACGATATGTTAGTCCAATTCTTCTGGTCTAACAGGATGTGTTAAAGGTATGATAGATTTCTTCTCCACATCACGAGACAAGGCCTTCCGCATGTCTGAAAATCAAACAAAATGTTGACAATGTAAGTGAAATACTTCTGAATGAGAAACTTTAGACACTTAACCCTTTACCTGATGAATATTCATTATACAAAATACATGTAATGACATCATGAATATACCGGCATATTAAAACTAATTTTTGGCTTCTGCATAAACTGTGAAATTGGATCTATGTAGTTCCATAAGCAAACAGAGCAGAGCCTCATCAGATGACTTCAACAGGAGAAATCAGACCTGGGTCTACTCTGTTTGTAAAGGTTTCAAAAGGCTTGTCTATCAAGTAAAGAGTTAGTACAAGTGTAGTAAGATCTTTGACATATCTATGAAAATGATGTATGCGATATATTTATCAATAATATTCTATCATTCTGTGAAACTTGATCAAAGTGCAGGTAAATAAACAAAGGAAAATGGAAAGTTAGCAGACAAAGACATTTATGAAGTTGGTGCAATTAACCATTTCTCTTGTATATACACTTTAGTACACCTTTACAAACAGAGCAGACCTAGATCAGACTGTTCCTATAGGAGCCGTCTGATCAGGGTCTGCTGTGTTTGCATAAGGAGCTATATAGATCTGATCCTACAGTTTTTATCAAAGCCAAAAATCCCCTGAAAAATATACATTATAAAAAAGTTAAGTTGTGGTGACTTATTCATGCATACATATTCATTAGGGAAAGTTTTAATTAATGAATCCTATGGGAAGAAGTGTTTTTGTATAAAATACTGTTAATTCTGCATAAATTAGTGGTGTTTTTTTTTCTTCATATCTTCAATATCATTCCTTTAAATTATAACAAGAGCACTGCATGTGGGTGCCAACATTCGTCTGTGGAGACATCTTAAATCTTTAAAGTCCATAAAGGAGCATAATTTTGTAAAACAAAAGGACAAGATGTTTGTAGATTTCACTATATAACTCTATGTAAATTAAAAACCCAAAGGGTAGGGGCAAGCTTACCCTTGGGCAAACATTGATTAGTCTTTGAGGAGGTCTACTAGATAATACTACAAAACAAATACCACAGACCTAAGCTTTTGGGTTTCAGACAAGAGTTATTTTTCCCTATATAATCTTATGTAAAACTTGTGACCACCAGGGCATAGCCAGTTTGACCCAAGGGGCAAAATTTGAACAATCTTAGAGGTCCATCAGATGATGCTACATACCAAATTGGTAGCTTAGGTCTTACAGAATTTGACAATAAGATTTTTAATATTTTCAGTAGAATTTGTGACCCCTGAGGCAGTGTCAATTTTGACCTTAGGGGCTTATTTTGAACAATCTTGGTAAAGGTTTACCAGATGATGCTACATACCAAATACGAGGGTTGTTCGAAAAGTTTCGGGACCAGTGCTGTAATGTTTTTATTTGTTAATATTTTTCTATGAAATTTTCATAAATGATAGCTGCAACTGTATGCTATTGATTTATTGCCATAATTAAACATAGGTAGAAGCAACACGCGATATATTGTCACCATAGCAACGTCATGTCGACGTGAGCGGGGCACCTTGGCGTCACCATGCAAAAATATAATGTTTGTATGGCCAGTTATGGCATAGTTCGTGCTCTAATATGGTTCTGACGTTAATATACATTATGGCGCAAGACTGCACGACGTCATTTCCGGTTGTTACGGTATAAACAATTCAGTTTTTGAATGAACAGATGGATTTAAAGAATCCGGAACTAAGATATTCTGTAATTTTTTGTGTCTTGATGGGGATAAGTAGATCGGAGACATTGTCATTGATCAAATCTACATAATTATGGACGTTCAGCAATGTCAAAGACTTGGGTATAACACATTTAAAGAAGATCCTACTACGCGACAGACCTTGCACCGTGCGATTTTGGTTATTCCGGACAATCAAGCGTGATTTGCGAGGCTGTCGTTTCGATGACCTGCCAATTGTTGTCAGAGAGTGCATTCAAAAAATTCCATCAGAAGACTTCAATAATTGTTTCACTTCTTGGGTAAATAGGCACCAGAAGTGTATAAAGTATGCTGGGGAATATTTCGAGAAAATCTGAGTGTTTCAGACCTATATAAAGACAAACCTTATACCAAGGTGCCCCACTCACACCAATGTGACGTTGCTATGGTTACAAAATATCACATGTTTATTGTACCTATGTTTAATTATGGCAATAAATTAATAGCATAAAGTTACAGCTATCATTTATGAAATTTTCATAGAAAAATATTAACAAATAAAAAAATTACAGCACTTGTCCCGAAACTTTTCGAACAACCCTCGTACCATAGCTCTAAGTCTTTCAGTTTTTTCTTACAGTTTTTACTATATAATCCTATGTAAAATTTGTGACCCCAAGGGCAGAGACAATTTTGATCCCAGGGACAAAATTTGAACAATCTTGGTAAAGGACCACCAGTTTATACCAAATATCACAGCTCTAGGCCTTTCGGTTTGAGACAAGAAGATATGTAAAACTTGTGACCCCCGGGGTTGGGTCAATTTTAACACCAGGGAGAAAATTTGAACAAGCTAAATAGAGACCCACTAGATAATTCTACACACCAAATTTGGTAGCCCTAGGCCCTACGGTTTCGACAAGAAGATTTTTAATGGTTTTTATTTCTTTATGGACATTGGTTGCCATGGTAACCAGAGTTCTGTATGTAATCAAATGCTTTGAACAACTTTGGAAGAGGTTGACCCAAGGAACATTCCTGTTAAGTTTGGTAAAAATCCAGCAAGGAGTTTAGGAGGAGATGTCATTTTAAGAAAAAAATTTAAGACGGACAACTGACGACGCACGGCGACGGACAACGGACACAGGGTGACCAAAATAGCTCACCTTGGCACTCCGTGCCAGGTGAGCTTTAAAAAAAAGGCTTAATAGTCAACATTAAAGTTTTTTTTATTAAAGTTTTAAAAATTAGGTCAGAGTTAAAAAGTCAAGGTCACAAGTCCAAAAATGTACCATTGATAGAAAGGCCTTGTCACAAGAAATTCCCATCAGAAATATGAGAGCCCTACTTGTTATGGTTTCAAAATGGCTGACAGCTTAAAAATCTTTATTTCCTAAGTTCACAAGGGGCATTATTTCGTAAAACAAACCTTACAGAGTTATGGACCTTGGTCAAATTGTAGACCTTGTGGTGGCGAACAAGTATGTGAAGTAACATAAGATTTGATTGAATAGTTTTAAACAATGGCCAATGTTAAAGTTTCTTGTTATAGTTTTCAAAAATTAGGTCAAAGTTCAAAGGTCAGGGTCACAAGTCAAAAACGTAACATTGATGTAAGGCCTTGCCAAAAGGGATCCACAAATGAAATATTACAGCCCTGCTGGTCATGGTTACAAAATGGCAGACATTTTAAATTTTTATTTACTAAGTCCATATAGGGACATAATTTTGAAAAAACCTTACAGAGTTAAGGCCCTTGGTCAGTTTGAAGCTCTTGTAAAGGTGAACATGTGTTTGAAGTTTCATAAGATTTGGATGATTAGAAAAGAAGCCATTAGCCAACGTTAAAGTTTCTGGATGACGACGACAATGCAGACGCCGGGGTTACGGCAATACCTTGTATTTTTTTCTTCGAAAAACAAACTAAATATTTATTGGACAAGTACATCTGATAACTCTATGAATAGATAAACATTGAACTTAAGAACATTCACAATAAATTACAAGTATAAGACAAGAAATGTGTTCAAAAGACATGGATGCCCATGCCAACTATATTTATTGAATGGAAATAATTTCCCCTGACTAACGAAGACACATCCCCACTCATGGACACACTCATGGATCAATGGAAAGAGGTGACACTTTATGCCCTGCCACCATTCTTTGAATGGCTGGGGCTTAAAAACAATGACATTGATGTCGCTTTTCAAATGCATTTAAAGAATAATGTTGTTTTCTGCTAAATTGCAAGTATAAAGCCAATCATTTCATATGATCTTTAAGTTTGATTTTACCCATTTCAAACTTACCAGGATCCAGATTGACACTCTGATCACATTCCTACTACTCAAAATTTAATAAGGGTCAAGGATATAATCTTACATGTTTCATTGATTGAAGAAATATATCATAAATGTTCTACTGTAGTCAGTACATACATGTAAATGAAGTGTATACACAGTGGAAACTTGCTAAAATAAATTAAAAATGATTAATACAATCCTAAACCATACCTAGTATAAATGACATACAGGATACATCTTGACCCTTATCAAATTTTGAGTAGTATATATTAAAACAAGTTAATGGAACCACAGTGTTTGCCAATTAAAGTTATTTAGTGTTTAATCCTTTACTCCATAAATATGCCTTTCTATGCCTTTGCAGACAGAGTATACCCAGATCAGACAGCATCCATAGGAGCCATCTGATCAGGGTCTGCTCTGCTTGCTTATGATATAATATAGGTATGATTCTGCAGTTTCTGCATTGGCCAAAACTGCTTGTGTCCATAAGCTATTAATTAATATTCATCAATCTCAGGGTTCCCACAAAACAGAAAATATAAAATTCCCTGACTTTTCACTGACTTTTCCCTGACCGAATTTCAATTTTCCCTGACCCCATGTTAACAGATTAAGTTTAATTGGTCATCTATGAGCATGATCAATAAATGTTGGCCTCCGTCCTCCCCATCAGCCAATCCTTACCACCTCTCTCTTTATGACAACTATATATACAGCAGTAGTGTTTTGATCATTTTAAAAAAAATGTTTCTGACTTTTTCATTTTTAATTGCTCAATATTGAATGTTACATGCAGGATGCCAAACATGTCCTAATATGCACCCAAAGTATAAAGTCTCTTGAATCTTTTCTACCTCTCTTAACCCTTTCCTCCATAAAATTTTTATTAGAGACTCCATCTACTATGAATATATAATTAAGTAAAATTTTATTTTTTTAAAGCAAAGTTAAGAAATATTTTGGCAGTAGACTACAGTAAAAACTCAGATTTATGATATTTTTCTAAGCAAACAGAGTAGACCCTGATCAGGCAGCTCCTACAGGAGCTGCCTGATATGGGTCTATTCTGTTTGCAAAGGTGATAAAATGTGTATCTATGGTAGAAATGGTTAATCTTTCAGTTTTTCCGTGTAAGCTGAATTTTAAAATAGTACGTCATACAGTCTGTAAGACACTGATACAGCATGCTATTAAAATGGGGTCAAAATTGGCCCCGCCCCAGGGCTGGCTAGTTTTCTATAGAAACACATGGTGAAAACTTTGAAAATATTCTCCTCTGATTTTCTGGTGAGCGATATCAGGGCCTTTCAGGCCCTCTTGTTTTGCAATTTAATCAAAATTTTGCATCACTTGGGATGTTTTTCCCAAATTGGGAAAAATAGGTCCTTTTAATGGGTCTATGTAGATGCCAGAAAAGGATCTACATTTTCACTGTTTTCATAATAGCAGACCAAATATTGCTGCCCTTACAAGTGAAGATAGTACAGTAGAATGTCGAATATCTAGCACCGCTGCCCAGCCTGTCCTAACAAGTGAAGACACTACAGTAGACTGTCCAATAACTAGCATTGCTGCCCTATTCTAGCACTGCTGTCAAAATGGATGCTGGAGTCATGCAGAGGTGCCAGAATTCTCCAATGATTTTGTTTTAACAGACTTCATGACAGATATACTATGAAATTTGGATGTGAAATATACAAAGCTAATCAAAGATGTATAAAGATGTTCTCTTTGATTTTATGGCTGAATGCATGTAACAAAAATGTGACGTGTATTTTGACATGATAATCTCTGAAAAAGGCCCTTAATGGTCAAAATATTAGATCAGATCAATTCAAGTATTTATGTATAAAGATGTTTGGTTTAGTCAAAATTGAAGAAACTGCCTTAGCCTTTTATTTTCATTCTTTCTCCTTTTTGACATATTTCCTCAGCCCTCATCCTTTGGTTCCAAAATTCCCTGACTTTTCCCTGACTTTTGCCAAATTTCAAATTTCCCTGACCAATTAAAAAATTCCCTGACATTTCCCTGACCTTGAAAAAATATATATCTTTTTTCCCTGACTTTTCCCTGTCCGTGGGAACCCTGATCATGTCACTTTTTCTTACAGGAATATTCATGGAGTAAGGGGTTAAGGGTTAACCCTTTAAATAAATGCTGAATTTTCAAAGTGAACTGTTCCATAATCCTTTAATGACAGTCCATTCAATATTCTGATCCTCTAGGAGCCCCTGACCTCTACAATAAGTGCAAATGCCAAGTACATGTGACTAGTTTCTCACAATTCAAAGTGCTAAAACTCCATGAAGAGCTGTAAACTGTTATGACACTATTCCTTACCAAAGGCATCCTCATCTATATCTCCAGAGTAGTACTCTATGACTCTCCTGTAGGTACTGTAGCCCAGCTTGTTGTACATGTCCACTGCAACTTTGTTGGACACACGGACAAACAGATCAACAAAGAAACACCTCTTCCTGAAATATGGTAAATGTTAACCTTCTTACTTTGCATTTACTGTTAAACAATAAAAAAAGTTTTAACCCTTTACTGTAGAAAAGGATTAACATAAAACTGGCAGTGCATCCTTGGGGACGCAGCTGTCCATAATCTGAGGGTCCCAGGCTTCATAATTGTGTCGGGGATGCAGGATCCTGCGTGAATGAGAACCCAACACAATATATCCTGGACTAAATCTTAAGACCTTGCTCATAATAAGATTAAGTCGATATCTTATGACCATATATATTAATTATAAATATGATGATTAGAATATGTGCAAGAGTATAAAAGTGTAAATAGGGTAAAATACATCATTTTTGTTACAAGCAATGGAATAGATGTATGTAGAACTTTACAGTATGATAAGGATCTGTGAAGAAACATATGCAATTTTTGATAAAGCAAAGGCACATGACTCTAGACCTACTGGTCTGTAAATCTTACACATGAATAAGATCTCTTAAGATCTGTTGAGAATCTTGATTGCTAGTGTACAAACAAACTAAATGTGAACCGCTGAATGGTTAACAGACAGACATTCGACAATACTAAAACTTCAAGTATGATAAAAATAATGTTAATAGAAAATTACAACTTTTAATAAGGAAGACATCTTTTGCTAGAAAAGACAACTATTAAATTGTTTTAATATAATCATTATTTGATTTATCTCCCTTCATTCAAAGCAAATACTTATTACTGAATTACCCATTACTCCTCAGATATGTCTTTCAATGTTTTTGCACCAGGGTTGACCCAAATTAGACAGCTCCTGTTGGAGACACCTGATCATGTTCTGCTCTCTTTGCTTAAGAGCTACTATAGATCTGAGCCTACAGTTTCTGCCACAGTTGAAATGCATGTGTTCATATGCCATTATAAACAAATAATGTAACTACAGTAAAACGGCGATAATCCGAGGAGCGATTTTCCGAGTAGGTATATGGTCTAATCCGAGGGAATTTGTATGGTCCGGACATGAAATCTATCATTTCAATACAACTATGTACCGTGCAATCCGAGTCTTGATAATCTAATTTTTCGAGCACGCTTCTCTGTCCCTTCAATCAATTACTTCATTAATTTACCTGCCTAATCCGAGCATGCATCGCGGACACTTCGAAGTCAATTTATCACACCACCATTGTTGATGTCTTGCGACTCCGTGTGCCCCCAGCATTTAGAGGTGCCACTGTGTTAGTTTGCTACTATGTGTGAATAACTCCGGGTCCAACAGTATACACGTATGTTGGCAGTAATTGTGAGCGCATATTGTGTATAATGCATCGATTCTTTACTTATATAAGTGATAACAGTATAAACCCAAATTTGGTTTCAAACTATTAGACATAGAACAGTCGTAGCTTCTAACCTCATACTTATGGATTTTAGTTTGCCTAAGTTTCCATTCGTTGACATTTCATTTTAGTTTTGGATGTTAAAAAACAACATCGCTTCGCTCCCGTACTGTTTCGTGATAAGAAAAATCAGGGCGAGTTGAATTAATTAATAATCGGAACACTCGGTGTTATTCGTCTGAAATACTCTATAAATATTGTTTACTCTTGTAATAAGCGTTTGGTTGAACGAGACTTTTCTAAAAATACGCAAACATATCAATTTATCTGTTAAGCATTCTGTAGGCATACAACACATGTATGTGCATACACTGCACGATATATTTGACACGTTGAATCCACAAAGTATGAATTCATGGATAATCCGAGGGTAGCGGTAATCCGAGCATTTTCTCAGTTCCCGACAGTCCTCGGATTATCGCCATTTTACTGTAATATTCATGATGTTGTTATTTCTTACATGATTATTGAGGAAATGAAGCTTTAAATTCCATAATTATAGAAAAGACTGTGACAAATTTATATTTTAAAATGTCTTAACCCTTTCCCTCATATTGACGACTGTAAGTCATTTTGTGAAACCATTGTGATAAATAGAGCATTTGCTCCTATAGGAGCAAATGCTCTATTTATCACAATGGTTTCAAACTACAAAATTCTAAAATTTTCCTTTTCTCCATTTAATGCTCATTTTGGGTAGATTAATTCAAAGAGGTGGTATCTAAAAATAGCCTATGAGGTAATGGGTTAAACAGTAACGAAAATAAAACGTCTACTGTTTGCAAAGGCAATAAAATGTGTTTGTATGAAGTAAATAGTTAACTACATGGACCGGTCACCCATTATGTGAAAGAATATAATAATGTGCCTATTTATACTTTTCAGAGATTTCTTCCAGGTTGCTCATCAATTTGGCTGCAAGACCCAGTCGTCGGTATTCTGGAGACACTGTCAAGGCAGTCACATGACCATGCCACATATCAGCACTGCCCTCTGCCTTACCCATAACTGAAACAAACAAAACTTTTATAGTGCTCATTATTTTACAAAGTCATATTATACTGAATATTATGGTCTCTAATTTGGGATCACTAAGTGCTTGTGTGAATATGAATTTGACTTTTTTTTAAAAGGGATAATAAAAGGGTTATTTGAAGATAAAACGATTCCCCAAGATCTACACATCCAATTAGAGAACAAACGATTTAACTAACATTTTCGCAATAACATTTGTTATGACAAATTTAGATTGTCCAAGAAAGCGATGAACTTTACAAAATACACAGAGCACATATTAGAAAATGTGTTTGCTTTACTACTGGTATTGAAAGTTACCAATACAAATGCTTTTTACACCTTTGCAAACCACAGTACGCCCAGATCAGACAGCTCCTGTAGGGACTGTCCGATCATGATCTACCCTGTTTGCTTAGAAATAATACAGACTGATTCTTTAGTTTCTTCCATGGAAAAAACTTCCCTAGTTCAAAATGCCATTATATAATTTCATCTAATTAATATTCATAAAGTCATTGGCATTATGTACATTACACTGTGTAGTCATAAATTGCAAGTATAAAGCCAATCATTTCAAATGTGATTTTTTTAAAGTCATAAATAGTTCTTACATTAATATTCATCAGGTAAAGGACTAAAGCCCAAACTACTTCAACAGGCACCCTACTGTAAATAGCAAAAACTCTAATCATTACTCTTCAACCAAGTTGAATTAATAGGATTATTTTTTCTGCGAAACCAAATCTGAAAGCACCCTATTTACCCTAAATATACCCCCCCCCCCCTCTACTCCCACATCGGCCTGCCTCTCCCACTGGTTTGTAATTTTGATTACAGTAAAACCTCTCTATAACGGCCACTAAATTGTGTTAATTATTTGGTATTTAGGGCAGGGGGCCGCTTAAAGCAAGGTGAAAGTTAAACAGAACGCTCCTATAGGAGCATTCTGTTTTACTTTCACCTTGCTTTAAGCAGTCGCCTGCCTTTAACACAAAATACTTGATGTAATTTAGTGGTCATTATAGAGAGGTTTACTGTATTTCAATTGGCATCAGTTTGATAACATTAAAAATTACACTTACATAGTAGCAACTTGTAAATCCTTATCAAACTGCTCCTTCAAGAGCTGATTGCCAAGGTTTCTCGATCTCTTAGGATAATTAGGCCAATACATGTATATAAATCATAATCTAGGCTTGGTGTAAAACTATTGTCATTACATTCTTAACTACATTTGTCATCTTGATCAATTACGTAAGCATTTTTGACATTTCTTTTCAGTGTCAAACAGTTTGGATCCTCATGATAGGCTGTGCTATTTGGGGTCTCAACTGAATAACTGACATTTTCTTTTTTGTAAACATTTCAGGAAGTTGCAATAGTTTTGAACTTTTGCCCTAAATATCTATATGTAAATATCATGATGCCAGCATTTATAATTTAGTCCTGACAATGCTAAGCAGGATTTAACCCATTCCCTCACATTGACGACTTTTGACAACTCTGTAAAAGTCACTTTGTGAAACCGCAGTGATAAATGGAGCAAATGCTCTATTTATCACAATGGTTTCAAACTACAAAATTCTAAAATTTTCCTTTTCTCTAGTTAATGCTCCTTTTCGGTAGATTTATTTATAAAAGTGGTTGTATCTATAAATAGCCTATGAGGTAATGGGTTAACTGGCAAACAGCTTGGATCCTTTGTCGATAGTTTCTCAAAAGCTGGAATGAATCTGAAGTACTGGTAAGTAAAAATTGTCCAGATCAGAGTTCGAGAAGACAGAGTATTTGATAGCACGATCAGGGATAGACAAGATATACTTACTGTAACCCATGATTTCTCCATCTGGGGACTCAGCAACTTGAAAATACTCCGGCCAGTGGGCTAAATACTGCATATAGAATGGCAGGCCATACTGATGCAAATGTCAAGGAGACACATATAAAAGTTAGTAATAGGAAATAACAACAGTCTACGGGATAGGCATAAGAAGTCTATTTGACACTGGGTCTACTGAACTGGTATATTTTAACAGACTTTATAGAAGTATCACTTTCGAAAAGTTTATTGTTGATGCTCTATTGTTAATGTTTTCAGAAAGATAATTCCAACAAAACGATATTCATACCACACTGACATTGTTATATGAGAGAGCGTGGTGACATGTCAAATAAAAATTGAACTAACAGTTGAAAGGATACAGTTTCGGTCAGTGGATCAAGATTCCTGAAATATGACAATAAGAAAACATAATAAAAAACGGTGTTAAATTCTAATACAGTTTAAGGCTGTTTTCCCTCTTTTGCTATTAACATTACGGAACATAACAAACGTAACATTATGTAAAGACTTGACTGTAGTAAACATGTCCCAAGTAATATATCTAAGCTAGTATCATTTTAAATGTTACAAATGGAATTTGAACGATTGACGTGTATATTTGAGATTATAATAATTATTATGTTATCCAAATATGAAAATAAAAACAAACATGCAATTAAAATCAAAATTTAAATTAATGGTCAAGTCAAGCAATACTTACTTACTTAGTTGGGTTACAGAACATATACATGTAACACAAGCTCTAATGAGTTTTTAAAATCATCTTAGGTAAAACATTCTCTTTTCATCTTGCATTATGATGCATGTTGAAAGTTGCTAACTAGCAAGATATTTAAAAGGCTTACTTATATTTTTTACTTAAACTAATAGTACTGGACAAGTGGCAAAATGACTAGTACTCTCACAAGGCTTCAGGCACTCTAACAATGGAGCTGCTGACTAAAGCCAAATACTTTCAGACTCTGACATTGATGTCCCACAGCTACTTGTATTTGATCAAATAAAATATCAAGCCCTAACCATTACACTATCCCCCACCCCTTTTACCCTGAGGAACACACCATAAATGACAGGGAATCAGGAGTGCACATGGTCAGCATTATAAATAAGTTGGGTGTCAATCTGCAACAGGGTAACTGGTGGAAAGATCATGGTCCAACCAGGACTTGAACCATTTTCTTTACCAAAGGTCTATGGAATAGATACCCATTGTCTAATAACTGCGCTACCAAGCCTCATGATTTGTACTTATAAATTTCTCACTTGCAAGTTACCTTTATCCGACTTAACTAGGCACATGTAACCTATTCAGTGTCACAGCACCATAAAAATAGAAAGCAATGTACATGGAAATTTTCGACAAGAAAGAAAAACAAATGGTCTGATAATTCTTGAAGTATTTTTCTGATTCTCCAACCAATTATTCCTGGTTTTTGCCACTGACTTTCAGATCAGGTGGCAAGTTTGACATTCCTGGTGGCAAAACTGCCCCTTGCCACTGTTAATTTCGAACCCTGTTAACCCTTAACCTGATAGTGACTAATTTTGATGTGTTTTCAAGCAAAGAAGACCCTGATAAAACACATGACATCCTCAGACCTGTAGTGTAGGAGTTGTTTCATCACGGTTTACTCTGTTTGCTTAAAGGATATTTTAGGTACAATTTCGGCAAGAAAATATAGCATACTTCTGTTGTCCAATAGCACCTGATATGTTTGTCCGATAGCACCTGCAAATGCCTGATGCCTTACTACGCCCGATTAGCTCTAGTTTTATCTATCCAATAGAAAGGTCTCTCACTAGAATTTAGATGAATAAAGCGGAACAAGTTTCACACACTTAAATAATTGGGATGGGATGGCGACAGACTTGTTTGAAACCTTCAGGAGACGGCAATGGCAGGAGGTGTCTGATAGCATACGCTCTTACTCTTCCTATGTGTAATTGATGTTCGAGTACCTAACAGTCAAAAATTGCTACCCTACGGTAGTACCCTATATATGCTCTATTTCTGGCGATTTGTGGTCCTTAAAGTTTAAATTATATTATGTGTATGACAGTTGTGCAGTGTAAGTATTTTTTTGTTGTATAGTAATCTTTTAAAATATTTATTCATCTTGAAATAATAGATTTTCAGAAGAAAATCATCAAAAGTGTAAATTTTACTTGCTAAATAGATCGAATCGGCTGCTACGAAATTTTGATCTACTTCCTATTGATTTGTGTGCTCTAATTGGTCAGTATCAAAACAGCATTTCCGGGCAAGAAAATTTATGTTCCGGGATTTTTTGCTGGACTAAATTTGTTCCGAAATTTTTTTGTAACAATGATTATTCTGAAATTTATGATTATACAGCGCAATTGATGAAAACTAAATATGACCATTGCTTACATAATGGCATTTTCCAAAATGGTGGAAAAATAGCATCCAATTTAATGTTTTGATAGATGGACCCATAAAGGGCAATGAAAGGGTCTGCAGAAAGGTCCATATATTAACGAGCACTTTTCATAGAAGCTAGGGATCTACTAAAACCTGTGACGAATACAAAAGCCGTGATGTCCCGTGACGGTCTTAAACTCGATCATTACCTAAAATCCGTGACGGTCAGTTTTCGTCACGGCTTTTTGAAGTATGATCAATTTTGTCACGGGTTTTTCGTATACTTAAGACATACGCCGAGTAGTCGGTATGAACATCGAAATCCGTCACGGCTTTTCACTTTGTCACTGGCAAACCATTGACTGCAACTTTATTATTTTGGAAACATAAAAAACGCTAAATATAGTGTTTATACTGATATGTATTATTAATCACATATTCATTACAGCATGTATACATTCTATTTAATATAGGTTTACTCATTTTCTGTGCTTATTTACCTTGTCACTGGCAAACCCGTGACTGCAACTTTATTATTTTGGAAACATAAAAAACGCTATATATAGTGTTTATACTGACATGTATTATTAATCACACATTCATTACAGCATGTATACATTCTATTTAATATAGGTTTACTCATTTTCTGTGCTTATTTATGCATTTCTTACAATAATAAGGGATATGTCCCTCGGGGATCTCTTCCTGTGACAGTCCTTCGCATGCTGGGTGAAACCATATTTTACACTTGTCACATAATTATCACGTATTCACCGTCTTCTGGGCCGTTCTGGCATCGTACATGAACAGAACACTTTCAGATATGCAGTGTAGCGCATGGGATTGGATGGTGTGCGTGTACCAGCAGGAAATGGACTGATCTCATTGGCTTCGAAGCATTTCATTAGGTGACCTCTTAACAACTGTGGGTCGTACTCTTGGCTTGTTGGTTCAATACCGAACGCCTCAGCAGTTGCGTTCGCTATTGCGTACAACCCACAGTCATCACTATTGTGTTGAAAGGCACAGTCCACAGAATTTGTTTCTCTTCATCTTTCAGGGTAATGCTGCCGACCCTGAGCCAGTCTGGTCCACTTGTTGATGTATTGGAAACCCTTTCACCTTGCACAGTTTCCTCATAAAAATCTTCCTTCAGTGTAACAATCACTTCCTCTTCATCTAGATTTTCATCAATAGTGATTGACACGTTTGGCGATCTCGTCACGGGTTTTTCAGGCACGTCACGGATTTTTCAGCTTTCGTCACGGGTTTTACTCTCTTGGGGGTTTCCTGATCCATCACGGATATTCCAGCTTTCGACACGGGTTTTACTCTCATGGGATTTTCCTGATCCGTCACGGATATTTCGGCTTTAGTCATGAGTTCTTCTGAGTCATAATCAAAATCTCCTTGTCGTGGTCGTTTTCTTCCTGATTTTTTCTTTTCATTTTTGGCCTTAAGGGTTGTCAGGTTTGGAGGATGTTTTAGTTCGATTTCCATTCCCAGTGACTTTATTATGGCGATAATATGGTAACAGTTTGGAGAGTGACAGGAACATGATTCGGGAAACAGCTTTATGACATATGGTTTGTCATCTGCTCCTATGATTGTAAATGTTCCCAGTTTTCCAGAAAAGGCTATTTTGTCATTTTGTATCAATTCGTCTGCCCGTGATATTGTGGTGTTGACTTTTGTTGGCTGTGTGGTTAATTCTGTTGTTCTATCTGTATCTGTGTTAAATTGGTTCTCTTTGATGGCAGATACGATGTCTTCTGGTTTGCAAACTGAGAATTTAACTATGTCTGATATGTCTATTCGTGCTGATATGTATTGAGGTTTCAGTGTATAATTTCCAAGACCTGCATGCCCCCGAGAAATTTCCTTGATGTAATATTGGTGCAAGCGGGTCAAAATTAGTCAAATTTTGGATCGCCCACTTGTAAAACTTTGACAAGTTTGGCAGAATGCGGTCATCAAAGTACTTTTTGAATTCGGCCATCTATGCTTTTTTAAGCTCTGTGATCGCCTCACACGTACCTTCTTGTGTATCTTGTTGGAAAATGAACCGCATGTGATCTTTATAACATTTAATTTCTTCCCGTAAGCATCCTCGTTCGGTCAGAAATCGCTGCACATCTTGCAGAACGTAATTCCAACACCTGACATCAACAAGTGTGGGGACAGTTCCAAGCACATTGATTGAAACGTAAAAGTTACCAAGTTGAAAAGTGGTATCATAACTGAGGCAATGGTCCGTTGTATTGAAATGGAGCATATTTTCGAGCTCTTCGAACATCATAGAGTGGCCACAAATTATAAGCAGATCAGGATGAGTGTAGATGGTGTGGACAAACTGGTTTGACTTTGACGTCATTGCTATGCTAGCTGTACATGTATGACGTTGTTTATCTGACAATACAAAAGCCGTGACGAATTGAATAAGACACGTGACAATAGATGAAAAATCCGTGACGTTTAGAACAAAACCCATGACGATTGCTGGAAAACACGTGACAGTAAGACTAAAACCCGTGACATAACCGTCACGGAACGTCACGGGTTTTATTAGGACTGTAGAAGCTATTGACAAAAACTAGGTCACAGAAATAAACTCTGTGTTGAGAAAACTATGTGATTACACAATCCACGAATCAATAGGGTACCACGAATCCATAGGAATTTGCCATATAAAGTGCGTGACTGGACTTGCCTTAGCAAACAGATCAAATAAAGATACGGAGTAACTCAGCGTACCATCAGGATCCAAAGAGTCAGTAGATTCTAAAAGCTTGAACGACTTGTAAGTAAGAAATATAGCGGAATTCAAGCATACGTGGTTTTAACAGCAGGGCGAGGGTTGGCTAAGTTTGACGTTACCATGCTACAACCGACTTGCTTTACATGCAACAAAGATTAGCTTAGTCATAGAAACCATATTAAATGATGTGAAACATAATGAACCAATATTTCTCTTACACGCTGTTAAACTTAAAAAGGTCATCGCAAGTAAATGGTCTGATTGTCGTCATTTCGCTATGTGATTACTGAATTTTCCATGCGACGACCGCCATGTTGTCTACCTCGGTGCTCTGTGTTAGTTACAATCTCGTGTGAATCACAAATTATTTTTCGCCAGACACGTGGGGCACTGGCACTAGATGGAAAAAAGACTATAGTTCTATAATAACTCGTATCATATAAAACTGTGTGTTATACATGTATGTATATAAAACTATAGTATTTTTCAATGTAGTGTAACTGACGTAGGATACCTCGGCGATTCTGATGCAATTTAACAATTGTCCATAATCATTAAATCAGTATTAGGTTTGTTGTCATGTCATCAATAGATTTCACACACAGATCTATAAACATGAAATATGAACAAAAATATTATAAAGATAATAAACCACAGAGCAGCTACAATATTTACGGAATATGTGCACGTCTAAAGTTGTGAAAACATATTAAATAATTTATTTTAAACACTTTATTTACCCCATTAGTAATTACGTGTGCAATTTTATGCTTTGCACAAAAACTAGAAAAAAGAAATTCTGTGTGTGATAATTACCTTGTCTAGTATCTAGACATGTTGTGATTATATGCGTTGTGTCAATATAAATTTATAAATTTAACTCATTGGATGCTAGTGACAAAACCATGATGACAGACTGGAATGGATTCAGATAAGACGCCAAGTTTCACAGAGTTTCATTAGAATCCAAATGCGTGTCATTGAACTTTGAAACAGACAGCAATTATCATTTTAAGCGCAAAATCACGTAGCATGCAAGAGCTAACACTGAAACATTGAAATTATATCGATTTGTGGTGCATGCAGATATGCGTTATTGTTTTGTACTTTATATGAAACGCTTTTGTTTGAGGACATCAAGGTAGATTAGTCATACTGACTAAATGAGCTAGCTCTACTCTTGTAAATAAAGAAAAAAAAATCTATTTCGTGAGACCTATACCTATAACTTGATGCAAACATTTCGAAAAGGTAGCCAACTCAACCTTTTACTTTGCATTAACGCAATTTCCCGCATCGTCAGACAAAATAGACCAAGATCAGATAGCTCCTGTAGGAACTGTCTAACGAGGCTCTTATTTGTTTGCAGAAAGCATGCCACTGATCTATACCTTCAGTTTTTGCCAATATAAAAACAAATCATTGGCCATGTTTCATATGTAGGCCTGCATTTATTTTGGTCATGCATATTATGTTGTATCAACACTTATCCCATTAAGAAGTTTGGTTCCAAATGTTGTTGTTGTTTGTTTGTGTTCCCCGAGGAGAATGTGGTAGGTATTGCGTGGTGCTGCGGATTTGGGTAGAAGGCGCCTGCGAGACCCAGAACCGCCGACTTCGGCTCTCTTGGGTTTTCTATCAGGGCCCATATACATTTGGTGGAGACATTTATAATGATAACTAAGTAGGAACTTACTTCACTTTTATGCACACTTTTTAGGGTCAGTTTGTTATCTCGTATGTGAGGTCAGTTTCTCATACGTAAGGGGGCCATAGTAACTCGACCCCAGTCGATCTACTATGGGGATCAGTTTGTTATATTAGGGGGTCAGACTTTTATATGCATGGGGGTCATAGTACTACGACTCCCCCGATTATAGTACTATGACCGGGGGTCACATACTATGACCGGGGGTCACATTACTATATAATAAATTGGCCCGTCGATCTACTACGGGGGTTAGTTTGTTATATGAGGGGTTGGATTTTTATATGTAAAAGGGGGGGGGGGGGGGGGGGTTTCATAGTTCTACGACTCCCCCGGTTATAGTACTATAGTCGATCTACTACGGGGGTCACTTTTCCTTATTACACCGGCCGGTTTTACCGGGTTTCAAGGTTTTTAGTAATTTAAGTATACCTGCAATTGAGATATCCAGATCAGATAATGCGTCTGTATTTTCTGCCCCAGGAGTGGATATGGAAGGGAGACCATTGGTGTGTTCTTTAACTTTCATTTCACATAATTTGGATAGACTGAGAGGAGACTTGGGAGTGAACACTGACTGAAATTGCTTATTTAAGACATTTGTTTTTTCTTTGGTTTCTGTTACAGAATTTCCATCTCATTTTAGGGGGTGGGGGATTCATTGACTGTCTTGCCTGGAATGTAATGAAAACAGTTGTTTTGAATTACAGAAGGGTCACAATCCTTTTGCCTTCCATGTATTGCTCATAAGACTATGATTTTCTTACGAGTAAGGTCTCATTGGTCAAGGTATTTCTGTCTGCCCTTTGGATTACCTGTACATCTATGTCTGTAATATAACCCGTTTCTCCGCCTGGCTGTCCGTTTGATATCCTGTGTTATCCATGGCAGGGACGATTTGCCTGCAGTAGTTTTGGACGGAATGCAGTCACTCATGTGTAGCTCCAGACAAGATTGAAATTAATTCCATAGAGTGTGTACTCTGTATTTACTTCGTGTGAATATGTATGGAGTAGACATGTTAACTCGGGTGGTAGCTTACGCCTCCTATAGGAGCTTTCTGCATTCCTTTCGTCCTGTATTAAACAATAGTTCTACAACCACCTGATTTTAAATACGCCATTGTCTATTCGTAAAATAATCGCCTCAGAGAGGTTCTACTGTATCTATCCTAAACTTGAAGATTTGCCACAAAAGGTGTGAAGTTTCGCGACCTGTGTTCAGTCTGTGTCACATTGGACACGACGGGCTGTAGATGTGAAAAACAGAATTACATCATTTTGGTCAGAACTAATTGTTAATAGCAATTCTACTGAAAATTTAAAGGTGTCGTCAAAGATTTATTTATTAAGTTACACATTTTACTCACAGAGACAATTAAAGTCGATGTGGTTTGACAACATTAAAAGACATATTCTGTTCTGCAAGTTACTCTGGAATCTGGTATAGTCAGAGTTTTGTAAGTTCTAACTGGTTGTTAAAATCAACTCATCAAAATTTAATGACATATTTATTCAAAAATGGTACTCTGACCTAGAGGCAACATCAAACACCAACTTTATAAACTTGTGAACATAAATTTTGGGCAGACAAAGCATTTATATAAGTTGCCTCACCATCTTTGTGAATCTTTTGTTGCTTTTAGAACAAGGAATAATAGATTACCAGTTAAACCTGGACGATGGAGAGGTGTTCCAGCAAATGAAAGAAAATGTCCTCATTGCACAGATTTCATTACATTTTTTATCTGTCCACAATTTGATACTCAAAGAAGAAAACTTGTCAGTAAAACACATTCTACACGACCAAATATCACCAAACTATACAATCTGTTCAACTCTGATAAACATTCAGAAATAGAAAAACTAAGCATTTTTGCAACATAATCAAAGCAATTGATAGAAATACTGTAGCATCAGGGTATTAAATGTAGTATATATAAATAAAACTGGCAATAGAATTTCTCTGAATTTCATAGAAAATTACGTTTACAAGAATTCTTTTTAGACAATAACCATACAACTGACGATTCTATAGTTAAAAACAAAAGCTGTTTCCAACCACCAAAAGGAAAAATCTTACTTTAGAACTGTTTGTTAATGTTAATGAATCACTTTCTCAAAATACTAACACCAAACATAATACTTACAACATAAATTTAGGAGAAAGACATGCAATACAATCACTACAGAACGATAAAAATATAATAATAAAGGAAGCTGATAAAGGTAATGGCATTGTGATCATGAACACAGAATACTATAAAAGTAAAATGATAGAAATGTTAACCATTTAAACTTTTTATAAGGAATCTCTAGCAGATTGCAGCAAAGATATTTTAAGAAATGAAAGAGCTTTTAAAGTGCAAACATAACATGGCAAAGCAGGCAATGGATTACATATTTAACTTTAGTCAAAATCCAGTTCATTTTATGGCCTTCCAAAAATATATAAAAGTGCAGAGATACCCGCAAAATGTCAAGTATCAAATTCGGAATATATTGAAATAGAAGACCCCGAAGACTTAACTTTCAGACCAATAGTAGCAGGTCCCATATGTGAAACTCGCAGGTTAAGTAATTTAATTGATATTCTCTTGGAACCATTTAAACAAGAAGTTAGCAGTTTTATAAGAGATGACATTGACTTTTTGAACCATCTACCCGTATCAGTTGATAAAACACATACTTGGTTTCGTTTGATGTAAAAAGTTTATATACAAACATATCTCATCAGTTGGGTTTGCAAGCAATAGAGTTTTGGTTAAATAAGCATCCTGAACTTTTCTCTAAATTTTACTATCGAAATCTCTCGCTTATTGGCAAGTACCAATGTAATCTCAAGGTGCTTCTGCGACACGGTATTTCACATCCTGAATTTTATGGTGATATGATTTACAAACTTCGTAAAATTATTGGACATACCCATTTTCTCACTTTGT
The DNA here is from genome assembly GCA_963576725.1 of Azorinus chamasolen. Taxonomy (NCBI): domain Eukaryota; kingdom Metazoa; phylum Mollusca; class Bivalvia; order Cardiida; family Solecurtidae; genus Azorinus; species Azorinus chamasolen. Next base: position 35,118,510 of record OY755235.1, read on the forward strand.
TCATCAAATATGTTAAAAAATTCATTAAAAAGGGATATGATCCTGTAGTACTACAACATACTGCATGTTTGGTTGTGAACCCTTTTACAGTTGGCAATCACGCTGGCCTCTTTGCATGTACGCCGACAAGGAAGGTTTAGTACTCTATGAAGGCGACCTATTAAATCCAGAAATGGAAGGAGAACGTCGGATAGCTGTACTATTTCATTTTTGTCGTACCCTTTATTACTTTTCTACAGTTACTCTGTTTGCAGCTCAATCATTGAGTACACTAGCGATAGGTGGATACAGTTTGTTCACTTAAATGTTTTCGTTATACATGCACTTTACCACTGTATTTGCCGTCGCGGTTGTTGTAGATTAGTCGGAGAGGGGATACGTTTATTTACACTGTTTGTCTTTTAGGGTGGGGATGGAATAAGTGTGAGGTTGGGCGCCCATAAACCGGTTTAACCCCACAGTGACTTTTGTCACTGACCGTTCCAAGGCGGTACTTCCATCTTCCTCCTATTGTATGTTTTTTGTCGTACCCTTTATTACTTTTCTACAGTTACTCTGTTTGCAGCTCAATCATTGAGTACACTAGCGATAGGTGGATACAGTTTGTTCACTTAAATGTTTTCGTTATACATGCACTTTACCACTGTATTTGCCGTCGCGGTTGTTGTAGATTAGTCGGAGAGGGGATACGTTTGTTTACACTGTTTGTCTTTTAGGGTGGGGATGGAATAAGTGTGAAGTTGGGCGCCCATAAACCGGTTTAACCCCACAGTGACTTTTGTCACTGACCGTTCCAAGGCGGTACTTCCATCTTCCTCCTATTGTATGTTTGTTTTGTCTTTGTGCGTCTCTTGTTGTTTTTATAGTTATGTACATTTGCTGTTTCCTTGTGTTGCTGTTCGGGCGACTGTTTGTTCTGTACGTGGTGTTTCCTGCATGACTCATTTTTGTACTTTTATACACAGCAGATTTTCTAAAGATTTCATTCTAAGTGGGATAAAATAATTTTAGAAAATAATATTTTTTCATTTAATGACATTTTTTACAAACATATTAAAGGAACAGCCATGGGTACAAACTATACAAAAAAATGTATATATATATTGGCTGAATGGTTGTTTAACATCCACCAAAAGCTCGTGACACCCAAGGGGTTGTAACTGAATGCAGATGAGCCCGTTTTGGAATGAACGGGTTATCTAAACTGGAGGGTCCATCACTGAGTCATCTGAAATGGGTTGACACAGTTTACACTTCTCGCCAACATAGGTTAAATATCCCGTATGACATGTCTCCTGCATTGAGCAACCAGCAGCCCCTTATGTTAATAAGTTACGTAGACACATTAGGGGTGGCGCTAAACTGTACTAACATACAGAGGATAGCTAGGTCAATAGGCAAATCTTTCTGTAACACTTCTAATGACGCAAATAAATGATATAATAACACAATCAAACACCAGCAGAAGCACAGATAAAATGCGTGCTCCAATCGGATAAAAGTTGAAACGGTGATAGTTTAGCAGTAAACTTTTGAATTCACATTACGGCAACAGTATCCAAAATGTTTTGTTAATAAAATTCTGTTTTACCAATTCGAACCAGCTAACAATGCAATTTGCTTTTGAGGATAACGTTCGCAGACGACATTTCGTTGTAGTATGCGGTTTGATATTGCAATAACGACAGTCTAGAAGTTGTAGATCCAAATCATTTTGCGTTCCAAAATGTGTATTAATATTTCTGGATTAAATCGCTCTTCGCTGTTTATCTTTAAAATATCTTACACCATTATGAGAGTATGTCGTTCTGTATTGACACTTTTTAAAAAATCTTTCTTTTGATATGATTATTATATTATATTATATATATATTTGTTGATCTTTTATGCCCCCGTTGACGATAGTCAGGGGCATTATGTTTTGCACATGTCCGTCCGTCCGTCCGTCCGTCCGTCTGTCCGTCCGTCCGGACGTCCGTCTGTCTGTCCGTGTGTCACGCTTTTAGGTGCAGTTGGATGTCACAGTTTTCAAGTGTTACAAGTCAGTAATTTCTACACTTACATACATGAAACTTCACATACACATCAATTATCATCTGTGCTATCATTTAGCACCCCACCCATGCTGCCGGCAAGTCCAAGGTCGAGGTCAACTGACTTGGAAATTTTATGTGCAGTTGGTTGTCACATTTACGTGCAGCTTCTTGTCACAGTTTTTTCATTGTCTTATATCTCCCTAACCACTGTAGCTATTGCCATGGAATTGCATATACACATTAAACATCATCCATACTTTCATTACACACCAAGCCCATGCTGCCCGCAAGCCCAAGGTCAAGGTCAAATGACTTAGAAATTTTACGTGCAGTTGGTTGTCACAGTTTTTTCATAGTCTTATATCTCCCTAACCACTGTAGCTATTTGCATGGATTGCATATACATATTAAATACCATCCATACTTTCATTACGCACCCGGCCCATGTTGCCCGCAAGCCCAAGGTCAAGGTCAAATGACTTAGGAATTTTACGTGCAGTTGGTTGTCACAGTTTTTTCATAGTCTCATATCTCACTAACCGCTATAGCTATTGACATGGAATTGCATATACACATTCAACACCATCCATACTTTCATTACGCACCCGGCCCATGGTGCCCGCAAACCCAAGGTCAAGGTCAAATGACTTAGGAATTTTAAGTGCATTTTGTTGTCACAGTTTTTTCATCATCTTATATCTCACTAGCCGCTAAAGCTATTGGCATGGAATTGCATATACACATTCAACACCATCCATACTTTCATTATGCACCTGGCCCATGCTGCCTGCAAGCCCAAGGTCAAGGTCAAATGACTTAGGAATTTTACGTACACCTAGGCAAGCACCCACACGGGGGCATCACTGTGTCTTACAGTCACAATTTTCTAGTTTTTAAATAACACACACACACACACAAACGCACGCACGCACGTACGCACATCATATTTCATTTGTGTTTCTGGTGTTGCTGTGACTTGACTTTTCCTGACTTCTGTTCTATTTTCTCTTTAGAATTTTAAACTGTTTAGCATTCTGACTGTATTTTAAGGACGAATGAATACAAACTTTGAAATCGACAACACGTCTTGCAGATGACAATCAACAAGCATACAAAGTGATAACCCCTTAAACGCGGGAAACCAGTTGGCGTTTTTTTGCAAACAGCGTATACCCAGATCTGGTTCCACGCTTATAAAACTTTTAGATGAGTCTGAGTTCGTTCTCAAGTTTTGATCAAAAGCTTGATAACTCAAATCTGACCATTCAAAAGCTTGAGAACGAACTCAGACTCAACTAAAAAGCTTTATAAGCATGGACCCAGAGGGCTGTCCGAGTAGCTCTCTGATCAAGATCTGCACTGTTTGTCATTCAAAATCCTCTCACAGTCGTATACCCTTTCACACTGAATCTAATCTACCTTTAAACACCGATGGATTATTCTATTGTAAGCACTGACAGTGTTAAGCATGCGTGCAATGCGTATTTATTATTTGCTTTTCATTTGTACAAATGTTTCATTCCTTTGGTGCTATTTACCTTGATTATTTAACCTCTCCAATGCTGAATTTTCAAAGTGAAATACCGGGTAACCCATTACTGTTTAACCCATTCTCTCATATTGACGACTTTTGACGACCGTTTAAAAGTCACTTTGTGAAACCATTGTGATAAATAGAGCATTTGCTCCTATAGGAAAGTTTCCTTTTCTTTAGTTAATGCTCCTTTTCGGTAGATTTATTCAAAGAGGTTGTGTCTAAAAATAGCCTATGAGGTAATGGGTTAAAGGTTATCACAGCAAAATTCATAGGAAAAATAGCATCTCCGCACTCCCGTGTCTGTAATGTGTGTCTGATAATTGAAGTGGCTATTTCCCTGACATTGCCAAGGTGTACAGCTCCAGATAGTGAACGATTAAGTTACAACGCGGTGAATATTCACGGTCTAACGTGTTTTCCCGAATTGTTTAAGGTCTGTCTTTTTAACCCTTTACTACATAGATATTCATGTTAAAAATAATGACGTCATGAATATAAATAAGTAACACAATATTTTGTACTGAAGCAGAAACTGTAGAATCAAATCTATATTATTCCATAAGCAAACAGAGCAGACCCTAATCAGACGGCTCCTATAGAAGCTGTCTGATCTCGGTCTACTCTATTTGTAAAGGCATAGAAAAGCGTATTTATGAAGGAAAGGGTTAACAGTATCCTCTGAATATTCATGTGAGAAATAATGATATCATAAATATCTATTCGATATTACGGTATGTGAACTCAGGAAGTATTGGCAATGACAAACAGAAGAATCTGGGTCCATGCTTATAAAGCTTTTCAGTTGAGTCTGAGCACGTTCTCAAGCTTTTGATTGGTCAGATTTGAGTTCTCAAGCTTTTGATTGGTCAGATTTGAGCCAGAGGCTCAAATCTGACCAATCAAAAACTTGAGAACGATCACAGACTCAACTAAAAGTTTTATAAGCATGGACCCTGAGCTATATTATCAGAGAGCCCGAACAGGAACGGTCTGGTCTGGGTCTATGTAGTGAATTCAAAATGTGTCATAAGGCGAGTAAATGGGGCAAATGATTAAGCTTATCTTGATACCAGAAATTTAACTCTCACAGAGACCCAGATAAAATGCGTATACATGTATTTGAAACACTTTCAAAATGGATCCTCTATTTCTCAACCAAAGCCTGTGTTGTGAGTCTTGTGACTATTTTATTTTAGAATCGTCTCTTCGAAAGTATTCTAAGAAATGCTCACAACACAGGTTTTTGCTTTATTTGAAATCGCACCTTTATATATATCGTTCTGCTTTCAGGTATCAGCATTCCCTCAAAACCTGCCCTCTTATCAGTTTGATAATACTTCCTGACATACAAGTGCAAATAAACCTCTCGTTTACACGTATGGATATATAGGACACCAATACATCGACTACTTGAAAAAGTACCTTTTCTGTATTTAGGACGATGCAATTGTCAGACTATTTAAGTTTGTCAGTATTTGAACTGGCGTTCGTAATTTCATTCTTCACGTTCTTGTACTTAGTGGTATGTACAACAAGAACACTGGCTACAACTGCAGCGATTGCCTTATTGTATGTGTGTCTGAGAGCTCTCCGCCGGAAATTGACAGAGAAAATAGGAGTCAAAGGACAAGGCGTCTTCATAACAGGATGTGATACCGGTAAATTTGTTGATCGGGAACGATAACTTACATTGTTTGTAAACAAATTTAACCCTTTCGCTGCCAATGCCGGATCTGTGATTACCTATGCAAACAGTTTGGATCCAGATGAGACGCCGAGTAACTATGTTTTTGAAGCAAAATTGAAGAAAATATAAAAAATGAAAATTTATAGCAGAGTACAAAGTTAGCAGACGACAGAGTTTGGCAGCGAAAGGGTTAAGCATCAGTTTTTATAAAGGAAATAAGGCTTTCACGAACATCTGGTTTGGCTGTACATGTACATGTCTCTCATTATTGACCCTATCGTCAAATTTATAGACTTTATCTGCCAAAATCATAGTCTGCTTTAGATTTTAAAGTACAGTTTTTTCGAGTTTCTCAAAACTACGACCTTCTTGTCCAACAGTTTGGATTTAGATATTTTTCAAGGCGGCGTATATGATCAATGACTCCATGGTTTATCTCAACCTCTAGTTCACTTCTGCGAATTGTTCACTTGAAATTTACATTTATTCATCGCTTTCCATCATATTACCGAAGTGTATTAACAAATTTAAGTTCCAGAAGACAATTAGACATCTGACAGAGAAATAGTTAATATTCCAGTAAGATCTTTACTCTTCCAACACTATGAACCTTTACAAACAGTTCAAATTAAGACGAGCATCAAAGTAAATCGATGTCTCACTAGGATAAAAAAGTATTCGACACAATGGCGCTTTTTGGAACAGAACTTATTTCAAGAGTTGAAACCAAGAGTAATTTAAAGCCAACAAAAGATACTTTGATGGAAAGGGGATAAATCATTACCCCACTGTGAAAAAAATTATGTCTGCTCAATCGTTTTGTGTCATGTTGACTACATCCAATTCGATGAAACCTTTGAAAAACCAATGACTGGGAGTCAAACAGCTTTTATACTGATGAGACGCCGAGTAACTCCACATCTCATCTGAATAAAAGTTTTGCAAATGCGAGTCATGTCGCGGGTAGCGGGGTAAGGGTTAACCCTTTCCCTTATGTAAGCGCATTTTGACGTATCTGCAAACAGAGTAGACCCAGATCAGACGGCTCCTATAGGAGCCGTCTGGTCAGGGTCTGCTCTGTTTGCTTATGATGTAATATAGATCTGATTCTACAGCTTCTTTCTGAGCCAACATGGCATGTGTTCATAAGCCATTGTAAAAGTAATCTTATATATATTTATGACGTCATTATTTCTTATATGAATATTCATCAGGAATAAGGATTAAACGTGTTAACATCTTTTCTTCAATACCATAGGATTCGGGCACGATCTTGCAAAACGCCTCGACAGTTTGGGATTCACAGTCTTTGCTGGATGCTATAGTCCAACTGGTGGTGGGGCGAAACAGTTGAAATCGAACTCATCCAGGAGCTTACACATTGTACCATTGGACGTTTGCAAGGACGACAGTGTCAAACTGGCGCATGACTACGTTTTTAAACATTTACCGAAATCTGGTAAAATCTGCTGTCTTCAGTTTTGTGTTTCACGAACGCAAAGACAGAAAACCCCTTAACCCTTTCCTCCATAAATACGCCTTTCTACGCCTCAGTATAAGTCACCTGTTGAAACCATTGTGATAAATAGAGCATTTGCTCCTATAGGAGCAAATGCTCTATTTATCACAATGGTTACAAATTACGAAATTCTAAAAATTTCCTTTTCTCTAGATAGTGCTCCTTTTCGGTAGATGCATCCAAAGAGGTTGGATCTAAAAATAGCATATGGAGGAAAGGGTTAATCATTTACCTCATCGATTGTGTAAGATATAATGACATCATGAATGTTGATTGCATGTTTTATTTTTTAATGACATAGAGGTCCAGATTAGATGCGTAAATTTCAACATTTTCAGGTATTATTATACAGCTCCTTAATTTTCCCACCAAACCCTATACTATGACCACTCTTTAGAATCGTCTCGAAGAGACTCTTTAGCATCGTCTCGAAGAGACGATACTAAAGAGTGGTCACAGTATAGGGTTTGGTGGCGAAAAGACAATTTTAGAACAATAGAACCCCTCTAATGCGACCACTTAATGAATAAACATTGGTGTCTTTATAAGCAGGTGGTTGCTTAATGGAGGACAAAAGTAATACAGAAAGCTCCTTTAGGAGCTTTCTGCATTACTTTTGTCCTGCATTAAGCTACCACCAGCATCTAGCACGCAGAATTGTACCTCTTTTAGGTGGTCGCATTAGCGGGGGTTTACTGTGGGTACACACTTTTATCTATAGCTCTGAATTAATATATGGACGCATTCGTGACCAAGATAGAAATTGTAGAAGCAAACAGAACAGACTCTAAACAGACGACCACGATAGGAGCCGTCTGGCCTGGGTCTACATTGTATACAAACTATTTGAAAGGCGATTCTATGAGGTAAACGGTTGAACAACGTACTATACAAATGTGCATATTTCCATAAAACTTTACAGCATTCAATCCAGCGATCCCTCAAATGGGACCTAAGCAAAGAGTGAAGACCCAGATCAAACATTTTCTGAAACACATTTCTTTTCCGAACTATTAGAACGTGAGCTCGTCTAGTGCTAATACATGTTTTACGCACACCTCTTCAATGAAATAAAACTCTGTCAATTTGGTTTCCTAATATCCGCTGGAATTTTATTCTGGTGCAGTTTGGACTATTTTGATTCGATCAAGCTGCCTTTAGCCCATTCCCTTATATTGACGCCTTTCGACGCCTCTGCAAAAGTCACCTGCTGAAACCATTTTGATAAATAGAGCATTTGCTCCTGTAGGAGCAAATGCTCTATTTATCATAATGGTTTCAAGCTACAAAATTCTAAAATTTTCCTTCTCTCTAGTTAATGCCCCTTTTCGGTAGATTTATTCAAAGAGATTGGATCTAAAAATAGCCTATGAGAGAATGAGTTAAGAAACCATTGGCCAAGTCTCAAACAACTTGGATCCGGATTAGACGCCGAGTAACTAGGTGTCTCATCTGGATCCAAGATGTTTGTAAATGCAACCCAGGTCATGAATAGCGAGATAAAGGTTATAGGGAGCTGCAATAGTTGTCATGGTAATGGGTTGAATCTCATACCTATACCATGCTGAAGCTGAATTCTTTCGACATTCGCCGTGAATTTATTTTAATTTTTGCAAACATATTCTTATCATCATTGCCAAACTATTACACACGCAAGCACGCACGCATGCAAGCACGCACGTTGAGTACGCACGTTTATCTCTTAATCAGAGCTACAAATAAGGATGCGTACACAAATACTAAAATTATCATTTAGCCATTAGATCATATACTGTGACCATTCTTTAGGGATACACCATAGGGATTGGCTTAAATTTACGCAGCTTTTCTGGAACTCTATATAATGAAAGACTTTCAGATTTAAAAAAAGATGACGTAGTCGTTGTTTTGCAAACAGAAGTTATTTGATGTTCTAATGTGTAAGTATTGACTGCCACAGTCACCGGAAAGTGTCTCACTGAGCTAGGTGCTGAAAGTGTCTCATATGGCTAGCTGCAGAAAGTGTCTCACATGGCTAGCCGCAGAAAGTGTCTCAAAGGGCTAACTGCTTTAGGCGAATCTGTAGTTTGCTTTGCAAACTGTTTGGATCCAGATGAGACACTGTGTAATTCGGCATCTCATCAGGGTGCAATATTGTTTGATACTTTTTACATTTTTGAAAAGAAATTGAAGGAAAGTCCATACGTAACTAAAAGCAGACGACAGTGTTTGTGGATGAAACTACTTCGGCGCCAGAAGAGTTAATGCTATGCTGTTATGAAGCGTCATCTGTGATATATTACAATCATCAACGTTTCCATTGGTTATTTCATAGGCATGTGGGCGGTAGTTAACAATGCTGGTGTATTCGGGTTCGGTGACGTGGAATGGTGTACCCTGCGACAGTACCAGACAACCATGGAGGTGAACTTCTTCGGCACCATCAGGGTCACCAAGGCGTTTGCTCATCTTGTTAGACAAAGCAGCGGTACGAAACCCTAATAGTTCACCATATATGACCAGCTACACAAATTTGAAATTCACATGTTATGGAGATAATTTTCAGCTTTAACACAAATTTATCAAAACTAACAATTCCAATAAGTATCACAGATTGTGTGTTGTTAACTTATGAACAACACATGTTTGGACAGGGAAGAGCTTCTCGCATACCTCCTTATATTGCTACATGAAAGTTCTGTTTCACAGTGTTGCGACATACAGTGACATGTTGTGTATTCGTATTGTCTGTAGGTCGTTTTGTGATGGTGTCCAGCTGTTTGGGGCGTTTCTCTCAGGCCGGCTGCTCGGCTTACCACACCACAAAATACGCCATGGAAACACTGTCGGACAGCCTCCGCTTTGAGATGTTGAAGTTCGGGGTCAAAGTTGTCATCATAGAACCGGGGGTGTTTTGCAATGTCACAGGCATACAGTCGGACGAACAGGTACAGTATCTAACCAAAACAAATCTCCCTTTGCTGCTGGTTTATAAAGATTTAGTCATTTCCCTGTGTAATATTCATGTACGAAATAATGATATCATTATTGTTTATTAGCAGCCTGTTTATAATGTAAAATACTCAATGGATGTTTTTTTATTTGTTAAAAACTATAGACTCGGATATATTCATGTCGCAAATAAACAGAGCAGATCCTTTAGGAGCCGTCTTATCTGTATCTACTATGTTTGCAAATGTGTAAAAATGTGTTATATCAGGGAAAGGGTTAAATCAATTTGGCACCATTTTGACAACATTAAATTAGCCTGGCATAGTAGCAAATACCCGGTAGTACATGTAATAGACTATGATCAAAATACTCCGTCAGAGGCAGTTTGGTTTGGGTTATCATTATTTCCCCAAGTTTAATTGTTCAAATACTTATATTAAGACAGTTAGGATAAACGTTTATAGTTTGGCGCTACGTTTATTGCCTGGCTGTGTATTGTGCTTTTTATTTTACTTAGTCCCGGCGATTTCGTGACGAGGTAGAGGAGATGTGGGAATCTGCTCCAAAAACGACAAAGATCGCTTACGGCAAGGAATATCTGATCCAGGCCGCTGACGCCCTGGACAGTGTCCGGAACATCAGCGCTACGTCAACAGTGCCCGTCATTGATGCCATGGTCGACGCAATCACGAGCGAGCAACCGAGCACGCGATACACGATTGACGGCGGGAATGGTCTTGTTGACATCCACATGGTGAGACCACTGAAAACTTCGCAGAGCTAATGCCTTGTGATAGTTGGACCGTTTAATAAAATCGATAATCTACATATGAGGTAATGCACATACCTCTTTTACTAAGCCGTACTGCTTATTAGATTATTTGCTCAACGATTATACATTAAAAAGCTATGCACGGAATTAGGTCAATGTTTTTAGAACTTTAAGATGTCAGTTGTTAGTTGTTTACAGAATTACGTGATTTTTTCGCAGAATGTTGGGCGTTGCTATGGGTTTCTGCCGACCTGGTTGACGGATTGGTTCATAGTGAAATGGACCAAGTGTGACAGGACTCTCGACGGTTCAAGAACCAAAAAGGCCTAAGTAAAGCAACCGGACATTAGAGACTACGAGTTTAAAATCAACAGTGTATGTCAAGAATTTTTAAAGCACGAGCCTCATATTTGTGCACAGAAGGGGACACTGTGAAATGTATGGACAACACTTATGTACGAGTACTGTACGAATGGACAGGTGTCAATGTAGAACGTTTAGATTAGATAGTATATACGAATTGGAATGGACTTGGGTTAGAATGAAAAGCGAAATAAATTCAGAAATCCCAAACGTTTCTATTAACTCATTTACCCTTCCAATGCTGGATTATAATATGGTGCATTCAAACATTCAAATAGGTCAAGCTTTCCGTGAGTATTCAGGAATATTTTTTAAAGTAAAGTGTAACACGACAAACGGTGCAGACCCTGAGGAGAAAAATCCTTCATGAGCCCTCTAATCTGGGTTTACACTGACTGTAAGAGATATGTTTCCCGCACCGAAATCGGTGAAATTACTTAGATACTTTACAAATTTAGAACACAGAATGCGAGTGGTGGATATCATCAAAATCCATATTTTTTTTCATTAAGTGATCCTTACAGATAGGTTATACGGTAGGTCACCAGTGGCCACACTTATTGACAACACACCCTATGTTCACAAGTATGACCTTTAATTTTTCATTTGCTAATGTCCCCAAAATAACCCTCTCGCATAACCCCTCCTGGGTAACCTTTCACTACATCGACCAATCAAACATGAACTATTTCTGGATTTTTACGGTGAATAATACATTAAACCATTTATTCCTAGACTATTTTTAGACTCAAACTCTTTAAATTAATCTACCGAAAAGGAGCATTTACTAGAGAAAAGGAAACTTTTAGAAATGTGTTGTTTTGAAACCATTGAGATAAATAGAGATTTGTTCCATAGGAGTAAATGCTCTATTTATCAGAATGGTGTCCAAACTGACTTTAATAGAGGCGTCAAATTGCATCAGTAGGAGGGAATGGTTTAATGTAGATCGAACGTTATGCGTAACATTTGTCCAACATCACGCCGCTACCTGCCTTAATTAAACATTTACTTCATGAATATTCATGTAAGGAATAATGACATCATGAATTGTAATAAGATTAAGTCTTATACGCTATAATAACATGTGATCACTGGAAATTTTAACAAGGCAGAAACTGCATAATAATCAGATTTATATCATTTCATTAGCAAACAGAGCAGACCATGATGACTTAATCAGACGGATCCTACAGCAACCATTTGAACTGGGTCTACTATTTATATAGAGCCATTAAAAGGCGCATCTATAGAGTAAAGGGTTAAGCAGCATAACTGTCGGCCTGTACTAAGAGGTCCTCTGCTTTTAATGACTCTGTGTTTGTCTTAATAGTCGCTCATCCTGCATTCAGAAGTCATCTGCATTTAAGTACTCTGATTCTTAATAGTCGCTACGAAGCGACCACAAGGAAGGGGCTACTGTAGGGTTTGGTAAACAGTGAAGACCACAATCAGCCGCGATCACCTACCACGTGATTCTTTATGATCCAGTTAACAATGACTAAAATAAACGAAATACTCTCTACAGCCATCATGAAGTCTAATCTGGGTCTTTAATGCAGAACGAAAGGTACAGTAGGACCTGTCCTGTCTTGAGCGCGGACATTAATTCATTGAAGTGGTTGCTTACTGTAGGACAAAAGTTATGCAGAAAGCTCCTATTTCTGCATTACATCTGACCTGTATTAAGCTACCACATGCCTTGCAGACCCTTAATCTGTTTTGATATCCGCTTAAGACAGGGTCTACTGCACCCAAAGCGTTCCTGCAAGTGTCATTTACATTTATTTTTTTCTTGTTTCGCATGAACTCTTTCGCTGTCATCAGTAATTACCTATGCAAATAACTGGATCCAGATGAGACGCCAAGTAAAGGAAAAAGATCCATACTGTAGGTGGCGGTGGTCTAGTGGTAACGCGCCTGACTATCAGTCCGGAAGTCCTGGGTTCAAATCCCGGTCCCACCCGGAAATTTCAGAGACGCTTTTCCGTGTCTCCCACCCGCACATCCTCTCCACCCAGGGGTTAAAATGGGTACCTGTGAGGTACCTGTATGATTGCGCCATATGTTAGCAGTGCTCAATATTGTAGGCAAATGACTCAATGACCAGGGGAGTAAATGTACTGTCGGCTGAGAGGTCATTCGGACTGAAAGTAGACTATAACTAGGTACTTTACTTTTTTACTGTTTGTTATTGTGTTGTGTGTTTGAAAAGAAAGTTATGAAATGTGGCATTACGCGGGGTCTCATCTGGACTCGCAGTTTCACCATTAACCCATTCCCTCATATTTACGACTTTTTACAACTCTGTAAAAGTCAATTTGTAAAACCGTTGTGATAAATAGAGCATTTGCTCCTATAGGAGCAAATGCTCTATTTATCTCAATGGTTTCAATCTTCCAAATTCTAAAATTTTCCTTTTATCTTGTTAATACTCCTTTTCGGTAGATTTATACAAAGAGGTTGTATCTAATAATAGCCTATGAGGTAATGGGTTAATATGCAACGAGTTAACATCTGTTAAAAATATCCCGAAAGACCAATGGCTTTCATTTTTTAACTTGTCTTCAAATGACAATAATCCGGAAATCGTTCACAGTTGGTCCATTTATTCAGAATCCAGTCTGTCACCCATGTTGGTAGGAAACCATGGCAACGGGCAAGCATCTGAAACATTTTAAAACGGCAGCTTAATAATTGTAGGAATCTATTCGTTTGATAAAAGCGTATGTTTCTAATAATGTTATGTTATGTCTAACATTAAAAAGAAACTATCGATATATACCAACAAGACAAATTGCAGACTTGTAATGATTTGTAATTGTTGTTTTGCCATCGAATATGTGTCAAGTTCCGTGTCAAAATATCATAGCCTATCAGTATATGTTATGGTCTCCTCGTCTACGGATCACCGCGATAAAAACTGTACATTTTATATTTGGAATAACTTTTTGTTACACAGGTTAGAATTAGGAATTTACCCACATTGATGAAGAAATTCGATGGCAAAACAACAATTACAAAACATTAAAAGTCTGAATATTTTACTTTTCACACCACCGTCATTCACGCACAGAATTATGATCTGCAAATTAATGAAAATGTGTCTATGGTTTGTACTTATAAGTATAATAAAAGTCCCTCAAACAAAATGCACAGTTTTTTTATCGTGTTAGTATATAGTAAATTATATCACATGACACTACTCGTATTCAATTCGTAATGTTTTAAACTTATAAGACGCAAATGACGTACAAAAGTATAAATAGCAAATGCATCTGTTTTTCTTAGTTTTTGTGTCATGCGATAAAAAATATTACATTCGTGTTCAAGCCTCGTGTCATATAATGTTTGTCAACTAGTTTGTTTAAATCAGTAGTAAATTAACACTCATACAATATACTCTATTTGTTGATTTTATATTTCATTTTCCTAGCACTACTTTAAAATGTAAAGTCAGCTCAATCTCTGCTATGCTGCATTTATTTCCCATCCCCGATTTATTAAGTATTTCAAACGATTGTAAGGCAATTTTTATTATTCTTTATCAAAAACCAGGGTCCATGCTTATAAAGCTTTTTAGTTGCGTCTGAGTTTGTTCTCAAGCTTTTGATTGGTCAGATTTGAGTTCTCAAGCTTTTGATTGGTCAGATTTGAGCCAAAGGATCAACTATGACCAATCAAAAACTTGAGAACGAACTCAGACTCAACTAAAAGTTTTATAAGCATGAACCCAGGTTTCAAAACTTTGCGAAATAAGAGTCGGGTTGCAAAAACAAAATATAGGAGTGACTGATAAGTGCATGATATGCTGTAGAACTTTTTTTACCTGATCGCTGTTTGCATAATCATGAACAACAAGTATCTACCTATATATCTGATTACAGTAAAACCTCTCTAAACCGGACGTTAACATTAATACCACAGCCGTCCAGTCAGACAGGTGGTAACTTAATGCAGGGTTAAAGGCATACAGGAAGCTCCCAAAGGAAATGTCAAACTGCGTTAAGCAGCCACCTGCTTTAAAGACCGAAAATATTCATTAATTAAATTCCGGTTCCCAGTCTAGTAAAACCTCCACATAATAAACAGCTGTATTGTAACCACACACCCACAGTGGTTGTATTCTGATGTTTGTGATAGCTAATGCTATTTACTATACATGTACACGAACGTAAAAGTATTTAATACCGCATGGGAATCAATCCATTCTTTCCCAACTCCGGCCACTGTATAGGATGTGCAAGGCTGCTCGCTCACGATAGCGTGGACCATGGCATCTATCACAGGTGTTGTGGTAAGAGAACCAGTATCTCTAGGAGCGCTTTCTTTGCCTTTGACCACACCGTCCAAATACTCTCTACCATATGTACGTTTGACATCATCAGACGCACTCTCCCACATATGGTCAGCCTCGGCCCAAAATCGCTCGTACTGCAAAATAGTTACTTACATTTTACTTTTTATTACGATCTCAATAACAAAGTAAAATATTGTATGCTGGGTTGGGAATGTTTTCAACAGTTTGAAGAAGGTCCCATACGTTGCGAAGTAGTTTTTCGACGTATACAAACTTCATACCCTGATCAGCTGTCTGAACTGGATCTACTTTGTTTTCAGAATGCATGAAAAGGCGATTAGGCGATTAAATAAGGGAATAGGTTAAGTCAAAAGCAACTCATGCTATACTGTACACAGTTTGACAGTTTGTTCAGTTATAATCTTGTTAAATCGAGTTCTTTCTGTTATTTGACAATGGCATTGTCCTGTTTTTTAACCTGTCAAAATTTAAATAATTATACGCTTGCTGAACACGCCATATAGTTTCGGTTGATATCGATTGTTTCCGCTAATAAAAGCATTGCTACAGGTAAACAATGAGCAGTGAACCGTGAATGTACTTAACCTTTTGGTACGTTCCACGATTAGGCGTGTCGGCATTGCTGCAGTCCATCTAACTAAGAAAATCACGATTTTCTCATGCAGGTTTTACTGGCGAGAATGCTGACCCCCGCCCAAAAATCGGATTGCGCTGATTTTTATGGATCACTGTTCGTTGTTTACCTATATTTGGCTTATTCGAGTATAGGTAACCAACGAGTAGTGAGCCGTGAATGTACTTTACATTTTGGTACGTTCCACGATTTAGGGGTGTCGGCATTGCTGCAGTCCATCTAATTAAGATATGTACTTTACATGCGACAGTCAAACATGATTTTCTCATGCGCGCTTTTATGCTGACAGAATGCTGCTTCCCCCAACAAGTGGACTGCGCTGATTTTTATGGTTCATTGCTCGTTGTTTACTTATACTACATGTATATTTATTGTGAATCTCGTGAAAATATATCCTTTCAGTGACGTAGGAATATTCACATTTTGACAGGTCAAAAACAGGACAATATTGCGTCCATTAGTCATCGGCTTGTGTTTCTGTCGTTCAAAGATATACATGAATACAGGTAAAATTAGATCTTATGGCAGCCCTATTGTTATCAGTTTTTAGAAACACTACAGGCAAAAACACTGTAGGTACAAGGACACAACCAAAGATATTTAAACCAGTCTCTACATCAATAGTGACCGTGTAGCCGAGTGGTAATATCAGCCACTATGATATTGAATATTTCGGTGGTTGTTGCTGCGAATCTCACTTTAGGCAAATACTTTTTATTTCTTTTTTTATTATTTAGTCTGTTTACTTTTTTTCTTTTTATATCAATATATATTTCTTTTGCCTGTATATTCAGAACGGCTCTCTTTGAAGTGTGATAACAATAGGTGTGCCATAATATCTAAATTGGACTGTACTGAAGTGTAACAAAGATGTGTCAACAAAACATCATGAACACATACTTTCAGTCACATACTTCATTGAGGCCCTTCCATAGGACTTGTTAACCGTGTGGAAAGTTTAAATGATATTACAACTTAGAAATAGAACATATCCCTTGAGTATGTATGGCCTCACTTGAGAGTATTTCCGGCTATGCTAATTGGAATTTCAACAAAAAAACCCCAAACATATCTGATTACAATTTTATATATATAATCATTCGCATCCTGTCTTATAGGAAGGGCCGGCATAAAAAGAAACTGATGCAGTCAAAGTATGTTTAGATAAAAACATTGGCGACTCAAGGGCACGTGAAGCACGACTTACAAAATGATCAAACTTGGTCAACTTTGGAGTCATACACATCCTAAATGATTATAATAAATATCTGTGTTGAAACATATGTGTTAGAGACTTAATATCACACAAAAGAAGTCATTTACTTAAAAATCCAAGGCACAAAATTCTTGCAATGCTGATGGAATTTAGGTTAATCTGTGCACGGACCCAGGGCATTCAATGGTCCTTACAGCTAATATTAAACACTTCGTGTTCATCTGAACTAGACATTGTGGTTCTGAGAAGATTAAACTGTGGTGTAACACATGCGGAAAACTCACAGTTTCAGGTTGCCGGGAACCAGTGGCATTGTTATACTTTCCTGGTCGAATATTTATAACACCGACTCCAAACTTTTGCATCTCCAGTCTTAGAGAGTCTGTCATGGTCTCAAGGGCGTATTTGGAGGCATGGTACGTAGAGTAACCCGGCCATGGAAACATGCTCCTCACACTGGTTACATTAATAACACGGCCTAGGGAATATAATATTCATACTTTTACTTTGAGACATGGTATCCACGTCGATATATCAGTCTTTCTAGTCGTTGTGGATCAAATCAAAGATTTTATTATTTTAAACTTATCCTATTCTTTTTTATGCATAGAAATGGAATCATCCCACCTGAAACCGCCTTCCGTACGATTTATAATTGCATGTGTTAACTCTTCGCTTGCTATTCACGTAAATAAACCTACCTGTAAATAGTGAAGACCCAGATGAGACAACTCCTGCAAGAGCTGTCTCATCAGGGTCTGCACTATTTACAAGTTGATTCAGCAACCAGTGCACTCCACAGCAGTGATTGCACAGCGAAAAACTTGTAAGATATGTTTTATTATACAACAGGGCATGGGTAAAGAAGGAGGAATGTATTTCAAAATTCAGCAAGAGAAGGGTAAACAACGGCGTAAACAGGGCAAATAGAACTTCAGTAAAACCCTCTAAACCAGAACTCTTGAAGAGAAAAATTACCTTCTGATAGGTGGATACTTAATGCAGGATAAAGTCATGTAGAAAGCTCCTCTATGCAGAGAGCTCCTTGATGAGCTTTCTACACGACTTTCGTCCTGCATTAAGCTGCCACCTAACTCCAAAACCGACATCTATACTAAATCTAAAGTCCAGTTTAGAGAGGTTTTATTCATGTAAGAAAAGAGGAGAAACAGATAGCAAAGGATGCATCGATGAAGACAAAGATACGACGCAAGTGACACACAGACTGGTGAGTTCACAGACGGATTCAGAAATGATATTATCTCTGCATTTGTAACATTTAAATCATTTCATCAGCAGTATACTATACAAGTGTTTATCAGATTTCATATTGTTGCAATTGCCGAGTATACCCTTGCCTGTTAACCACAGCATATACACGAACACTTGCAGTCCGCCTGTTTATAAAAACAGCCATGTTTATTCATTAAGTGGTCGCATTAGAGGGGTTCTACTGTATGTATCAACTTCCTTACCACCTCTAACAGTAATGTTTACAACAATATATTGAAATGCAATAAAACACCTATCTATCATATCATATCATAGTTTCTCTCACATTATGAATATGATATCTTAGATAATAATTGTCTATTTGTGCAAACCACATTATAAAACACTATACAATATCATACAAACAGCATGTCTAACCTTCTGCACTCTGAGCAAATGTCGTTTGCAAATATTAATATTTTCGTCTGCTTCAATTTAAAAAGTTCATTTTTCCATTGAGTTTTTACCCAAGATGGGGTAGTGCTAACGCCGTTATTTACAGCACCCTATATGTCTTGAATCGTCGGCAATCTCACTCACGAGGGTCGGAGATAGCATATGCATACAGTCTAGTTAGGCACACGGGAGTCGGAGGGGGATATCATCTGCACATAAGTCTAGTTAGACACAGAATAGTCGGAGGTACCATCTGCATACAGTCTAGTTATGCACACGAGAGTCTGGGGGGTTATCATCTCCATAAGTGTTGTTAGGCACACGTGAGTCGCGGAGGTATCAGTATACAGTCTAGTTTGGCACACGAGAGTCGGGGTGGGGGGGGGGGGGGAAGCACTGGAACTTGATCGAAAAAGACTATAGTTTATTTATAGCAACTAGTACATTAATACATTACATGGTGCGGCAGCCGATTCTCCCCCTGTTCCGTTCCGGCGGAAATTTCCGATATAAAAAGCAGATCAACGCGAAATCTACTCATCGATCGGGAAGGAAAGACATTTATCTCTGTAGAAACGGTAAGTTCTTGTCCATAAACAAGCCTCTATCGAAAATATATGATGATATTTGGAGGAGAAAATGGTGTTTGATTTTGTCGCCGTTTTCCTTCCTAGTCAACTTCCGGTTTGAGCGACCTTCAACGGTTGAAACGGGCGTTTTCATTGGACAAATCAGAGAGGTGTGTCAAGCGTTGTTGTTCCCGCGGTCTGTCAAATATTGGTCTTTAAAATGCAAATGTTGGCAATAAAACCATCTTAGAAGGCCACAATTTTGTGGTTACTGGTCATTATGACGAGGCTAGTGAGGGATGATGATGCAATTGGGCTCTGTCCGTCAGAATGTTTTGCGAACGGATGTTTTGTTATTTGATGAAGTTTCAATGTTATCAAAGGAAGACGCGCTCATGACGTCATTTGGTGACGTCATGATATTTTAAGTAACGACCCAACGTCACCATGACGCTGGATCAACATCGTTCTCTTTGATTTTATGTCTGAATGCATGTAACAAAAATGTGACGAGTATTTTGACATGACAATCTTTGAAAAAGGCCCTTAGTGGTCGAAATGTTAGATCAGAGCTGTTCAAGTATTTATGTTTACATGTAGTTTGACTTCGAGCAGACAGTCGAAATAACCGGGTCATTGTCAACCAATCAAATGGCTCGTAACATTTTCTCGGGGTCAGAGGAGGTCACCGAAAGTTACCACGGAATAAAAGTCCTGACAAATCAACTCTGTCAATTTCTCCCTGAAATATCATCAAATAGCTTCGATAGAGGTTTGTTAATGGACAAGAACTTACCGTTTCTACTGAGATAAATGTCTTTCTTTTCTTCCCGGCTGCTGGGTAGATTTCGCGTTGATCTGCGTTTTATATCGGACATTTACTACGGTACGAAACAATAGGCGAATCGGCTGCCGCACCATGTATAGGATATAACTTTATTATATTACACAACTATAGTCTATTACGATTAAGTGCCAGTGGGGGAGGTATCATCTGCACAAGTCTAGTTAGGCACATGTGAGTCGGGGAGGTATCAGCATACAGTCTAGTTACGCACACGAGAGTCGGAGGGGGTATCATCTCCATAAGTGTTGTTAGGCACACGTGAATCGGGGAGGTATCAGCATACAATCTAGTTAGGCACATGAGAGTGTGTGTGTGTGTGTGTGTGTGTGTGGGGGGGTATCATCTACATAAGTCTAGTTAGGCATACGAGAGTCAGAGGTATCCTCGGCATACATCCTATTTAGGCAATCGAGAGTCGGAGATATTATCTGCATAGATTAGCAATTGTGCATGGATTGATCACTTCATGAATATTCATGAACTTAATTTATATACAAATTTTATAATGTACCGACGCAAGTGCATTGCTCTCCTGCTTTCAGTGGTGTGCGGTGGTCTAGTGGTAACGCGCTTGACTATCAGTCCGAATGTCCGGGGTTCAAATCCCGGTCCCTCCCGGAAATTTCAGAGACACTCTTCCGTGTCTCCCACCCGCACCTCCTCTCCACCAAGGGGTTAAAATGGGTACCTGTGAGGGTCACTCGCCGTTACTGCGGCTGCATGATTGCGTCATATGTTAGCAGTCCACAATATTGTAGGCCAATGACTCAATAACCAGGGGAGTAAATGTACAGTCGGCTGAGCGGTCATTCGGACTGAAGGTAGACTATAACTAGGTACTTTACTTTCACCCTATGGTTAGCTTTGTTATTTAATATGCTTAATGTTTAATGTTGTTCGTCTTGATATGCGCCCCGTTATGTTTTGTCTTGTGGCTGTGCCGTTTCTTGTTTGATGCGGTGTCATTTCGTATGTGGCTTTTCCTGTTTGACTATTTGACCATATTAGGAAAAAAGGTAGGATAAGAATTATATAAGTTCATAACCAAACAAAGCACACCATGATCAGACACCTCCAACACGAGTCGTCTAATTTGAATCTTCTCTGTTTGCAAAGGCATGAAAAGACGGTTACATGAAGAAACGGGTTAAGCATATGAGAGTAGTGCCGTGATTGTTTTATCAATATAATGTAACCAGGTATGGGTTCAATCACCACTGTATATCGTTGCATTACACTGTGTGCGTTACAGAATCCACGGAGACGCCTACCCATGTATCTGAATCACGTTGCTTTGACATCTATCTATGTGACTGGCATTTGCAAATGACTTTGATCTTGATGAGTTGCATAGTAACCGGGTATCTCCAAACTATTTGGCACTCGAATAGCAGTTTCTCAGAGAACGTGAACGATTCGGAAGAAAACATGTTCCAGATCAGACTTGAGCAGACATGAAATATTATAGCATAATCTCGGACCAAGTGAATGTCACATCTAGTGTGCAGTATTGTACGAACTTTTACTGAAATGTATCACACGTTCTGAGATTGGGATTTGTCTGTATTTTGCCTGTTTTGAAAACTACCTTTTGTTTTCCGGACGAGGTACAGGAATTTCGTGATTGTCCTGAGTGCACCGTAGAGGTTGACGTTCATGACTTTGTTGAATAAGCTCACTGTGAGCCACTCCGTGTCACCCAACACACCAAACCCCGCGTTGTTGACAATCGCCCACAGACCTGAATCCGAATGTAAATAGATACTGACTGGGAAACTTATGCACAACTAAACTTGTATTTGAGCCCACAGATACACTACTTTGTATTTTATGGTACATATTATACAGTCAACCTATGGACTTTCATTAAGGTAATCATTTAAGGCTTTGATGTAATTTATCTTTAATCATTAGTCTTTATGTGTATGGGAAACAGATAATCCAATCACTTAGTTAATGTAAGTGACAAGGTCAGGTAAAACAAATAAATCGATTAAGTTATTATCCAATCAGTAACAACTATCTGTTTTTATACGCCCGTTTGAAAAAACGGGACGTATTATGGAATGGCGCTGTCTGTCCGTCTGGCTGTCTGTCCGACTGTCCGTCTGTAACATCTCTAACTCAAGTTCCGCTTGGCGGATCCTTCTCAAATTTAACCACAATGTTTATCTAGACATGCTACAGTAGCCTGGAAAGTCCCGGTTTGTTTATCCAAAGTCAAGGTCACACAATTGGACTTTGTGTTTAGCAAACATGTTAACCGGTCTCTCTGTCTGTAACATCTCTAACTCAAGTTCCGCTTGGTAGATCCTTCCCAAATTCAACCACAATGTTTATCTAGACATGCTACAGTAGCCTGCCAAGTCCCGGCTCGTTTATCCAAGGTCAAGGTCGCTTAATTGGACTTAGAATTTGCGTTTAGCATTTGTGTTAAGCAAAAATGTTAACCTCAATTTATGTGGAACAAGTCCACTTATTTACATAACACTTTGTGATAAAGCTTTGAAACTTGGAACACTTATTCACCGTCACAACCTTCACCTGTAGGCAAGAGTAAATAACTCTGTCAAGCATTTTGACTGAATTATGTCCCTTTTTAACTTGAAGTTTTGGTTAAGGCTTTGTTAAAGTCCATTTATTTACATGACCCTTTGAGATAAAGCTTTTAAACTTGGAACACTTGTTCACCGTCACAACCTTCACCTGTAGGCAAGAGAAAATAACTCTGTCAAGCATTTTGACTGAATTATGCCCATTTTTAACTTAGAATTTTTGGTTAAGGCTTTGTTAAAGTCCATTTATTTACATAACCCTTTGAGATAAAGCTTTTAACCTTGGAACACTTGTTCACCATCACAATCTTCACCTGTAGACAAGAGTACATAACCCTGTCAAGCATTTTGACTGAATTATGCCCATTTTTAACTTAGAATTTTTGGTTAAGGCTTTGTTAAAGTCCATTTATTTACATAACCCTTTGAGATAAAGCTTTTAACCTTGGAACACTTGTTCACCATCACAATCTTCACCTGTAGACAAGAGTACATAACCCTGTCAAGCATTTTGACAGAATCATTCCCCTTTTTAACTTAGAATTTTTGGTTAAGGTTTTGTTAAAGTCCATTTATTTACATAACCCTTTGAGATAAAGCTTTTAACCTTGGAACACTTGTTCACCATCACAAGCTTTACCTGAAGGCAAGAGTACATAACTCTGTCCAACATTTTGACAGAATTATGCCCCCTTTTAACTTAGACATTTTAGTTAAGGTTTTGGTTAATGTCCACTTATTTACTTAACCCTTTCAGATTAAGCTTTTAAACTTGGAACACTTGTTCACCATCACAAGCTTCACCTGTAGGCAAGAGTACATAACTCTGTCTAACATTTTGACATAATTATGATGCTTTTTAGCTTGGAATTTTTGGTTAAGGTTTTGGTTAAAGTCCACTTATTTACATAATCCTTTCAGATAAAGCTTTTAAACTTGAAACAGTTGCTCACCAGCACAAGCTTCACCTGTAGGCAAGCGTACATAACTCTGTCTAACATTTTGACATAATTATGACGCTTTTTAGCTTGGAATATTTGGTTAAGGTTTTGGTTAAAGTCCACTTATTTACATAATCCTTTCAGATAAAGCTTTTAAACTTGAAACATTTGTTCACCATCAGAAGCTTCATCTTCATCTCAAGCATTTAGACACAATTATGGCACTTTTTAATATAGAATTTTTGGTTAAGGTTTTTTGTTAAAGTATGCCTATTTACAACCTTGAAACTTGGTCGCAAAATTGGACCTAGAATTTGAATTTAGCAAATACGTTAACCCCAGTTTATGTTGAACAAAACCTCGACGGGCGTATATTGTGCCCACTGGCACTCTTGTTATCAGTTAATGTAAGTGAAATAGTTAGGTGAAATCAAACAAACCAATTAAGCTATTTATGTTGATAACAGTATCTTAAAAACTTAACAATGCATGTATATTAAATTTATTACAAATAAAGTTTCATAAATAATTAAAAATATGTGCAATGTTTCTGAAATAATTGTTAGTTATTAAGTATTAAACAAAAATATGCATAAATAATGATGTGAATGAACAATTGCTGTTGAATCAATTAAATAAAAGTCATTTCACACATTGCCTGAATCCCTTTAATGGTCTTTAGTCAATCTGTGTAATAATGGCCTCTCAATTTCAGTCATTTCATGAAAAGCCTAAACAATTTAGGCATTTCGTGAAATGACTAAGTCAAACAATCATTTCACGAAATGATTGAACTTTTCAGGCATTTCATGAAATGACTGATTACAAATTGACTGTAACATATATATATTTTGTAAATTCTTGCCCCAACATACGCGGCGCTGATATTCTTTACCCTGACTTAAGGCACTAAAACCTCGAGTATGATATTTAATGTTATAGTAAAGTCTCGCTAATGCGAAACATTAATTTATCATCACAGGAGTCTGTAAAAGCAGGCAGCTGCTTACTGACGGGCAAAATTTAATGCAGAAAGCTCCGTCAGCCAGTGTATACTGAAAGTAATTATGTAAAGCCAAATATTTAACGTATTCCATCACTAGATCTATATCAAGAAATCAATTAATAAAATCCTAATCATATTTATTGTTGTCTTTTAACCCCATTGATATTAATGTAAGAATGTATGACAGTATGAATATTAATTGACTGAATATTTAAAATTACACATTAATTGTGAAATTTGTGACTGCGACAGAAACGTTACAATCAGATACCAAAGTGAGCAGTACTGTGTGAGCCGTCTAATCTGTATCTACTATGTCTACAAAAGTTTAAAAAATCGTCTCTATGAGGGAAAAGGTAAAATGAAACGTATTTAACCATTAGCTACACCATTTTAAACCGAGCTAATGAGTTGTAAACTATCTCACCAGACTTAGGCAGATGTTCCACAACGTAGTCGTGTGCCACCAGAATGCTCTCATCCTTGCCAACATCCATAGGCACAATGTGCAGATTCCTAGATGTGTTAGACCTGAGACGTTTAGCCCCTTCGCCATTAGGGTGCAGGCAGCCCGCGAACACAGTGAAACCCAACTCATCTAAACGTCTTGACAGGTCGTGTCCCAAACCTGTGCAATAGTGATAACTGATTAGGAAAAAAGAAAGACAACGACCATGATTAAAATGTGTCGCACACCTGGGTCAATAGGTCATGTAAGTTATCATGTACCAATAATTTGTCCACGTGTTTAAGACTCACATCTCCATCGAAGTGAGGAAGCTGCAAGCTTTAACATTCTCTTCAGAACCAGTGACTTGGCAGCTTATTTTATTTCCTCTGTGCATGTATCTTAGCACTGAACATCTTTGACATAAACATTTCTACGTTTTGCATTTAATATGTTTTGTTTCTAAAGTGATATTGCCTATTCTTTTAAACTGTAACTTGTTAATACAGGTCCGTGTACACTTCTAAGATAGATTTTAGCTAGGTAAGGATTTAGCCTGAAATACAGTGTTGGCATTCGATATTAATACCTGGTCTTCAGTTGTCCTTTATTACTTTCTTTTAAATTATTTTTGCATTTATTTGTAACATTAACTACGATAAAAGTGAATAAAATGAATTAATTTAATTAAAACTAATCTGTACATTTATAGCAAATTCGTCAATGATTAGAGCTGATACATTTTATTTAATTCTAGAGCAATAATTACAAAAGCTACAATTCGTGCTTTCAAAATATTTATTCAACTTATAGAGAGAGTTACCTCCATGTCGCTCGTAAACCCCTTTCACGGTCAGCGTGCACTTGGTTTATGTTTCGTTAACTGATTTATGCAAACACTACATTTTTGAAAGTTCACAGAGTGCTGACCGTACAAATGAATGCCCGTAGCAATCGGAACTCTGACTGATGATTATATAATACCATTTGTTACTTATTGAGTTTCCTTGTGTGATAGGTATCATAGATACAAAGCAAACCATTTTTCTCTCGAACATGTTGCATGCTTATGATTGTTGGAATGTATGTAGAGTATATGGAGATTTTAAATTCATTCAGCAGTTGATTATGTAAAAATCTTTAATTGCTATTTTGTACTGTATGGTGTATTCAACAATCTATATTCTGACCCGAGAGGTCAGTGGTATCATCTTGACTTTTAACCCTTTCCTTTAAATATAGCCCTTTCACGCCTTTTTAAAAAAGGAGACTCAGATCAGACAGCTCTAATGTGGTCATCTGATATGGGTATACTCCGCTTATTTTATAGATCTGATGCTACAGTTTCTGTCAGAGCAACACTGTCCTGTATTCCTTGAGATTATAAAAAAATTAATTTAAATCAATAGTAATGGTGTCATTATGTCTTACATGAATATTCAACAGGGAAAGGGTTAAATAGAGAACTTGCACATTTGTCGTTTTCGTTCAATTTCCACCACACAAATCTACAATACTATAAGTACAAATATGAGTCATGCAGGAAAATCACATACAGAACAAACAGCCATCCGAACAGCAACACAAGAAAACACAGCAAATGTACATAACCACAAAAAACACAAAGAGACGTAAATACTTGAATTGCTCTGATCTAATATTTCGAAAATATTGGTGTCACTTTCTCAGACAGAGAGGTGTTAAAAGAACCCATGCAAATGGTTTAACCCTTTCCCTCATATGGACGACTTTTGACGACTCTGTAAAAGTCACTTTTTGAAACCATTGTCATAAATAGAGCATTATGATAAATATAGCATTGTCAGTTTCTTTTCTGTAGTTAATGCTCCTTTTTCGGTAAGTTTATTATGTCTCCCCCATTTATGGGGAGATATATTGTTTTTGCCATAGTTGTCTGTCTGTCCGTCCGTCTGTCCGTCCGTCCGTCTGTCTGTCTGTCTCTCTGTCCGTCACAAACTTGTGTCGCGCGTATCTCTGAAACCAGTTGGGCTAGAGTCACCAAACTTCACAGGAATGTTCACCAGCATGAGTTGTTGTGCACATGGGGTTTTGAATTGTCTCCCCCTGATAACTTCGGAGTTATGGCCCCTGATGACTTAAAATTAGAAAAACTTTGTGTCGCGCGTATCTCTGAAACAGCTAGAACTAGAGTCACCAAACTTCACAGGAATGTTCACCAGCATGGTTTTTTTAATTGTCTCCCCCTAATAATTCTTGAGTTACTGCCCCTGATATGATAACTTAAAATTAGAGAAACTTTGTGCTGCATTTATCTCTGAAACCAGTCGGGCTACAGTCACCAAATTTCACTGGAATGTTCACCAGCATGAGTTTTTGTGCATCTGGGTTTTTTAATTGTCTCCCCTTGATAACTTTGGAGTTACTGCCCCTTATGACTTAAAATAAGAGAAACTTTACTTTGTGTCACATGTATCTCTGAAACCACTAGTACTAGAGTCACCAAACTTCACAAGAATGTTGACTAGCATGTGCTTTTGTGTACCTGGGGCTTTTGAATTGTCTCCTCCTGACAATGTTGGAGTTATTGCCCCTGATGACTTAAAAATTAGACCCTGATAAGTTTGGAGTTACAGACATTACACTTGTGAATTGGAAAGAAGTTGGGAGGGGGAGACATCTGTTTTTGTGACAAAAACAAACCTCTAGTTTAAAGAGGTTGTATCTGAAAATAGCCTATGAGGTAAAGGGTTAAAATGCACTTCCGTTGTAAAATCTAAGAAGCTGACATTTGCCTCTGTATTTTAAAATCCCTGGACGTCATGAGATCGAAAAAAAAATGACACTTTTGTGTTTTTGATAGAGTGCCCATCCATTTGAAAGAAACTGGTCTTAAAAAAGTTTCAAACGCAATGTTTTGTGTTAAATTACATGGTTTTTAATCGATGAAAACGAAAGTAGATTTAAACATACTAGAGAGAAAATTAAAGTAGGTTGAAATACATGCATAGAGACTGTGAGTATGTTTATTTCATCATTTTCGTTCCTCTTCGGCGACGATTCTTTAGAGATAGTGCTCATCCCACTTCGGTTTCCAAGAGACGCCTAAATGCATTGTTTTGATATCGAGAGGCGCATGGGTGAAATATGGTAAGAGTTTTATTGCTGTTTCTCAACAGAAAACGATAAAAAAAGCAAGACTGTTTAAATGGTATACTGAAGGGTATATTCAGAATATATATATTTTTTTTAATGCAAAGGCGTTCAGGGACTTTAAGTAGCAGTTGGGAAATTCTGTAAGCTTAAGCTTTATGATACTCAGAGCAGAACTGAATAGATGTGTGCACAGTACATGAAAGGAAAACAATACAGTAATGGATTAAAGCAACATGAACAATCATGACAGACTCCATCCATAAAGAATATTAATTAATTAATTGATATTATTGTAACACAATACATGTGTAATACATAGCTGTGACAATGATAATACATCAGCTAATAAACCTTTTCTACAAACAAACAAAGCAAATCCTGATCAGAGGAATCCTACATTAGCCGTTTGCTCTGGGTCTACTCTGTTTGCAACAATGTCCAAACGTGTCGGCATGGAGTTTCACTTTTATCAGTTACATATTTCGAAATGTTGATCTAGATTTTACTGTCGACCCCAGTTCCTGCTTTCATTAAGAATTTAAAAAAATGTTAAAACAATTCAACCTGTCTTTACAGGGACAATAGTGTACCATCCGATTTAAGTATAAGACCATTTACAATGCTAGGATATCTATAATCTAGATCTACATTGTTTGCAAATGTTATTACATTCCAGATGATTCATTTACTGCATTCAAATGGATACAATCATTAGATCTAGCTTACTGTTATGAAAACGTAGCATGAAAATACACACTCTCTATCACCCGGTTTATGCAGCATATAGGCAACATAAAATCTGACCAATACGTTCATCTTATGTCGTGTATGTGTAAAGTAAGATATATGTGGTTTGTCTGAAATATTATTGAAAGTATTCGGGCGACTGTGTGTTTTGTATGTTGTGTTTCCTGCATGACTCATACATGTACTTTTAAGAGTGGACGGTGGCGCGGTTTGAAGGTCAAGCGCTAACCTATATTTAGTTTAATATTCTGCTTTATCAAACAAACACGAATACGCATACATGTATTCAGACTTTCGCTCAGAATGTGTTATGAATAGAAAATACGTGTATTCGTGTCTTACTGGTCAAATGACTGATCTGCCCTTACCCCTATCCCGCTATCCGCAACCTGACTCGCAGCTTGGATCCACATGAGCGGCGCCGAATTAAAATTGCACCAGAGATTAAAATTTGAGCAGATAGTTTCCACAGCTAGGTAAGCTGTAAGATAACAAACCTGTGTCACATCCTGTTATTAGTACACCCTGGCCTTTGGCAGCAATAGTTCCGATCAACCCTTTTCGAACTATTTTCAAACATGAATACAGTACATAAGCACACATACAATACATCCATATCGAGCTTATTACGAGAACATACATTGCTATACCAAATGCAAGCATTAAAACACATTGAAAAATCTCCGATCTGGCGAACTCAAAGTTTGCCATTTGTATTCAGCAGCAGTTTAAAGTTGATATTCAGGTATGTGTTTGTTGATACAGTATCACTAAAGTCATTAATCTATCGCGAGGAGAATGTGTAGGGGTATGATACGCGCTGTTGCATTTTCACCTGTGGCATCGCGTGAAGACAAATTGTTAAGGGAGACTACTATGTACTGAAAACGTTTATTGCTGTGCAACATACGCTTGCATAGTGTTACATGTACAGTAGGATCTGTCTGAATTAACCATTCATTTGTTGAATATAGGAGTATTAATAAGAAAATGGTTAATCAAGCTTTCTATATTTCTGTCGACGTACTCTACGCGACCATATGTCTTAACGACCCAGATTTACATCTCCTTTTTAATAGTCTCTTAACCCTTCGCTTGCTATTCACGTCAATATACTGTTGTGCCCGCAAGGCACGTTCAATGATCTGGTCTGAAGTGAGCTGTGTGGTTCTGAGATCCAGATCAGTAGATCTAGCTCAGATCAGTAACTGGATGGGAGACATAGTAAAACAACAACTGCCAATTCAAAGTAGTTCTATTTTGTTACTTTTCTCTATGCATAGACCGATTATAAAACATCAAAACATCTTCTGTATATCTTCAAATAACCGTAGCAGCGCACATCTGTATCAAGATCTACGGATTTAATAAAATGAAGCCGAAGGAAGGGGTTTTTGTAACGTTAATAGCCAAATCCGTTGATTCAGTAGGAATTTACCGTAAGATACTCGAATAAAAGTTCATGTAATATATTCTGTCAATGGATTTTGTTACTATTTTACCTCAGTGTATGTGATATGAAAGGCTTGCATTAAATTTTACCGGATTAATGAATATTTCTGCCTCAAAAATGTCTTATGCGTGTTGTTCCTTTAAAGATTTTGTTTCGTCTCCCCTCTTCGAACGAGTTTCACCCCCTTTTATACTCTGCGAAGAAAATCGATCAAAGAAAATGGTCCAGAAAGTGATCAATGGTCGATTTGACCAAAAATGATCAAAGAGGTGATCAAATAGATGGTCGAAGCCGATCACTTTTAGAACGAAAGTGATCGTTTTGACTATTTAGCCGTTAAACGGTTGAATTTATTCTAAGAAATATTTCAAATTGAAGACCCCTTTTGAAACATATGATACATTTGATTTTAACAATTACCATAGGTGTATAAGTGGCTTCAGCCTTCCTTTTCGGCATTTTTGACAGATAGTACACAATTGGACGCTGTTTTCCTTAGTGACGTAATATGTAAACAACCCATAATGCATCAGGCAATATGGTTGCGTCATGCCGAAAATTCGCAGAAGCGTCAACAACAACTTGAATACAAGCCTTTACTGCAGATGTGCGCTACAAACAACACTTATTAAACGTGGGGTTTAGTGCCTCTAGATATGATAAACAACATAGTACCTAAATTAACGAATTCTGTTCCGTGTTGAGTGAGGTTCGACCGTGCCACAGGCCGGTCAAAACTCACTCGACACTGGCGAAGCCAGGACACTACATAGTACCTAAATTACTACCCGTTAATAGTGAAGACCCAGATGAGACAGCTCCCATAGGAGCTGTCTCATCAGGGTCTGCACTATTTACAAGTTGATTGTGCGACCAGTGCACTCCACAGCAGTGATTGCACAGCGAAATACGTGTACACAGTGAAGATATATGTAATTATACAACAGGGCATGGGTAAAGAAGGAGAAATGTATTTTAAAATTCAGCAAGGGAAGGGTTAAGACAAATTCCACTATACCTTAATTGCCCACTTGATACTGGGACCTATATCATGTATAACACGCTGTCTTGTAATTCATTACACATACAAATATATACGTGGCAAAAATAACTTAAACACCACATCATAATGTCGCGTTAGGAATTAAAATTAGTAAAGAACACAACAACAACAACTACTGCTACTACTACTACTGCTACCAATACTACTATTACTACCACTACTACTACTACCTACTACTAATACTGCTACTACTACTATAACCACAGGGGTAAGACACGTTTGAGTCAGTATATGTATATATAGAAAATAGGGATCCGACTTCAAAAGGTCCAAATTACTCTATTTAAAACCAATCGTTCTGCAAGAAATGCATGCACCGATTTCGATCAGATAAAAAGCTATTCCGTAAGCAAAGACATTGTTTTATTCGAACATGCAAAAATTTTTCCGGTCAAATTAGGGATAAACTTAACACGGCACCAGAAACATGAGCAAAATGGGAGCAAACCGCTGACAGCCTTGAAACGATTACTAATACGTCAAACACAAAACAAATTGGCGTTCATATCAGCATTATATTCAATGAAAAGAACTTTCTTACTGCGATCTTACACGAAAATGAGGGTTTACTGTCCTTTCTGTGTTTTAGATGTTCCTCTCATGTCAGCAACTTTTACTTTCATTTTCAAGTCGCCGAAGTCATGTCACTTGACTTCTTGTTATGCAAGTTTTTATTGGTCATTGACGAAAGCGAACTATTCAATCTTGTTCGGAATCCATCGGAAACCCATCGCCATTTCCCGCCCGTCCAATGAAATAACGCAACTGTTGTATAGTCACGTGACTAAAGTTTGACTTCTTGAAAACGATGTCAACTGCAAACGTTGAGAATCACAAGAAGGACGCTAAATCCACGTTTTCGTGTAAGATCGCTGTAGGAAAGTTCTTTTCATCGAATATATTACTGATATGAACGCCAAATTTTTCTGTCTTTGACGTACAAGTAATCGCTTCAAGGCTGTCAACGGTTCGCACTCAGGGACGAGGTCGTGTCCGACTAACTTATTTTGGCCATTTTTCTCATGTTTCTGGTGCCGTGTTAAGTTTATCCCCTATTTGACCCGGAAACTATTTGTATATTCGAACAAAACAATGTCTTTGCTTACAGAATAGCTTTTTATCTGATCGAAATCGATGCATTTCTTGCAGTTCGAAGGGTTTAAAGTAGAGGAGTGGGTAATTTGGATATTTTGAAGTCGGATCCCTTCTTTCTATATATACATATACTGTCTCAATTGTGTTCAATTCAAGTACTCGTGTACGTCTAAAACAACTAGTAGCAATACGCTTGGATCAGTTGTGGGAGGTGAACAAAAATAATTTTCGATCAAATGTCGTCACACTTCGGGGCGAGGGTTGCTTTAAAGCGGAATTCACGTTTAATGTCCGCTCTATATATGGTGTATTCATCAAAGTTTAATCATACCTGCTCTGAATATTCATTGGCATGCAACGGTCAGTCAATTGTAATATATCCTCAAACACAACTTTCTTGGTCTTGATTCTGGCTTTGCTACGGTGTAAAACCAGAAGCAAAATATTGTATTAGTATTGTAAAATACAGTATCAGTGCCAGTGTTTGACCCAGGTGGCAGCTGAATGAAAAGGAGATTTCTGTACGACTTTCACGCTTATTACGCCTATCACCCTGCATTAAGCAGTCACCTGCCTAAAAGAAGTTAATTGTTCTTTGTTAAAGTTCTGGTTTAGAGGGGTTTTACCGTACTGTTACTTATTAGAAAAATGTTGGAATTCGACATGCGCCGCTTAGTAAAAGGTTCAGTCTGAAAATACATATAACTATTAGGTTATTTTGATAGCTTTTGTCAAATGTTAAGTACAAATGCCATTTAGAACACGAATCGCTATTATAAGTGTATCAGGGGTATTACGACGATAAAAGGGCGTCAGTTATCATTGTCTACGAACATTTTGAACACACCTCGTATGTGCAGATGTTTTCACTGGTTTGGATGAAGTACCAGGCGATAGTGAAATTCTTATTAGATCCGCTATTCCGATAGGTAGTTCACCCATCCCACATGACTCCATTGTAGTTAGAGATAAACTGAAATTAGAGCTTGAATGAACAAAGTCAGAGAGAACCGACTGACTGGGTCAGTAGTATGGTCATTGTTGAAAACAACATTCTTGGAATCAGAAGGTATTTTCTCTCTTCTCAGACGTGCTAGATAAGCTGAGTTACTAAAAATAGCCGTACTAGAAATCTTTATCTGGAACACCCCTTGTCTGATGTATTCATACGCGCGATTGGGTAAAATCAATACAAGAGAAGGAACTCTTACATAATTATACCAACATTTCTATAGGCAACAACCTTATGAATTGAAATGAATTGAAATTAATATAAGTAATTAGCACGAATATGAGGTTCTATTTATCATATAAAAAGCCTAATTAATTAACCGAAGACGTTGTTTTGTAGTCACTCAGCCATTTATATTTTACGCCAAAACGTAACGTTTGTAGTTGATAACAAATGACGTCATTTTGGTGCCACGCCTAAAGGTAATAATGCTGCTGTTTGTTGCTATTAGATATGGAAGTCGTATTACGCAATGTAAAGTAGTACTTCACAAAGTTCGTTAATTTACTTGGTTTTAGGGCGTATTTCAGCGAGTAAAACAATCAAGCATGGGTTTTGTTAAAGCCGGGGGTTTCTATACCCTCGGTTGGTCTGTTCCTATCGGAAACTCACTAAAGCTCGTTTCCGACTGGAACAGACCAACCTCGAGTATAGAAACCCCCGTCTTTAACACAACCCATGCTTGATTCTATTAGTCAAGCAATCAAACTGTCCCTCAAAGTGACTGGATGATAGACTCTGGCTTTGATGGTCTTTCTATTTTTCCCTAAAGCGGACGCCAGAAGTGACCATTGGTCTGTCAAACTGACTGAGAAATCTACATGCATGACTCTCAATTTAGAAGATGTTGAATTTCTAAAATCGTAATGTCGAATAAACTGTAACCAGTAACAGTAGATGGATGCATGGAAGGGTTGACCGGAACCAAAGGCATTGTTGATAACAGATAACATACATATTCTGACATTAACAACTATCTGGACAACTTGACAAAATTTTGTCGAGAGAAAAACATTACGATATACTATAACAAAATTGAAATTGGATAGAAGGAAAATGAATTCTATGGATGCCTATTAACTAGCAAGGGCTTACAAATGGATTATTCAAATGCCAAATTCATTGGCAAAATGTCGTCCCCTATCCCATAAATTGAGCTAGAAACGGTTTGAGGTATTATCACATATCTACATCGATTTGCTCCAAATCGTGCAGATATTATAAGTCCCTTAAGAAGCCTACTAAATACATCGAAACCACACAGATCATTATACAGCAACAAGCTTAGTATTTGTTTACTGCGATCATTCAGCTATCACAAGCATCATTTCCCACTCAGATGGCAAACACATGTTATTGCTTGTATGGCAATAGAAAACATACATGTACATGTTCCGGAAAAATAAATTCCTTTGGCATACGCACTCGGTCGGAAGTTCTTGCTCGAAAATTACCCAGATGCCTATTAGGGTGTGGCTATTCATGTTCACTCCATCACGATAAACATTCCAATCAGTGATCAAAAGGTGGATATGATTAGAAAAAAGCGACAGAGACTTAACACAGAAATGCTGAATCTGAAACAAGCACTTTCAGATAACTGACCTGAAAAGCGCTGATTGTTCCAAAGGTTTGTTACAGTTCTGCAATTACAAAGGTTTTACATAGATCATGCAGACAAGTGATAACACATAGATATTGATAACAAACCATGCTTAACACATCGGATGAATCACACTTAGGTACCGTGTCTTCAAACAACATGAATTATTTTATTAGATAAAATGAAGAACTAACTTCAGAGTTTTTTAAACAAAGATCCTTTTTACTGATATGTTTCGTCCATAAGACTTCATCAAAGTCTTATGGACGAAACATATCAGTTAAAAAGTATAGCAAGAAATGTCGAAACGACATCAAACCCGGTTTTCCTTCACTATTAACTAGTGAATTATAAGTGCAAAGGTGCGTAACTCCCAGAAAAGTGCAGAAGCAAACATTCCTGACAATATGCACATCTACATATTGTGTGCTTGCTATATGCAATGTTTTATGAAAAACTGTTGATCAGTTTCAGAGGAGTTGCGCTTACAAGGATAGGGTATTAAGACCTAGTGATTTCTAAGTTCAAAGGGGCATAACTCCAAGAAAAATTGCAAAAGACAAAATCCCTGACAATATGCACATCTACATATGTTCTTGCTACATACAAGGTTTTATGAAAGTCTGTTGAACAGTTTTAGAGAGGTTGTGTTTACAAGGATAGGGCCAAAAGACCTAGTAATTTCTAAGTTCAAAGGGGCATAACTCTAAGAAAAATTGCAGAAGGAATAATCCCTGACAATATGCACATTTACACATTGTGCCCTTGCTACATACAGGGTTTAATGGAATTCTGTTGAACAGTTTTAGAGACGTTGCGCTTACAAGGGTAGGGTCAAAAGACAAAGTGATTTCTAAGTTCAAAGGGGCATAACTCGCAAATAAATTGCAGAAAGAAAAATCCCCGACAATGCGCGCATCTACATATTGTGTCCTTGCTACATACAAGGTTTTTGAACAGTTTTAGAGAAGTTGCGCTTACAAGGGTAGGGCCAAGAGACCTAGCGATTTCCAAGTTCAAAGAGGCATAACTCTCAGAAAAATTGGAGAATGAGAAATCCCCAACAATATGCAAATCTACATATTATGTCCTTGCTACATACATGGTTTAATGAAATTCTGTTTAACAGTTTGAGAGGAGTTGCGTTTACAAAGATAGGGTCAAAAGACAAAATGATTTCTAAGTTCAAAGGGGCATAACTCCAAGATAAATTGCAGAAGGAAACATCCCCGACAATACGCGCATCAATATATTATGTCCTTGCTACACACAAGGTTTTATGAAATTATGTTGAACAGTTTTAGAGAAGTTGCGCTTACAAGGGTAGGGTCAAGAGACCTAGCGATTTCTAAATTCAAAGAGGCATAACTCTCAGAAAAATTGGAGAATGAGAAATCCCCAACAATATGCACATCTAGATAATTATTGTGTCCTTGCTACATACATGGTTTAATGAAATTCTGTTGAACAGTTTGAGAGGAGTTGCGCTTACAAGGATAGGGTCAAAAGACCTAGTGATTTCTAATTTCAAAGGGGCATAACTCCAAGAAAAATTGCAGAAGGAAAAATCCCCAATATGCACATCTACATATCGTGTCCTTACTACATGCAATATTTTATGAAAATCCCTTGAACAGTTTCGGAGGAGTTGCGCTTACAGGATTGGCAGCCACCCGTCCGATCGCCCGCCCAACCGTCCGCCGCCGTGTGGATCCAACAAGTCTCTTTCATTAGTCTAGACCAGTCATTTTTCACCATGTCAATAGGCATGAAAAAGAAGTCAGTCACAGTACGATTTTCAGAAATGAAATGCTCTGAAACATTTGTAAGAGTATTAGGATGGTGCCTAATGTCAAATTTATGACGATTCATTCTTTGCGAACACTTTTGATGTGTCTGTCCCACATACTGCAATTTACATTTTTTTCGCATGTGATTAAATAAATAACATTTTCAGACATGCAGTTAAGATTTTGTCTAACATGAACTGTTTTTAAATTTTGAAAGCTGGTAAATTCTGCAAAATTCATCGATACTTGCACAACGAGAACACCGTGTTCAGTAACATTTAAGAACATCCCCATGCGTATCTTGTTTAGTAAGGCTACTGTGAACAAGAATATCTGTACGATTTGTAGGTTTCGTGTAGGCAATAACTGGTTTGTATTTGGCCAGGTTGCGAACACTTACTTCTTTCAGATGTTTCAAAAAGGCCCGAGTGTTTATTAAGATTAAATCTTATTTTACAATCTCATACGGTGTTGAAACATGTAAACTC
This sequence comes from Azorinus chamasolen, assembly GCA_963576725.1. Lineage (NCBI taxonomy): Eukaryota > Metazoa > Mollusca > Bivalvia > Cardiida > Solecurtidae > Azorinus > Azorinus chamasolen. The sequence continues at coordinate 35,155,946 of OY755235.1, forward strand.
TCTTAAACAGTTTAGCCCCTAATGAATGCTGTTGAAAAGTGACGAATCAGATTAATAACTGTCATTACATACTTGTGTGAAATGTCTTACAATGAAAAAGTAGTAAAGTCAAGCAGGAAAAGCCACACACAAAACGCCACCATTACCAAAACAAGAAAGACATTTATATAGCAATTAAAATGTTGACCCTGAACACAATCTATTAAAAAAGAGATTCCATTAAGCCAAACGCTGGATAAAAATGCTGGTAACGTTTTACAGTATTAAACATAAGCCATGTGCTTTGAAATTTCATGAAAATGCATCTGCTTTATAAAGTTAGATTTGAACTTCTCATGATAAAAAACATGGGTCAGGGTGTACAATTAAAGTATGTTCGGGGTATGGTAAGGGCAAATATGAATTGAAACAAGTTACAGTACCATTGTATTGAATGTGTAAAGTGAAAAGCAAATCTACTGAACCCATCTGAAATAAATATATATATGTCACAGTAGAAATTGCAATTCAGGACAATCGTCAATTCTCCTAGGAAAGATTGCGATCGCAATCTCTCCTAGGACAGACTCTGATCCTAATACATCCTAAGGACAATCGACGATTCTAATAGTACAGATTCTGATCACAGTCTGTTCTAGGACAAACTGTAATTCTATCATGAAAATTTACAATTCTACTGGAAGCATTTATTATTAGTTTTAGATAATGACACTTTAATTCTTCTTGGAAAATCTACAATTCTACTAGAAAAAAATATTATTTGTGTTATATATGGTAATTTAACTCTACAAAGAAAATCTACAATTCTACTGGAAGAATGTATTATTTTAAGATCACAAGTCTATATTCAAAACATGAAAAACAACACATAATTGTGAATTATTTAAAAAGAGGATCGGAGTCAGATTGCGATCGCAATCTTTCCTAGGAGAATCGACGATTGTCCTGAATCGCAATTTCTACTGTGACATATACATGAACACGTATATTGTATTTTCCATTAATGGAATCAATTATTGAAAAACGATTCATAGAAACCAGAAACTGGAATTAAATGCATATACATGTCTTAAAAGTTGTAAATTTAGTGGAAATTCTAACATTTAACTTGCATTAAAAAGTTTGAATAGATACCTCTACCAAACTGCTTTAACAGGAAATATGTCAAATCAATAGTATTGTACATGTACTGTACGATATTTTTATATTGCCAATCTAGTACTCCTCTGGCAGTGTGCGAGTTTTAACTGGGTTAGCTTAATTGGGAACTGGGGAATCGTTACCGCATCTCTAATATCGCGAGTAAAGAGATAATATATCTCTGCTTAAATGAATGCATCTCACCAGGACTGGCAGTTAATTCTGCGGTGTAAGAATTGGGGCATGCACTTGCTTCGAAGTTTTAAGAATGGATTACTCATTCAGTATATAGATGTTTCTTTTTCGAAAACTAATGCTTTCAACATATTGGTCTAACGAAATCAGAAATTTGATGTCAACACATTGATCTAATGCAAAGAATACAGCAGAGTCTGCAACGCTTTGGTTCTATTACAGAATCAGTTCCAAAACAAATGCATGATAAGATGATTGAATTAATTTTTCCCAATAGCACGGAAAACCACCACGGGTTGCAGTTTAGTGATCACGACTGGCCATTTTAGTCACTATCCAATCTGATACATACAAGCACTTGTGACGTACATATATTCTGAAAATGGTGATCCTTCGAATGCAAAAGTAGAAATGCAAAAAGAGAAAAATGCAGACTCGGTTTTATTGAGTCTGTTCATGAGTAGTAATTAAAAGTGCAACACTACTCACGCCTCTAGCACCGGCTTAAGCAGTTAACAATTTTCAAAACTAATAATATCAAAACTAATGATCCCGAAGGACCAGAAAATATAACAACACTGAGAATGAAGTACGGGCGACTTTTTACGGCCGCTACACAAGCACTTAACACCTGGTGTTGTGAAGTACATATATTATGTAAATTGGTGATCTTCGAAGGCAAAAGTAGAAATGCAATATTATTATTATTATGATTATTATTATACCACATTTATATAGCGCTCTTTTCATACAGGTTATGTGCGTTCAAAAGCGCTTCACAAAGATATATTTTATGTACAATAATGCGTAAATTATAGAACATTTAAAATAAAAATATATTTAATACTTATATATAGATAAGAATAATGATAAAATAGAATTTATTTAGGACATAGGTAAATCAGCTACATCTTTTCCGTAAGTTTATCTGTCTGTGTCGTATTATGCTCTATTATATTGTGTCAACGCACTCAGATCATAAAAAAACAACTTGAATGCAACATTCTATGCGCAGTGCCAGTACGTCACATAATTTTGACCCAGACTCAACAGACTTGGGTACATTTGTTTGGCATACAACACTGCACATAAAATATTGCCGGAAAATTGGGTAACAGAACAGATCAATTTGAAGTTCATGCATATAAACTAAGCGATACAAATAAACAACTGTTATATACGCGCACTATGCAACCCCTCCAGTCAAACACTATTCGACCCGCTATGGCAATGAGGGAGTACACAGCGGATCATATTTTATGAGAAAATTGCAGACTCGGTTTTATTGAGTCTGTTCATGAGTAGTAATTAAAAGTGCAACACTACCCACGCCCATATCACCGGCTTAAGCAGTATTCAATTTTCAAAACTAATGATATAAAAACTAATGATTCCGAAGGATCAGAAAATATAACAATACTGACAATGAAGTACGGGCGACTTTTTACGGCCGCCACACAAGCACTTAATACCTGGTGTTGTGAAGTACATATATTCTGAAAATGGGTGATCCTTCGAAAGCAAAAGTAGAAATGCAAAAAGAGAAAATTGCAGACTCGGTTTTATTGAGTCTGTTCATGAGTAGTTATTAAAAGTGCAACACTACTCACGCCCCTAGCACCGGCTTAAGCTTAAAGTCGCGTGCCATAGACAGGTGTGATAGAGATACTATATATTGCCCCCTAACCTGATCAATGTGAATAAGCTTTCTGCTTTATAAGTTTCAACAACTATCTGTCGTCTGTTGTTTTGATTTGCCGCCCATACATTAACTAGACATATTCAATATAAAACTCTTGTGATTTGTCATATGCCGCATATTTGTAGTATATACTCATGAATTCAATGTCCATTTAGGGTCACGCTATACAGGTTATAAAAAAACTTCTTATGGTCCCCTCGTTCCACAATGGCCGTTTATACACAATACATAGGGACATCTCAAGGTCAATGTCATCTGAATGAGCCAAGTAGACTACTTGCATAGACGCAAGTGGATTGAAAATAGGAGAACTTTTGTGATTGGCCAAGAGGTCCATAGCTGCAAATGGACAAGAGTACAAAAGTACTTGACATTAGTCCAGCGTTAAGCCTCGTTCCCACTGTCACGGTGGTGGTCCAATGTCACGGTGGTGGTCCCGGTACCCCACGGTACTTCCCGGGGATGTCTGTCGGATTAAGTCGGATTAAGCCGGATCAATAGGGTCCATCAGTGATCTTCCCGGATGTTAAAGGTGCCGCCAGGGATGTACTCCCGGTTTGACACGGTTTCCCCCGGACCACACATCCGGGACGTACCGGGGGGGGGGGGGGATCCGGGACAGTGGGAACGGGGCTTAAGTTCGACATCCTGACAAAAAGCATCACAAATTATCAGTTGAGTGAGTGAAGTAATCTACTATGAAATAGTTAATGTTTCAAACGATAAAACTGCCTTGATGCTTACGTGTAAGCTATTCATAGCTGTCATCATTTAGTGCGACCTGAACCTTACATAAAAAATGAATTCATTCAACTATTGTGTGTGTATGTGTGTGTGTGTGTGTGTGTGTGTGTGTGTGTGTGCGTGCGTGCGTGCGCGCGTGCGTGCGTGTGTGCGTGCGTGCATGCGTGTGTGTGTGTTTGTATGAACTCGGAATAGCACATATATTTACCAAATCTGTGCAATTGTTTTACTCATAAATCTTTACAATGAATATGATACGCAAATACATACCAAAAAGTATATAACTGTGTTTTATTAATTAATGGATCTATATATAAATGCGTTGAAAACAAACCTGTGTCACATCCTGTTATGAGTACACCCTGGCCTTTTGCATCAATTTTTCTGCTCAACCCTCTTCGAAGTGCTTTCACACATGAGTACAGAACAACGGTACACACACAGTACTTCCATATCGAGCTTACTACGAGAGCATATATAACAATACCAAATACAACGATTAAAAGGCATTGACATATGTCGACCTCATAAACAGCGACATCTTGAGCAGTCTACAATCATAAATGCATGTTCCACTAGTATTGGCTAATGTCTCATTCACCAAGCGATAAGAAATTCATTGTGTACACATATTAATGCAAGTTTCACTTTATGCTGCTTTATACACACATTATCAATCTGCCTTTAAGAGACGAAACAATGAGACTTTGAAACTCAAACTAGCATGGCGGTATAATATTCTTCGGTCGTACTTGTCTTTATCAGACAGAGAAAAGTGCAGATCTGTATCCACTTTTTGCTCTTACTTCGACATATATCTGTATGAATGAAACAGTCAGAGGTTTGATCTAAATGCGATGGCCTTACCATGATTGCCTTGTTCGGACTGTATGCCAGACTTATCTAAAGACATCAAATTTGATGTCAAATCACCACCATGTGGCGACTGTTAAACGTATCCCCATACATATAATTAGTAGTGTTACCATCCCTCTTGAAGGATTTGCATGTCACATCTTTTCCCTTTCAGTTTAAAGGGGTATATGATAAAAATCTGATTTGGACACTTTTTAATATTCTAAACTGAATTGACTATTTGAGAATAAGCTTCAAATAAGTGACAGTACTTGACGACTAATCAGCTCGTTTCAAAGTGTTTGACACAATGGAAAAGAACATATTTTATTTGGTTATGTGTACCTATTTAACCCACCTTTCCCTTACGTTCCAGATATTGGTATACGGCAGGTCCTGTATCCTAATTACCCGAAGTATTCGTATAGTCAATCTCTCCTCTGCATTGTTTTGTAAAGTTGCATTAGTCAAGGTGGTCTCATTTTCGCAACCTTTGATTAAAAATTCTGAAGGGTGGTGATCCCCCGAAAGCAAAAATTGCAACACAAAAAGAGAAAATTGCAGACTCGGTTTTTATTGAGTTCATGAGCAGTAATTGAAAGTGCAATACTGCTGACACCCCTAGCACCGGCTTAAGCGGTATTCAATTTTCAGAACAAGAAGTACTGAAATTCATGATCTCGAAGGATCAGAAGGTATAACAACACTGAGAATGAAGTACGGGGCGACGTTTTACGGCCGCCACACAAGCACTTAACACCTGCTGTTGTTTAAACTGACATGGTAGCAAATAGTTAAGATTCTTATTAAACTGTACATGAAGGAACAGTTGATATGGGTCTGCACTGTTTACTTAAATATGCGTGTCCGAATTCTTAGGTTAATAATGGGTGCATTTTACAAATCACTAGGTGATTTTACTCTCAAATATGCGTTCAGTATGCAGTATTAAATGAAGTAAAAAGAATAAAACGTCAGTAAAAAGTGTTTCCAAAAGCATGTGCTAATACAAGGCATTGAGAAAAACATAACAACACGTTCAACATGTAAAGTATCATCCTTTAAATACAGATGTTGACCTGAAAGACAATCTATATACATGCAAAACGAATATCAGAAGCCAGGTAAATTAAGCATTGATATGCCTTGTATTATTCGTTCGTTTGTATTGGGCCTTTACGTCGCTTTAACAGTATTTCAGACATATTGCGACGTCAAGTTTATTACAGATGGCAGAAGCACGGAGCAAATTGCAGAGTTTAAGCAGAGAAGAACTATCTACGGCAAGCCAGCTTTAAGGCTTCCTCACATAAAATATCAAACTGCCCTTGCCACATGTATGCATAAGCATAAATTATAGCAGGAAACGTATATGTCCAATTAAACCCCGACTGTAGGGCGATTTGATCCAATGCGATGTGATATAAAGTGCGAAGTTAGCCAAACGTGTTATCCTGTTAACATAGTTCTTATCATCATCACCATTATCATCATCATCATTATCATCAGCAGCAGCATCAGCAGCAGCATCACCATCACCATCATCAACTACAGAGGCACTATATTATACAGCTTAGTCAGTATATGTCGCCCTGCTTCCGGCTGGGTTACATCAAAGTCTTTAACGCTTAACTCATTACCTCAAAGGCTATTTTTAGATACAACCTTTTTGAATAACTCTACCGAAAAGGAGCATTAACTAGAGAAAATAAAAAAAACAGAAACTTGTAGTTTGAAACTATTGTGATAAATATAGCATTTGCTCCTATAGGAGCAAATGCTCTATTTATCAAAATGGTTTCACAAAGGGAGTTTTACAGAGTCGTCAAAAATCGTCAATATAAAAAAATGGGTTACCCCACTGTGAAAATGTCTGAGTAAATTTGGTTATAAAGCAATGTTTACTACTTCCGAGTTGAAAAAAGGTTATTGAGAGTATTGATTCAGTGTCAAACAGATTGAATACTGAAGAAACGCCGTGTTAAACGGCGTGTCATCTGGATCTAAGCTGTTTGCATATGTATCAGTGCAGTCGTGGATGGCGTGATAGGTTATAATGAGTATAAGCACCAGATGTATAACGCTAGCATACGAGCGAAGTGATAGGAATCATTGACGAGAATAAAGAATAACGTGACTGGAATCGGATTAATTAAAATCCCATCGTGTATCAATGCTGAAAACTAAGCACGTTAAAGAAAACATCTGTACCCGGCTCCTCTCAATGCGTACATAAACCTTAGGGGCACATGACGGACGTTAAACCAACCAAACATCCAATGGCACTATACGAGTAGAGCCGTTGGCGCCTAAATTTTAACGAGTACCAACCAACGGAGAGGAGTACCTTGACAACAGCTATCCAGATTACATAGATTATTTTCTTATATTTTTATTCACACCATTCAAGCCAACAGTTGTCTTATTGTTTGGTGTATTAACCCTTTCCTCCATAAATACGCCTTTCTATGCCTCTCTAAAAATCACCTATTGAAACCATTGTGATAAATAAAGCATTTGCTCCTATAGGAGCAAATGCTCTGTTTATCACAATGGTTTCAAACTACATAATTCTGAAAGTTTCCTTTTCTCTAGTTAATGCTCGTTTTCGGTAGATTTATTCAAAGTGGTTGGTTCTAAACATAGCCTATGAGGGAATGGGTTAAGCAAGTAGTCTAAGCCCTTCGCTACCACATGCTGTCGTCTGTAAAAAATGCAGTCTTCTTCAGTTTAAAATTCTGAAACTTCTTCTTTGGGTTTTCAAACACATAACCGCAGTATCTAACACATTCCATCCTGATGTGACTTCCAGTTTCTCTGCACTCTCGTCTGGACACAAATTGTATGCACATATGACAGCATATTCACCATGGGCAGAGTAAATAGTTGGAAACTAAATAATTAGTATATGTAAATATTAAAGTGGTAGTCTCTACTTGTCTTACTTACTCTACTAGTTATTTGTCCATTGAATTAAGTAGGAAGTCGTTTTCATTAAGTATACGTCTTGTTAATGTTCGCCTAAGGCAGGGTCTGCTGTATCCAAAGCGTTCCTGCAAGTGCCATTTACATTCGCTGTCATCCTTAATTACCTACACAAACGATTGGATTCAGATGAGACGACACGTAACTCAAAAGCATCCATACTGTACTGTTTGTTATTGTATAGTGTGTTTGAAAGGAAAGGGGAGAGATAATGAAACAAGCGAAATTTGTATGAGAAAACAACATTTGCAGAAGATAATTTTCGACCACAAAGAAGTTAATGGGCAACATGC
>OY755235.1:35768859-36016359 GCA_963576725.1 Azorinus chamasolen
GAGTATTGGGGTATTTACCTAATTAAAATTGTGGAAAAAGCAATTGTTTTTCAAACAAATGAGTAACACAAGGCAAATAAATATAGCAAAAAGCAAAAAATAATTAGAATGCCTAATGAGAATATGAATAATACCCAATTACGAAAATTGCCAATACCCAATAAAAATTGCAAATACCCAATTATGTAAAAAATCAAGAAATTGCCAATACCCAATAAAAATTGCAAATACCCAATGGTGTAAAAAATCAAGGAGTAAATACCCACAATTTTAAGGTGGAGTGACACTAATTACAGCTGGAATGACATACTTTTGAGACATTACATCCCCTGTATGCCATTTTGGAAATGGAATGACACTTTTGTAAGGTGGTATGACACTGATTACAGCTGGAATGACTTACTTTTCAGACATTGTAGCCCATATGTACCATTTTGGAAATGTAATGACACTGTTGTAAGGTAGAATGACACAGATTATAGGTAGAATGACATACTTTTGAGACATTGTAGCCCCTATACCCCCTTGGACAATGGAATGACTCTGTTATAAAGTGGAATGACACATATTATAGGTGGAATGGCATACATTTGAGACATTGTAGTCCTTATAATTATGCCCTTTGTGAAATGGAATGACTTTGTAAGGTGGAATGACATGCTTTTGAGACATTGTAGCCCCTATACCCCCTTGGACAATGGAATTACTCTGTTATAAGGTGGAATGACACAGGTTATAGGTGGAATGGCATACATGAGACATTTTAGTCCCAATAATTATGCCCTTTGGGAAATGGAATGACTTTGTAAGGTGGAATGACACTGATAATAGATGGATGACATGCTTTTGAGACATTGTAGCCCCAATACCCCCTATAATTATGCCCCATTGGGCAATGGAATGACATTTTAAGGTGGAATGGCATACTTTTGAGATATTATATACCATATACACCCTTTAAGAAAGAGAATGCCACTGTTGTCAGGTGGAATGACAATGATAATAGGTGGAATGACATATTTTAGAACCTAGAATGTCAATTTTAAGGTGGAATGACACTAATTACAACTTTTTACTAATTCCCAAACTGCATACATCTTGGTCTACACTGATTGCAAATTACATTTCATGTGTATCTTGTAATTAAAGCGTTACATACTGTTAGCCAAATTTTGCAATATTTGTTGTTCTAGATAACAATAAAAATCAATTTATAATGTCCCTTGAAAATTAATTGACAAATTACATGGGAGTTACTGTAATATACATATTTGGGAAACCAGAAAGTAGGTATTTATTCAGAGTTCATTCTTTTCATGATATGGGTCTACACTTGTTTATTCATAAGATGTAATGTTATATACATGTTGATGAAACAGTAAGTAAGTAGTTCTTCAGAGTTCATCAAAAGTCTTTTCATGTGACTTGATGAACTCTGACAGGTAGTAATTACCTGCCCATACAACTTGTATGTAAAACCTGTCTAAGCGGGATTCTAGTAGAGAATTTAGATACTTTTAAGCAGTTGACTGCTTAATGCAGGGAGAAAGTTATCCAGAAAACTCATAGAGGAGCTTTCTGTATTACTTTAACACTGCATTAAGCTCCATCCTGTCTCCAAGACTGAGATTTCAAAAAAACTTCATTTGTTTCATTTTCAGATGTTTGCATAACACCAGAGGCTTCCTTCAAGTTACACCAGAAAAGCAGCAAAATTGTTTGCTGTTTGTGCCAAATTGCACAACCTGTGCATTAGAGATGGGATGACTTTGGAGATAAATGACAATGTGGAGATAAATGACAATGCGGAGGAAAACAATGACAATGATGACCAGTTTGAAGATTTACATGATGGCGGTGCTGTCATGATTTGTGATACATTAATTGCACAATATTAAGAACTAGAAATGACTAGTGTCCTACTGTCCTTATAGATATTGTCTGATTATTAGTTATTTCATCACTATAAAAGCATTTCAAGGACAGGATATGATTTTGCAACAAAGGTTCATTGATCACTTCTTTCAATGTTTACTGAAAACAAGCTTCCTAAATTTAATTGGTCCGTTTGGATTGACTGTGTTTAAAGATTGCATCCAGTTGATTGTATTGTCTCTTCAACAATGGAAGAACAGATTGGCTGTCATCTGAAATAATAGAAATGATTTCATCACAAAACACTATTTACAAGTACAAATCTGGTGTTATAATGCAACACTTAATATTAACCTGTACTATATCTATTCCAATATTAAATACCAACAGAATATTAGGAGCGTTCAGCATTACGTTATACCTGCTTTAAGATGTGAAACTTTTTCAGATTAGAAATTGAATGACTCGAAGTGATTTGAATGGTCCTTTGAAGTTCGAGATATTGACGGTCAACTGTATATGTAAATACAATCGAAAAATGTACTGGGCATCGGTTGGTTGAAAAACAATCCACATAGGGCGATAGGGTGAAAACAACAGCCCAACAAAGGCGAATCAGTGATGTACATTTAGTTGTTATTAATCTCCTACTCGAACTGTCTCCATTACTTTTGTCCTGCATGATGCAACCAACTATTGTTTTAGTCTCGTATGTTCAAAAATTCAATGATCGCTTAAAACAAATTCTGCTGTCTGTAAAGTAACACAGTTTGTTTACATTTTATAAGAACTTTATGTTATGGTTTACGCTGAACAAATATAGCGAGCATGTCTTTCTACACGTAACTCTTAATATTTTAACTTTATTTGTTTACATCATAGTTTGAAAAAGAATTCTTATCTTCACTCGTACTCTAACGTTAATGAACCAATGTTGGGTCTTATTCGATATGTCAATATTCGAAAAGTATATATATCACAGGAATGGCACAGGATATTCGTTCAAATTGTCAGCAAAAGTAACTTTTGTTAAAAATATGTTGTTCTTTTTCTTTTCAAACTTGCGCATGTATGTTTTATCCCTTTACCTCATGAATATTTATGCAAGAAATAAATGAGAGCATCGTTTCGCTGTCTTTTCTTGTAAAGGCATTATGAACAAGGGAATATTTCAATATGTGAGCCGTCTGATTTGAATCTATGCTCTGTTTGCAAAAATGCGAAAATGCATTTTATCAGGTAAAGGGTTAAAACTATTAACATTACAACCATTGTCTAACACGGCTTGACATTACAACCATTGTCTAACACGGCTTGACATTACAACCATTGTCTAACACGGCTTGACATTACAACCATTGTCTAACTCGGCTTGTTGTGATTTTGATGTTATATATTGATATACTGGCTGACTAAGTTCTGGCTCAAACCTAGAAAATCTCACAACAGTAAACATGTTACACAATTTCAATAAATAGAACAAAACACCATCTGTTCTTTCTTTATTCTTTTCAGGGAGCTAGCAAAAATATCGTGTTCACCATGACCGGTGACAAGGGACAAAGTTGGAACACAAAGTCCATGAACATCTATTCCGAATCGACGTATCACATTCTGGTGAGGGCGGAGAGGGGGTCAAATTTCGAAAGCGATATTGCCATAGATGATCTGTCCATAGATAACGGACTTTGTACGTAATTGTGGTACATGATACGTTTTAACACCTCCCGCAACTCTGATCTATATACTATTAGAGGCAAGGGTTTTGCGTATACACTAAGACACGCCAACAACCTCCATTTAGATATTAGTTTAAAGTAGAAGGCAACCACTGGCACTTGATCGAAACAGACTAGAGTTGTGTAATATAATAGTCATATCATAATTTCATAAACATGGTGCGGCAGCCGATTCGCCCATTGATTCGTACCGGTGTAAATTAATGTACTAGTTACTATAAATAAACTATAGTCTTTTTCGATCAAGTGCCAGTGAATGCAGCTTAACCCTTCTCTTGCTGAATTTCAAAATACATTTCTCCTTCTTTATCCATGCCCTGTTGTATAATTACATATATCTTCACTGTGTGCAAGTATTTCGCTGTGCAATCACTGCTGTGGAGTGCATTGGTTGCACAATCAACTTGTAAATAGTGCAGATCCTGATGAGACAGCTCCTGCAGGAACTGTCTTATCTGGGTCTGCACTATTTACAGGTAGGTATATTGACGTGAATAGCAAGCGAAGGGTTAATACAGAACCACATTTATGCAGAAGACTCCTTGAGAACTTTATGTATCACACTCATCTTGCATTAAGCTACCACCTACTAACCCTTACAACCTATATAACATTATACTCGTATATAGTGATCCCTCGTAAATGGCTGACTGGTCAAGTCAGAGAAAAGCTTGATGGCAATAATGTAAAAGGAGTTAGCACGGCGTTTGTGGTATATTTAATGGTATTTCGTTAATGCAATGGGTAGAAGAAATTCGTGCCTGTTCATTGATAAAAAAATCTTGTCTACTGTGGGACCTTAATAAATAAAGACAGGCAGATAATTAGACCTCTCTATGGCGATCACGATTGCTTTATTAATAGAGACAGGCAGATATGCATGATTTTATTTTAAACTTTAGGCTGCTGTGGGCGAATGAGTGATTATCTAAATAAAAAGTTTGGACCCAGACGAGACGCCGAGTAGCTGCACTAGGAGTGCTTTTATCTGGGCCTACATTGTTTGCAAATGATCGTGCATGTGTGTTGTACATTGACAGGGTTAATGCTCGCACTTTGGGCATATCTCTTCTGCCAAACGTGCCGTATGCTTCACGTATCACAATATATTTCCTTCGAATATTTGACTTCATATTTAACAAGATTTTAGGCATTTTCAAGCAGAAGAGACACGTGTCAGACAGGTCCTGTAGGAGTCGTCTGATAGCGACCTGCTGTGTTGGTTTATGGATTTGTATAGATCCGGATTCTGATGATAGAAATTAATGTAATAAAGATTAGTAATGACGTTATTTCCTATATGAATATTCATCAAGTAAAATGTTAAAACAAATGGTTAAAGTATGAATCTATCAATCAGTTAGGATCAAGGGGAGAGTCGAGTTGCAAGCTGTGTATATGATCAAACTACGGTAAATACTCTCTAAAGCGACCTACAAAAATAGCACTACTTCTTGGTCTTAAAGTCAAGTACATATGGTAGTTTAAGCAGGATTACCGTTATACAGGAAACTTTTTGCATTAATTTCATCCTGTATTTACCCTTTCCCTGATACAGACGTTTGGCACCTTTACAAACAGAAATAATCTAGATCAGATGGCTCCTACAGGGGCCGTTAAATCAGGGTCTGCTCTGTTTGCTTATGACATGATACAGATCTAATTCTTAAACTTCTGCCAAGGTAAAAATATCCGTTGGTTATGATGCTTTTGTGAAATTGGCCTAATTAATGTTTATAAATCATTTATTTCTAAATTTAATGTTAATGGTTAATGAGGGAAACGGTTAAGCAGGAATACAGTTACGCAGAAAAAGTGATAGTCTGTACTTGCAACGCGTTTTATAAACACCTAGAATTACATAAAGCATTTGTTTATATGCTGAAAAGAAGTACATCGCAAGAAACCCGACCGAATAAACGCTAAAGAAGACAAAACTTCCATGTGTTTGATATCGAAGGTTCCGATATGTATTTGTATTTATTTGGGTTGCGTTTTAGTTTCGTATATCTTGTTGTACAACAAAAGTTACCTTAAACGAGAAACGACTAGGAAACAATGTAGACATAATGCATGTAAGTGGGAAGTTTTTTCTACTCTAAGGTCAAAGATCGAGGTCACAGTGACCTTATAACGTTACATGATACTCTGTCATCCGTAGATGTACTCACACATCAAATCTGGCATTCCTGCCTCAAGTAATGCAGGCGATGTGCTCCGGACAAGGTTTCTCTATAATTGAGGTCGGAGATCAAAGTTAAGGTCATAGCGACTTGAAAATGGTACGCGACATTCCACCATCCCAAGGTGTACTCATACACCACATTGGCATTCCTACCTCAAGTGTTACAGGAGACATGCTCTGGACAATGGATTTCTATAGCTGAGGGCAGCGGTCAATGTCGATGTCACAGTGACCTGTAAACGATACACGATGCTCCGCCATCCCGGTATATTCTCACACACCCAATTTGTGATATGGTTCGGGTAAGAGATGTTGAGTATCCTTTTGTAGCAACTGGGCTCTAAGGATTGGATACTTCTCTCCAGTTCCGCGGTCAGCGTCCATGTCTCACAAAATATTGACCGATTGTCAAACAAGTTGAATCCTTTTGAGACGCTTAGTTATTCGGCGTTGGTTTGCAAAAACGTGTGGAACACTCAAGCCTTTATCTCGTGAATATTCATACAAGGAATGGTGAATATATGACTATTTATTATTTAAATTAGCATATTAATAAGGTAAACTGTAGTATCAGACCAATATAATCTCATAACCAAAGAGCATAACCTTACCAGACAGCTGTATCTTGTCTACTCTATTTGTAAAGGCGTGAAAATGTATAACAACCATATGACCACAGATAAACACTAATCTTTGTGACTAAATACTGTCAGTTTTGCAGGTTGTTTGTCTAATTAAATTCAGTAAACCCTCCATAAAGCGACCACCTAAAAGGTCTAATTCTGGTTCTTTCATGTAGATAGAAACTGAATGCAGAACGAAAGTTACGCGATGAAATGGTTAACCCTTTCCTTCCTATAAACGCCTTTTTACGCCTTTGCGAATTTTAATATAATGCTTTGATTGATTATGAAATAAAGTGTAAATGTATTCTGATTATTGTTTTGTTCTTAATTAATATTTGATAATCCCCTTGCTTGAAGAAACAACACTCTAATGATGAAACAAAATGTGAGAGCACAGTCTTATCATCATAACGGCGATCCAAAAACAAAACAGTCTCCATTTGTCATGTTGAGAGGGGACAACAAACAACGTATTTACTAATATCAGCCATTGACATAGATGGGTTCAGCAAACAGTAACCATAGGCTCCTTTTAAAGGGATACTTTGCACAATGGGGTTATTGCAGGATGAACGGAATGCATGCAACTGTGTTTATAACAAACAGGCCAATCAAATTGTTGTGGTTGGTATAAAAATAAAAAAGACACTAGACAGGAAATTTGGAAAAGACACCGACAGTGCTCATCAACAACAGAAGCACAAATGAAGCACACGGCATTAATAGTCACAACAAATAAAGAGCACTTATACAGACATATCATACACATACACTGAAAGGAATTTCTAAACGGCCAACTGATGTTTCTAAGTATTTTAAGATGGTCAATATTTAAACATAATTTATTTTTGTATGCATGATTTGTAAATTTTATTCAAAATGTTAATATTGGATTACAGTAAAACCTCTCTACAATGGCCACTAACTTACACCAGGTATTTTGAGTTAAAGACATGTGGCTGCTTAAAGCAAGGTGAAAGTAAAACAGAACGCTCCTATAGGAGCGTTCTGTTTTACTTTCACCTTGCTTAAAGCAGCCTCCTACCCTAAATACCAACTAATTAACACACTTTAGTGGCCGTTATAGAGAGGTTTCTACTGTATATGTTAATCCGATAGCGTATACATACACATACACAAAGAAATGTTCCTTACATGCTTAACACAGACAACATATTAGCTGCACCGTTAAACCAAAACTAAAACTCATTACAAACAAAAGGCAAAATGTGACTTACACAAGAGTATGACAAGGCATGACATCACAAAATACCTAACTGAAACGTATGAATCGGTTGATTTGAGCCCAGGGTATTGCGAAACTAGTTTACATAAATGGGTTGTTATCCTGTTGCAAACAGTTTGGTAGAACTTGTTCTCTGACACATAGTTTTAACTACAGCCAAATGAAGTTGATTATTCTGTCTATTGTATACTTAAATTGACAAAACTACAAATATAATGGTAATAAACATATATTTATCACTCTGGAAGTTATATCATCACTAGTACCGATGTACGTATACTGTGATACATATGCTATTTATCTGAAACATCTCTACTACTCATTTATAGGTATATAGTAAGTACCTGTCTCAGAGATTTCAAAGTGGCCATATCAAAGGATACTTGGGAAGTTTATCTAACTGAAAAAATATTCTGTGTTGGGCAGGTGGTTGCTTAAAGCAAGGTGAAAGTAATACAGAACGCTCCTGTAGGAGCGTTCTGTTTTACTTTCATCTTGTTTTAAGCGTCCACCTGCCTTTAACACAAAATACTTGATGTAATTTAGTTGTCGTTATAGAGAGGTTTTACTGTATATGATAAATATTTATCAGACTTCTCAGTCAATTATATATTTCACGTGTATCACATTTGATACCGTCACTAGTGATATGCATTCAGGGTGACACTATGGTTGTTGCCATCATACAGTTACACTCATACGCAGGCAGCAACTGCATAGAGTGCAGAAGTTTAAAAACAATCACTAAACGAATTTAAATGTCTTCAAAGGTAGAACTAAAGTAATATGGACATGTCTGGGAGGACTTTCTACGTAAATGGCATTAAGTCATCACCTGCATTAAAGACCAGAATAAGACATCTTTTGTGGTATCTGACCCTTCTATTGCAATGGGATTCTTCTTTGTGTATACTATCGTACACTCACCTCCTATCGAACCTCACCTGTTTATCGAACCTTTCATTTTTTTTGTGTTTTTACGCATGTACAAGTGCATACTACGTCATAAAATCATGAGTAGCGTTGCTTTGTCTGTAAACAACGCCTCGTAGCTTTAAAAACGAAATATACGTCACAAACAAGTCAATACAGTTTATTTTCCCTTCAACTATGATAAACATGAGAAAACTCTCATTACGTTATAGAATATCAACATAAATTGAAAAGTGTACCACATAAAAAAAATATTTGACAGCTCTGACCCCTTCAGCTTATACAAAGGTCGCGTGCCCATGATGAAATCACGTGACTATGAGTATTGCGTTACAGTAAACAGTTTCTAAAATAAAGGTTCGATAAGCAGGTGATATTTTTCTGGCAGCCATTTTTGTTTTTGTTATGCGGGTGGTGGGGAACACTGGATTATTTGGGGATTAATAGATGAAGATAAAAATATATAATTGTTTCAAGGTATGTATAAAAGATTAATTTGAACTGCTGATTTATTTTTTCTTCAATATTCAAAGTAAACGTTTTCCGTTCCTGATCAAAGGTTAAGAGGTTCGATAGACGGCGAGACCATGCTACATTCCCTCATTGAGGATTGAGTTTAACTTATCTACTGTAGTGAGGTTTGACTGTATAATACCCTTCTGTTGTAGTGAGGTTCAACTTATGGTAAAAATTAATTAAAAAGGGATATGATCATATAGTACTACAACATACTGCATGTCTGGTTGTCAACCCTTTTACAGTCTTCGTTTCATGTACGCCGACGGGAAAGGCTTAGTACTATATGAAGACGACTTCTTAAATCCGAAAACAGGTTGAGAACGTCGGATACAGTAACTATGTTTGCAGCTCAATCATTGTGTACACTAGGGATTGGTGGCCGCAGTTTGTTTCACATAACTATGTTTTCGTTTTGCATGCAATTTACCACTGTGCTTGCCATCGCAGTTGTCGTAGATTAGTCGGAGAGGGGTACATTTATTTACACTCTTTGTCTTTTAGGGTGGGGATGGAATATGTGTGAGGTTGGGCGCCCCTAAACCGGTTTAAATCCCCAGTGACATTTGTCACCGACCGTTCCAATGCGGTACTTCCATCTCCCCCCTCGTGTTTGTTTATTATGTATTTGTGCACCTCATTGTGTCGTTTGATATACATGTACATTTGCTGTTTTTTTTTGCCGTGGTGCTGTTCGGGCGGCTGTGTGTTTTGTAGAAATGTTATTTGACTCATACATGTACTTTTACGTGTCCTTTCTACTGTAGTGAGCACAACTGTACTTCTACTGAAGTTAATGAAAAGGTAAAAGTACAAAAATGAGTCATGCAGGAAATACCACATACAGAACAAACACTCGCCCGAACAGCAACACAAGGAAACAGCAAATGTACATGGGTAGAAAAAACAACAAGAGACGCACAAAGACAAAACAAACATTCAATAGGAGGAAGATGGAAGTACCGCCTTGGAACGGTCAGTGACAAAAGTCACCGGGGGTTTAAACCGGTTTATGGGCGCCCAACCTCACCCTTGTTCCATCCCCATCCTAAAAGACAAACAGTGTAAATAAACGTATCCCCTCTCCGACTAATCTACAACAACCGCGACAGCAAATACAGTGGTAAAGTGCATGTATAACAAAAAAACATTTAATTGAACATACTGTATCCACCTATCGCTAGTGTACTCAATGATTGAGCTGCAAACAGAGTAACTGTAGAAAAGTAATAAAGGGTACGACAAAAATGAAATAGTACAGATATCCGACGTTCTCCTTCCATTTCTGGATTTAAGAGGTCGCCTTCATAGAGTACTAAACCTTTCTTGTCGGCGTACATGCAAAGAGGCCAGCGTGATTGCCAACTGTAAAAGGGTTCACAACCAAACATGCAGTATGTTGTAATAATACAGGATCATATCCCTTTTTAATGAATTGTTTTATATATTTGATGAACAAAGTGAGAAAATGGGTATGTCCAATAATTCTACGAAGTTTGTAAATCACATCACCATAAAATTCAGGATGTGAAATACCGTGTCGCAAAAGTACCTTGAGATTACATTTGTACTTGCCAATAAGCGAGAGATTTCGATAGTAAAATTTAGAGAAAGTTTTTCTTAGTTTATGGTATCTATATCCTTGTTTAAGCAGTTTTTCAGTTAAAATGAGATTTCGACTGTTAAAATCGTCAATAGATGAACAAGCTCTAGCAAAACGAATAAGTTGAGATATATAAACCCCGTAAGATGGAGCACGGGGAACATCCCCGTCAAGATGAGGAAAATTTACAATATTAAAATCAAAATCATCTCTTTTGTCATATATTTTAGAAGAAATCATTCCATTATTAATTTTAAGGTCTAGGTCAAGAAACGCTGCATAATTGTCGGACGGGTTAGCTTTATTCAATTTGAGTTCTTTAGGATAAATTGTAGGAATCAGAGCATTAAAGAAAGGGTTATCTAAGTTAAAAATATCATCCAAATATCGACAAGTATCATTGAAGGCTTTTATAACATCTTCTTGTCAAGCAGGCAAATCCACATACAAGACGCAACCACCACCAAAACATCGATAGATAGCATGTCACGCACACAAATAAACACCCAAACACACGCACATACACGAGATAAACACGGAAAATATTAACAAACACACAAGTACTAGAGATAAACATTCCAAACATGAACAAAAGCACAAGTACAAAGACACAAGACAAACAAACGTAAGGGTGACAAAGAGAGTACCGCCTTGGAACGGCCAGTGGCAAAATCACTACTGGGGTTTAAACCGGTTTACGGACGTTCTAACCTCACACACATCTCAAGTGACCCTAGCTTAACAAATAGTGTAAATAAAGGTATCCCCGCCGGACATTCTCACACTATACAAGTAAACCAAGCTATTTTTTTTTTTTTTAAATATATTGAGACTTGCTATTTTGTTGTTTACATAACAGAACACAAATATAGGACCAAACAACATAATGTAGTAAGTTGCCAACAAATAATGTACTGGGCTTTGGTCTAATGGATATGTATCTGGTCTTGCAAACAGGGGGTCGTGGGTTCGAATACCAGGCCATGCAGTTTCCCTTTTTTTTAAAAAAAATGATTTGCTATTTGTAGTCATCTCATTAATTTTTAGTCGTTTTCAATTATACGCTAATATTTTGTTATTAATTATTATATGTTATATTTATTGTTGTTTTGTATTGACAAATAATTAATAAAAGAAAATATTGGCCACTCGTCAGAATCGAACTCGAGACCCGCCGCATGCTAGCCCAGATATATATCCATTGCACCACGACAATTATTTTGAAGGGTTCTGGCTTGCGAAGTCCTTTAAAAATTAGGAAGCGCCATAGTCGCATTATTTTGTTTACATTAGAGTAGGTCATGTTTTGTTCCAACATAAGTTGGTACTATCCTCCCAATTTGATCTGAGACTCGATTAAGTTTCGGCGTGATTATCGGAAATGTTCGTAATACTCTGTGACAAAAAAATAGCAACCAAAAGCCGGTAATAATCATGTTCCACGAGGATTGTATTCTTATAGCGCATTCTGATACCTTCGGAAATTCATCCGAAGATTAGCGACGATAGTAAACGGAATATGCATGAGTCTCAGGTCAAATTGGGAGGATAATATTGTCCTGTTTTATTAACCTGTCAAAATTTAAATAATTATACGCTTGCTGAACACGCCATAAATAGCTTCGGTTGATATCGATTGTTTCCGCTAAAAATAGCTGTCCTACTTGGCTTATTCGAGTACTTGTACATTTATTGTGAATCTCGTGAAAAACGTTTGAAACACAGGTTTACCCAAGCTAAATATATCCTTTCAGTTACGTAGGAATATTCACATTTTGACAGGTCAATAAAACAGGACAATATATTATCGGTAAGGTTTGACCTGGCACTCATCGTTTTCCGCCAACTTTCGTCGATGAAAAATCGTGAATTTCCGTCGACTGTATAATTGAATTCGCTATGTGTATAGCACCATTTACCACACACGCTATAGATACTGTTGCAATAGCCCGGTGGATTGTGTTGCTGACTTTTTTCTCTTTATTTTTATTTTTTCATTTCATTGAACAGAGCGCTGCCTAAGAGTAAGAGCGGTCTGCGTGACGTGTACAGTAGATTGTCTTAAACACAGCTGTTTGATTCAATCACATATACAATGTATGTCTGTATTTTGTCTAAGACAAGTTCCACTGTACAAATTCACACAAACGATTTGTTCGTGGTCAGCATGCGTCCACCTACCTTAAATAATTTAAAATATCAAATATATATATAACAAAAACAAAAAACAGCTACGGTGGGGCTCGAACCAACGACACTAATATCGGTATTAAGGCTTGTATTACATTGAAAAGCTTATAATGTACCATAGTCATTGTATAGTGGCACATTCTTCAATTGTGTGTTCGGAAATTTAACATTTGCTTACGGAAAAAGGCGGGATATTCATGCAGTGCCAGGTCAAACCTTACCGACAATATATGTAGAAGATTGTAGTAAACATGTGACAATATGTAAAACAGCATAACAACTGTGAAAATTCCGCCAAATATATACTCAATGACTTTGCTGAAGTCAGGGCAACTGCATGTAAGCCGTTAATAGCACGACGGGGAAATAGTAATAAATGAGTCAGGTAAACTCATCCCATTTCTGAGTAAAGAGTATAGTCTAGTATACCAGTATTGAGTACTTCCCTCAGCCTGTCATCGCGCAAGCAAAGAGGGAAGCGTAGCTAACGACTGTAAAAGGGTCAATAACTAAACATACACTGCGTTGCAATATAATGGGATCGTAACCTTTCGTCTTAAAGGTTTTAATGCGTTTTATAAACAAATGATAAAAATGGATATCAACCCGAATTTTCCTAAGTTTGTAGATAACATCACCATAAAATTCTGGGTGAAAAATACATTGTTATAGTAACGTCCGTAGATTGCAATTAGATTTACTAATGAGAGGTAACTGTCGATAATAAACTTTAGAAAACGTTTTCTGAAGTTTGTGATGTCTGTAACCTTGCTTAAGAAGTTTATCAGTTATAACTAAATTACGACTGTTAAAATCTTCTAGCAACGAACAGGCTCGGGCAAACCGAATATTTACCCCATAGGATGTAGAACGGGTCACATCTCCATCTAGAAAAAGATAACAATTTTGAAATTAAAATCTTCCCTTTTATAGTATATTTTGGACAAAACTTTATCATTTGTGATGGGAAGATTCAAATCTAAAAAGGAAGCCATAATGTCAGATTGATTCGCTTTGTTTAAAGACAGTTTGTCTAAGGATGAGCCCGTGCTTTATACAGTAGCACTTGTCTTAAGCGGCCATCAAAAAGAGGTCGAATTATGGGTCTGTGAGGATGGGTGTAGCTTATTGCTGGTCAAACAAAAGAAATGCAGAAATCTCCTAAATCATCCTGCATTAACCCATTACCTCATAGGCTA
Source organism: Azorinus chamasolen (assembly GCA_963576725.1). Classification (NCBI taxonomy): domain Eukaryota; kingdom Metazoa; phylum Mollusca; class Bivalvia; order Cardiida; family Solecurtidae; genus Azorinus; species Azorinus chamasolen. The sequence goes on from OY755235.1 coordinate 35,782,972, forward strand.
TTTTTAGATACAGTCTCTTTGAATAAATCTACCGAAAAGGAGCATTAACTAGAGAAAATGAAACATTTAGAATTTTGTAGTTTGAAAACCATTGTGATAAATAGAGCACTTACTCCTATAGGAGCAAATGCTCTATTTATCACAATGGTTTCACAAAATGACTTTTACAGAGTCGTCAAAAGTCGCCAATATTAGGGAATGGGTTAAACAAAAACTTGCGTTTTAATACTCCTATGTTCGTGCAGCTTCAGTACAGCCAAACATTGTTTCTTTGCTTATAAAAAGTCTGAGTCTGAGTCTGGAGTTCGTACTGAAGTATCTGATGAACAGAATTTGAGCAATGACACAATCTGACCAATTAGATGCTTCAGAATGAACTCGAACCCAAGCAAAAAGTTTTAGATTTATAACCTCGGGATCTGTCCAGTTCAGATCCCCACTGAATGTCCATGCAAATACAACCAACATGGTATAGCTGGTGACTCAGCTCAGTTCATATCCCCACTATTGTAAGTGGATTGAACTCTTTCGCTGCCAATTTCACATCTGTGATAAACCATGCAAACAGTAGGACCAATATGAGATGCCGAATAACTTGGCATCTCACCATGCACGATCAAAACTGTTTGTTATGGTGACTGTTTTTGAAACAAAAATTGAAAAAAAAAAGAAATAAAAGAAATTGTGACCATGGGACACGGATGCCCCCGCCATGTTGTTTTTCTATATTTAAAATAGTCTAAGTCAAACAGGAAGTGGACATTTGGCAGATTCGTAACTATCTTACATGATATAGTTCTCCATACTAATGTTCTGTGCTAAATATCAAGAAGCTGGCCTGTGTGGTCCTTGAGAAAAATCTGACAGAAACTATTTTACGCACATGACGGCGACGATGCAAGACGGATAGTGAACCCTGTATGTCGCCTCTGCGGAACGCAGGCGGCAAAATAACTTACTATAAGCTAATATTTGGATAATTCTGTATATACTACAAGTACAAGTTACTAATGATATAACCATAAACAGGAAGAAGATTGTTAAACAATAACCCAAAATCCCCAAAATTCAATCAAAGTGTTGGCAAACAGGAAGTAGATGAACGACAGACCTTAAAAAGGGAGATAAGGTACAACTCACTATGATTGTGCTTCAGACCAAATATGATATCATTCCAGCATACACAAGCTAAGAAATATTTGACGAAAATGTTTGTCATTAAACAATCATCAAAACTCAATAAAAGTATCGGAAAACAGGAAGTAGATAGACGACAGAACTGAAAAGGGGAGACACGGTACAACTCACTATGAGTAGGCTTCATACCAAATATGAAAACATTTCAGCATACACAAGCCAAGAATACTGTGGCAAAAAAGTTACGGACAAACGGACACGGTAAAACTTAATGCCCCCGTCGCCTAAAAAGGAAAATTGTAGCAGACGAAAAACATTGGCAGCGACAGTTAACCCTTCGCTTGCTATTCACGTCAATATACCTACCTGTAAATAGTAGACAGATGGAGCTGTCTCATCAGGGTCTGCACTATTTACAAGTTGATTGTGCAGCCAGTGCACTCCACAGCAGTGATTGTACAGCGAAATACTTGTACACAGTGAAGATATATGTAATTATACAACAGGGCATGGGTAAAGAAGGAGAAATGTATTTTAAAATTCAGCAAGGGATGGGTTAAAGGCCTAACTGGGACAAGCAGTGTTTAGTTCAATACTCATGAAGATATTGTAAAGCTAACAGATAATAGATTTTCAGTTTGTAATTGGAAAGGTGTACATCGTTATCTCTTTGAATGCTTCAAAGTGGAATAATACAACAGTGCTTAGCTATAGAGTTAATTCTGTAAGAAAGGCTTAAATTTGCCAAATAATTTTAAATGATAAACAGTAAAGACCGTGACCAGTGGACGTTCTAAGCGACATATGATCTAGATCTGTATCGTTTGCAAATACCAATACACTCATTTCTCGCACGTAAACGGTTATCATTTTCCAATAAAGTCGCTGATGAGACGACGGATTGCATGGACATTAACATTCATGTTGTCATTTAACATTAATTATATTATAATGACTGTATGAATATTATTAGTTATACAGTTCTTTCCTAGGGAACATGACGATTTATTCCCGGCTGAGGAAAATCATTTTGTCCAAGCCGTTAGAAAGAACCGGGGGAGAACTGTATAACGCATTTATTATACAGCAAAGTTTTACGGTTTAGATAATTTATATAAATCTATTTTGGCATGTTGAAACACTTCACACGCTAATTCCCCTAAAAGCTCCCCAATACATTGATTCTACCCGAAAGTATCGGGCTGTCGGCTGAACGATATAATAACTCATCTAAAAACTGTTTTATTGATCATTTCTAACAATTTAGTGTTTTTTAATTCATTTCTGCGAACGTCAACGTTAGTATTCCATGACGACACGTCGTAGACACGTTACGCCGACTTCACATCGGTTGTATATATGTTTATATTTTGAAAATCAATCTTTATTAAAGTATTGAACTAGTAGGTCGTATTTATATTTGCTGTCATAACAAGTTTGCTACTGTTTGGTCTAGAAGTCCGTCATTTTGTTTCTGATCACAGAAAGGGGGGGGGGGGTCTGCCATTGGGGAATTTCTATGTACCCTGTCAGCTCACAGGGTACATGGACCCATGTACATGGCTAGTCAACCAATCAGAAGTGAGAATTTTACTTTGCAGTATAATAATAATTCTTATTATACTGCAAAGTAAAATCCTCGATTTTGATTGGTCAGTTAGCCATGAATAAAAGCCATGTATCCCTCTAAATTCTGATGTATATATGGAGTCATGAGCAACAATGGAATTTCCCCCGTCGAGGGTTTCGCTTCCTTGCTACAACAAATAAAAATGGCCGACCAGCTTCACTTCGTCGATTCAATCCAAATAACCGCTCTCAAACGAAGTAACAAGAGTTTGGGGCGGAACAAAGTTATCCATTGACAAACAGTTTGTTATAGTAGTTGTATAACAATGTAAATGAACCTGAAACGTGGCGAAGGTCTTATTCTGCTCTGATGCTGCAAATGTTGTTCAAAATGCTTGTGCACGTACCGATTAGCCCCAAATCCCCGTTTTTAAAGAGACAATCCACACCTAATTCGATTCAGATTTTATTTATGCATATGCACACTACACGTACCTGTAAATTACCTGTAAAGCCGTCCCTTCCAACGCCCATTTGTTTGAATATTATAAAAACCGCCATTTTGACGTCATCCAAATTACGTCGGAATTGCGCCATTCCCTCATTTAAGTTAAACCGTTCTCATGCTGAAAAATAGTGTCTGCTTTACCGCTGATCTGCTGAAAGTTTTACTAACGTCTGATTCTTTCAGTCCTTTGAGAAACTAATGCGCTTGGAAGATCCCTTTCTATCCACAAATGTAATAAACTGGTTATTATACACGGTGAAATAGGGTCGCAACGTGATATAAGCCCTCACCTTACAGTATGATGTCCCTGAGGGGAAGCAAAACGACGCCTGTATTAAGAACGCTAATTAACTGCTACAAATATTAAAGTGCAGTATGATAAAATCGTTATACAGATCATTGGCGGAATATCTGACATTTTATTCCCTGTTGAGGAAAATACATGTAGCTCTCGCTTAACGGATCGGGCGACATGATTTTCCTCAGCAGGAAAAAATTATAATGGCATTATAAACATGGAATATGTTGGTCAATGAAGACACTGTAGAATCACACCTATATTATTTGATGAACAAACACAGCAGCTCCTGTAAGAGATGTCGGTGTATGGTCTACTTTTTATACGCCCACCTAATAAAGGTGGTCGTATATTGTCGTGGCCCTGTCCGTCCGTCCGTTCGTTCGTTCGTTCGTTCGTCCGTCAACATTTTGTTTGTCCGCTGTTTTCTGGGAAATCTGTTTGACAGATATTAATGAAACTTCACACAAATGTTTAATGCATAAAGATCTGAAGCTGACTTGATTCTGAGGTTCATTTGATTTTTCATTTCAGAGTTATGGCCCTTGTCCTTAAAAATATGCATAATGTTTGTCCGCTGTTTTCTGGCAAAACTATTTGACAGATATTAATGAAACTTCACACAAATGTTTAATGCATCAAGATCTGAAGCTGAGTCGATTCTGAGGTTCATTTGATTTGTCGTTTCGGAGTTATGGCCCTTTTACTTAAAAAATAATGCAAATACATGCAAATAGGTTGTCCGCTGTTTTCTGGGAAAACTATTTGAGAGATATTAATGAAACTTCACACAAATGTTAAATGCATCAAGATCTGAAGCTGAGTTGATTCTGAGGTTCATTTGATTTTTCGTTTCGGAGTAATGGCCCTTTTACTTAAAAAATAATGCAAATACATGCAAATAGTTTGTCCGCTGTTTTCTTGGAAAACTATTTGACAAATATTAATGAAACTTCACACAAATGTTTAATGCATCAAGATCTGAAACTAAATTGATTTTGAGGATCATTTGATTTTTCGTTTCAGAGTTATGGCCCTTGACCTTAAAAAATAATGCAAATAGTTTGTCCGCTGTTTTCTGGGAAAACTATTTGAGAGATATTAATGAAACTTCAAAAAAATGTTTAATGCATCAAGATCTGATGCTGAGTTGATTTTGAGGTTTATTTGATTTTTTGTTTCAGAGTTATTGCCCTTTTACTTAAAAAATAATGCAAATATATGCATATAGTTTGTCCGCTGTTTTCTGGTAAAACAGATATTAATGAAACTTCATACACATGTTTAATGCATCAAGACCTGAAGCTAAGTAGATTCTGAGGATCATTTGATTTGTTGTTTCGGATTTATGGCCCTTGCACTTAAAAAAATAATGCAAATCTATGCAAATATGAGGATGGCCATAACTTTTTCATTTGAAATGATATTTACTTCAATTTTTTTATATGGTTAAACCTTAATGTGAATTTTCACATATATTGCGGGGGATTTGATATGTCATTTTATTCTAAAGTTATGGTCCTTGATCTTCGTGTGTTATTTGCTTTGTTTGTCGGTCAACTTAGTTTGTCTGTTGTTTTCTGGGAAAACTATTAAAATGATATAAATGAAACTTAACACAAATGTTTTAAGCAACAAAATTTGAAGCTGAGTTTATTTTGAGGTTCATTCAGTTTGTCTTTACAGAGTTATGGCCGTTGCACTTTACAAAAATCTGCAAATATGAGAATTAGCTTTAACTTTTTTAATCACTTCAATTTTTTTAAAAATAGTATCGCTTTAATATTGAAATGTCAACACTTGTAAGGCATGTTGAATCAGAAAGTTTGCAAGTGGGCGTATTATGTACCGTATGCGGTACTCTTGTTTAACAAGGGCACACAAAAGCGTTTCTATGAGGTTTATGATTAACAGAGAGATATATCAAGACTGTTGCTGTTTTGTTCATAAATTATTTTATAGGGATCACATCTACAAAAAATTATTAATTATTGCAGAAACACCCCTCAAAATAGAAGAAAATCATTTAACTTAAATATTTGGCCGAGTTTACGAAGAAACCGTGGCGACCGTGTAGCCGGGTATAGAGATTGTAGTGAAAGGGTTGATAGGCTTAGACTGTGTGGCTTGGTAGCTCAGTCGGTCAAGTGTTGGCATGGTAAGCCAGAGGCCCTGGGTTCGATGCCCAGTTGAGTCACAATTTTTCACCATGTTACATTTGGCGCCCAACGTAAATTTGATTTACCAACGTAAGGTGATTTATATGTAAAAATTATAATAAGAAACTCGTGGAGTGTTCTTTTGAGTAAAAATTCGCGACGAGTTCCTGTGTAGATGGGATATGTGTAGCCGGGACCGGGGTGGAGATACTGGTGAAACGGTTGAACTTGATAGGCTTAGACTGTGTGGCTTGCTTAGTCGGTAGAGTGTTGGCATGGTAAGCCAGAGGCCCTGGGTTCGAGGCCCAGCCGAGTCACAACTTTTCACCATGGTACAACCGCAATGGGCGAATCTGTTATCACTTTTGCAAACAGTCTGGATCCAGATGACAAGCCCCCTGATCATGATCGAATCTGTTTGATACATCACTTACATTTAGAGAAAAAATTGAAGAAAAGTCCATCCTGAAACTTAAAGCATGCGCTATTGTGCAGACGGAACTTATTTAGCCCCAAAAGGGTTATTTTACCCTAGTCGTCGTCTGTAAGATGGTGTTTACGTTTCTGCGTTGCATCTTGATATTGCATCGCATTTCCCAATATTCTGTGCGTAATACTACGAAATGTATGCACATGTTTTCCTGCACTTAAGGCTGTTCCAAGTACATGTATACATTTTACATATTTTTCCAAAACATAGAACATATTTGACACAGGTCCTAATTTTGGCATTGAAACATAACACGGTTTTGTGGAAAGTGCATGTACTTAATAAATTATTTAAAGAGTGGTCGGTGTTACATTAAAATTTGACCATGTTGGTCTTTATTCCTCGACAGACGGGTCAAGTTATAACGTTGAGAAATAAGAGATCTAACGTGAAAAAAGACCTCGTTGAAAAATGACCAAGATGCTGATATACAATCAGGATAGTTGATCGTATGATACTGATAAATTTTCGCCATCAACTTTTTGAGTTCGGATGTTTTCATAATAATGAAGACGTTTCGATTGAATTGTAGAAGGTGTGTGCTGGTTGGGGAGGGGTGAAAATAGCAGTCGGATGGCTCCCATCATTGCAAAGTCGGGTGCCACGAAATGTTGAAACGATTATGTTATAAAAAGCTCAAACAATCGCGACACACCGGTAACCTAACATACGTAGTATTGATATCAAACTTGAAATGTATATTTTTTTGAAAAAACAACAACAAAAAAACAAGAAAAGAAATGGGGAAATTCCAAGAAAACCAGGAATACTGTGAATTTACCGAAATACGGGGTTTTGATGGACTGAATGCCCTTTCCCTGCCAATCGCGATCGTAATGCCATATGCAAACAGCTTGGATCCGCATGAGACACCGGGTAACTCGACGTTCGTCAGCCTCAACGCTGTTTGACATTCAGTCTATCCTTTCTTAATGCTACCAACAATCGGATTAATTTAGTGATTTTTATATGAGTTCGTTTAATACAAACACTCACGATGTGCTCAACTAAGCATAGTTATACATATTTAAGCACATGCTCTACATCATCGCTGTGCTATTATATTTAACCAGTAATCGTTCTTTCCAGGATGACTAGTAGTTCAGTTTAAGTGATCATAGAAAACAAACCCTTTTAGACAGGTGATGGCTAACTACAGGCCGACAGTACAGTAGAAAGCTCTAGTGTGTACATAGATTCCGATTCTGAAGTCAGTTTGAAACGCAAAAGTTGCGGAAATTTGCGCATAATACATCTTATACATACACCTTGTGTCGCTTTTGCAAACAGAGTAGGTCTACGTAGACTAAGATCAGACGGCCCTTGAAGCAGAACTGTGTTTAGTTGTTCCTTAGAAAAGTATGAGTTTGACTCATTGAAACATTACTTTGAGTTATCATGCAAAGCTAACTCAACATCATTTATAAAAAGGGATAATAGAATATATGAACAGATTCATCCTCTACGTGCCATTGTTAGGCCCCAAACATCCGATATGCTGTTCAAGTTTTATGTCTTTTTATAGAATAAACATAGATCATCAATATCTTATGAAACCAATCGTTTGAATGCTGGAATAACGATGTAAATTAATATTATACTTTACCCGTGTGCATTATTGCTGATGACACTTGGTGATGCAGAACTGTATGTTTCCATGCTGAACGGCAATCATTAATAAGGACCACGGTAATATCAACAATGTCAGTTCCATATCAACTACTCTGATGAATTATGTACAACTTCGACGCATTAAACTGTTTAACGACCGTCCCTAAACGGAGACAAAATAAGCTGAATTGTCTATTTAGTACTACATTTACGTAAAAAAGTACTTAAAACTATGTTTACGAGCAGTAAGGGTTGAACTTAGAACTATATTAACGAGCAGTAAAGACTGTTTAACTTTAATCCTTTTCAGTTCCAGCATTGTTGTCCGCTGGGCATAGTTTCGTCTGTTTCCAGTCTTAAAATGGGCGTTTGTTCATTTACTTCAAGGTGGAAATGACGTGCGTGTATTGTAAATGTAACTCTGAAACTTCTTATAAGTCTTCATTAAACGCCCGAAGTTAGATTCAGTCGTATTTTATATGGTGCTTGTCCGTCTGCCTGTCCGTCCGTTAGACATATCACTTAAAAACTATTAGGTGTACAGTCCTCATACATGATAGGGAGGTAGGTCATGGCCAGTAGATGACCCCTGATGATTTAAATTTGAGGTCAGTAGGTCTAATGTCAATGGCACAGTGACCTTCAACTCAAAAATAGTTTCCGCTCAATAACTTGATAAGTATTAGGTATGCTTTGTTCATATTTAATAAGAAGTTTGATAATGGCAAGTAGATGACCTTTATAGATTTTAAGTTAATTCAGTATTTCAAAGGTCAAGATCACAATGACCTTTAATATAAAAAAAATGTCCGCTCAATAACTTGATAATTTTAGGTGTGCTGTCATCATGCTTAGTAGGGAGGTTGGTATCATCATCCATAGTAGGGAGGTTAGTCATAGTCAGTAGATATGATATCTTTTGATTATGAGGTCATTCGGTCATTCGGTCAAAGTCACAGTGACCTTCACTCAAAAGTCAAAACAATATGTTCTCTCAATAACTTGATAACTATTAGGTGTACTGTCTTCATACTTTGTTGAAATGGTGGTTATGGACAGTAGATGACCTGTATTGATTTTGAGGTCAGTCGGTCAAATGTCAAGGTCACAGTGACTTCCAACTCAGAAATCTTTTCCGTTCAATAACTTGGTAACTAATTCGATTGGGCGTGCTGTCTTTATACGTAGTAGGGATGTTGGTCAAAGTAAGTAGGTGACCCCTACTGGTTTTGAGGACAGTCGGTAAAAGGTCAAGGCCACAGTGACCATTAATTCAAAAGACAGTGTCCACTTGATAACTTGATAGCATAAGCATGGGCCCACTTCCATATTAACATTTTGCTTGCTATTATTGTCACGGCAGCACATACTTCTGGCGTATTTATTTAATGCTCCGACACACGGGGCTCTTGTTTTAATACACTGTATTGTTCTACTGTTTGCTTGTAAATCATGAGTTTAACTGTGATCAGATGCCGGTAAATAGCTATACATAACTTATGTTATATTGTTATACATGCGCCGACTTTAAATAAAGTGTGTACATTGTATTGAACTTAGATATCGAAAAAGCCACTGTGATACAAAATAATAGGCCCCGAAGAGGCCTCGGACAGTATTGGAAAATGCGGACGACATAGAATAAAGAAGAATATCAGAAACAATCGGAGAATATAGAATATAGAAGAGGTTTGTATGAATGAATTTGGCGATGCTGTCTATGTGAATTAATAAACAGTGAGAATAAACTGTATATATACAGTAAAACCTCTCTAATGCGACCACTTTAAAGAGATATAATTCTGGAAATATAATTATGGGTGGTGGTAGCTTAATGGAGGATAAAGGTAATGCAGAAAGCTCTTAGAGGAATTTCCTGCATTACTTTTGTCCTGCAGTAAACAACCACTTGCTTATAAAGACACTCATGTTTGATTATTAAGTGGTCGCATTAGAGGGGGACCACTTTAAAGAGAAATAATTCTGGTGGTGGTAGCTTAATGCATGACAAAGGTAATGCAGAAAGCTCCAAGAGGAATTCCTGCATTACTTTTGCCCTGCAGTAAGCAGCCACCTGCTTATAAAGACACTCATGTTTGATTATTAAGTGGTCCCATTAATGGGGTTATACAGCATAGTTGTTTTGTATAGTTGAAGATTGTACATGTACGTGTTGATATAGGAACATATTTATTTTATATATAAATGTTAGGCATAATTCAATGTGTTTTGTAAAAATAAGTTTCTAAGACTACACGCATTACACGCGGACGCGTTGAACATTACTGAAAAATGCGGACCATATAGAATAAAGAAGGTTATCGGAAAATGCGGACGATATAGAATAAATAAGGGTATCGGAAAATGCGGACGATATAGAATTAAGCAGGGTCATCGGGGGAAAAGCGGACGATATAGAATGAAGAGTAAAGTACAGCTTCGTCTTGTATGTCTGAGAACTAAGAAGTATCTATTACCCGCAGCAAACAGGGCAGACCCTGATCAGTCGGTTCCTACATGGGCGGTCTCATCTGGGTCTACTATATTAGTACAACAAATGGTGACGTCAACATTAATTAGATCATCACGTTATTTGGGTCTACTATATTAGTGTAACATGAGCCGTCCGATCTGGGTGTACTATATTAGTGCGATAAATGATGACGTCGATCACCATTAATTAGATTCATATTCATTAATCACGTATTTAGTGGTGGTCATTGCAGAAAATGTCATGTCTAATTTACAAGATCTGAAGCAAACAGAGAAGACCCAGGTCAGACCCTGACCAGTCGGCTCCTACAGGAACCGTATGATCTGGATCTAACAAAATCGGAAGCAACAGAGCAGACCCTTATCTATTTGATTAGATTTTCTCACCCATGATAGTACATACCCAATTAAGTTTTATGTTTAATCCAATCAGCGGATATAGCATTATTGGATTATCACACCTTTCACAACAGTCCCGCCCACACGTCCGCGTTTAACATTATCGGAAAATGCGGACGATATAGAATAAATAATGTTATCTGAAAATGCGGACATTCTAGAATAAAGAAGGGTATCGGGAAAATTAAGATTATTTTTTGAAATGGCATATTTACACCTGAAATTTATATTATACCCATAAGCAAACGGGGTAGATCCTGGTCAGAAAACTACTGTAGGGTTGGCGTAGATTTCAAATTTTATTTCTGTATATTCCATACTTAGACTAGTTACATTAATTAAAGCCATTTAACCTTTCGATGCTCATTCATTTAGGGTATTTTAACCCTTTCGCTGCCAAATTATGTCGTCTGCTAACTTTGTCGTCTGCTACAAATTTTCATTCTTTTGATTTTCTTCATTTTTGTTTCAAAAACATAGTAATAGTAACAAACAGTTTGGATCCTGATCCGAGTTACTCGGCGTCTCATCTGGATCCAAACTGTTTGCATAGATAATCACAGATCCGGCATTGGCAGCAAAAGGGTTAAAGGAGACTAAGCCAATCATGGTCTTATCACATATCTGATCAGATTGCCGCTTTACATGACAGGTGCACATTCCAACTAATGACACGCGCCTCTATTGTCAGCCACCCTCTCCGTTCACATTTATCCCTTTCCCTTATGTTAGCGCATTTTACAATTCTGCAAACAGAGTAGACCTAAATCAAACGGCGCCGATAGGTTTGCTTTTGCCATTATAAAAATAATCTAATTAATATTCATGACGTTATTATTTCTTACATGAATATACAACAGGGAAAGGGTTAATGACACGCGCTGTTTAACCCTTTTCCCTGTTCTACATTTACTTTAAAATTTCATTACCTACTGAATATTCATGGAGATATTTTAACATGGAAGATTTATTCAATTTAGGGAACTAGACTATTAGATCTATCAAATTCTATGTGAAAATAGAGCAGACCCTGATCAGACAGATCCTATAGGAGCTAGTGCGGGAAAAATTAATAGACACTAAGGACAGTATATATTTCATAGTGCATCTATGGTCGCTGTTCATTATGTACAAAGAAACATTATGATGATATTAGGGTGAAGGGACACTATGGACAACGTAAGATCTCTGCAGAAAATCAAGATTTCATAGGAATGGTAGGGACTGTATTAATTAGACTTCCTGAAAATGGTAATTGAAAAACATGGGGAAAATAATGTGTACACTAGTCATAATCAAAGCAATATTTAAAAAAACACGTTGAAGGTAAAATAACGACAATCATACATTAGTATACTAATAAATCATGTATATTCATCATTAACATCACTCGTGAAATAATTTCCATCATGCTAACACTTAGATTTTCAACAACAACAAAAAAGAATTCTGAATATTTCTATTTGGATAACAATACTTTAGTAAAAAATTATATATCTTTAATTCTTATCCTAAAAAGGTGCCTGGATAGCAGTCATACAAGCGAAACCGTTTCCCTTCTTTATTCTATGTCGTCCGCATTTTCCGATATCCTTCTTTATTCTATATCGTCCGCATTTTCCAATAATATCTATATCGTCCGCAAAGCGCGTCCGCATTTTAGATCTCTCCCTCGAAGAGACCTTGGTCCGAATATCGACTTTAATCGGTTGTGTTCGGTTTTGTTCCAGTGTTGTGGGTGGAGAAAATTTGGTGTTGTCCAGACTGAAATAGAATTAAAGAAGAAAAGAGATATCTCAGTTCCAAAAAGTTATTATGGCGATATTAGACGTGCATATACTGGTCCAGGCTATCCTGTATCTGGCTGCATTCGTTACAGGATTTGTCATCTGCATTCCAGTTGGTGTGAACAGAGTAAGTTCAGCTACGAAAGTTCCTGGTTAGTGACTACAGACAAGTGTTATATTATTCACTGGGTATCGTCACAATGAATTATGAACCTCGACAGAAAAAAAAAATGTATGAACACTAGATATATAGACAAGGGGTCGAACTTCCTATTTACGAATTTTAGCCTTCTCCCTAGTTCGATCTACATTATAAAACTTCTGTATTTCGAAATATCGTAGACTCACCTTCTATCGAACCTCACCTGTTTATCGAACCTTTCATTTTTTGTGTTTTTACGCATGTACAAGTGCATACTACTTCATAAAATCATCAGTACCGTTGCTTTGTCTGTAAACAACGCCTTGTAGCTTTAAAAATGAAATACACGTCATAAACAGGTCAATACAGTTTATTTTTCCTTCAACTATGATAAACATGAGAAAACTCTTAATACGTTATAGAATATCAACATAAATTGAAAGTTGTACCACATTGAAAATGTTTGACAGCTCTGACCCCTTCAGCTTATGCAAAGGTCTGGTGCCCATGATGAAGTCACGTGATTATGAGTATTGTTGTATTTCTACCTAAATAATAACCAGTGCTCAAGTCAAATGCCAATATAAAGTGGATAAATAGTTCCTACCCTCATCAGTCAGTCATGTTCTGGTTGCCTGTGGACAACACATGGACAGGCCATCAACTGTAGATTCCAATACGTCTGTCCGCGACAGCTAGCTCTGGTCGAATGGGCCGCTCACATGTGAGCGAGGTGTGACGTCATACCCTACCCGTATTATTCGGACCATTTGCGGTACTTACGGTACCATATTTCACTACACTCCCCCCAACCTTATGAATGAAGGCCTAAGACAGGAAGGACTGTAGTAAAATGAAGGGTATGAATTCCTATCGCGACTACAATTAATATCCAATTAATTAACAACATATCCCCTTAAAGAGGTATAATATCCCAATACCCCGTGAACATTTCATTAACCCTTAAAAAACTAGGAAATATGGGGCATTCTATATAATATCAATTAACTCATGACATGAAAGTCATGAACATTCAAATTTCGCCCAACCCTCTATACTTATAATGATAACCACCATCCCAAATCATTAGTATAAACCAGTATGCGTTCATCCCTTACAGGTAAATGAACCCAATGGTAAGCCATTGTACAGCCAATCATTCAATTCCTAACAGGTCCTTGAATCTCACGCATTTAACAATGGCAGACCATCTAACAGCTTGCGTTCATCCCTAACAGGTAAATGAACCAAGCATACATTCCAATGGTGAGCCATTGAATAGCTTTGCATTCATTCCTAACAGGTAAATTGAATACACTCACATATCAATGGCAGACCAGTAAACTAACGTTCATTCCAAACCAGTAAATGAACCAATGCCTGTTGATCAAAGGAATTACATTGAGTCTACTCCATTCATAGCCTCGATTCCGTAACCTGCGGTAACACCTTCAGGGTTACCCAGAAAACCTTAACAATGGCACGATTGCTAGACGTGTTTATCCATTGCTAAGTTAATGGTGTATTCACTGCTTCGACAAATGCACCATTGCGTTTTATATTGCAATAATTGCACCCTCACACAGCACCCAGAGTCTGACGCCTTGACTCTATTACTATGGACAACCATGCAATGACTTTGGGAATACGAGACATTGCATTCACCTGATCCACTACCCTGTCCATCCCCATAATATGCCATGTGAGTCCCGGAATCCCAACGGCCAGGTAAGACCAGAATGGTCAGTTTGAGCAGTAGTAACCTGTACTACTCGTACCACAAACTATACTCAATAACACACGATAGGTGCAGTACCCTACCTGACTAGTACACCTACGCCACCACATTTGAAGCATCTATATCTAGAATAAACGGATCAGATTTATTCCAGAGAGCTAACACTGGCGGTTCCACCAATGCTACACGCAGGGCTCCATCTGTGACCTGCACTCTGCCACTTTGCTGTATCCCTTTTGACAAAGGCGGTTTCTTCGACTTGACCAACACTCCTCCATAGCACAAGAACTTTAGCCCATTCAGATGTAGATTACATTACTGGAAATCTAACATCATCTTCAGGTGTGCTACTCCAGCAGCAATGTATACTGTCTGGAGATGTCAAACTAGGTACAACTGCAGGTCTAACAGCTCCCACAGTTCTCGTACCTTTCAAGGAGTTATGGGAGTCACTAACAGCAAACTCCCTCTCCAAAGCAGATACAACTGCAGGACTAACAGTCGCTGCAATTTAAGTATCTTCAATGAGTTGCTAACAGCAAACTCTTCCTTGAATGTAGCTGTCAATATTCTCACAGTTGCAAACAGATACTGTTCTTCCAATAATTCCATGTCACGGGGAACTCTGATAGACCGACTATTCTGTTTCTTAAACGTGAAGCTTGTGAATCAGACAGCAAGTCTAACAGAATCGCAGTGATAAAGGAGTTGAAGTCCCAATTCAATCTAGGACTGCTACCTAGAAAGCTGTCTATATATTCTTCCTCTCTCCCTATTTCTTTGACTGGTCGGTAGGTAAGGGGTTTCCTAACAGGTACAGCCTTTGTTACACAAGCACAGTCAATATTGGTATCGGTATTGGCATAAATGACAAATCTCAACTGGGACCTCGGTTTAGAACCACTCCTCATATTCATGAACAAAGAATCTCAAATGAGTAAGATTCTCTGATATTGATCTAACTGAGAAGTCTATCATACCTAACAGGTGTACAGATGGCTCATAACCCAGTGCTTCTAAAATTGATTTAAAAATGTTAGAGGCAGAACTAACTCGGAGAACAATTTTGTGAAGCAATAATTTATCTCTTAAAACAGTACAAATACTCCAATAGGAATAACCCTATTCCTTTGTGCACATACTAAAACAAAACAAAACTATGGGCCCGGGGGATATATACAATGATGATGAAGGAACAGTCTATTTACAAAATATGCACACAAAAAATATATGTAAAGTAATATAGAAAATAAACTATCAAAAGATAACTACAGTAGCACTGGGAACGAACATCTGACGACAGACTCCAAGATAGGTACCAAACAGGTATATAAACTATTTTCTCACAGTCTAAACTTGAAAAAAGTTGCTTTGTCCCTCCAAATAAACCCAGTATTCCCTATTTTAATGATGAAAAATATGAAAAACTAATTTGGAGCACCCCAGAGACTGAATATTTGTAATTCATATTGAATTCAAACCGAACCTATGTCAGCCTCTCATGACAAAGCACAATAAATATCCTATAATCTGATAAAATGCTCGGGATGTTCACACCCGATGTACATTATAAGTATATTCCCGATATTAATATACTTAGCACCCCTAATGCACTTCTTGTATAGATATACTCAGCAGTTACTACTGACCTATAAATATACTCAGCAAAAACCAATACACACGAACGTTCGTCGGTTATTCCCACCCGAAAAACGGAAGCACATTTTACCCCACCCACTCGATGCAAGTAAAAAAACTCGTATGTATTGGCATATAAGAAAATAGTACATACACAGTGATATCAACTAACAGGATAACACTAATGCATGCAGTAATATTCAACTCTGTTCAAGTCTAGAAATTGGTGCCTGACAGAAAGCACATGGTCGAAAAAATTTAACTCGCCCGCTACAGAATATTTGCGTTTCCGAATTTTGCAAAAACCAAATAATGCCAAATTATCCTCGTCGCCAATGTTGTATTTCTACCTAAATAATAACCAGTGCTCAAGTCAAATGCCAATATAAAGTGGATAAATAGTTCCTACCCTCATCAGTCAGTCATGTTCTGGTTGCCTGTGGACAACACATGGACAGGCCATCAACTGTAGATTCCAATACGTCTGTCCGCGACAGCTAGCTCTGGTCGAATGGGCCGCTCACATGTGAGCGAGGTGTGACGTCATACCCTACCCGTATTATTCGGACCATTTGCGGTACTTACGGTACCATATTTCACTACAGTATTATGTTACAGTAAACAGTTTCTAAAATAGAGTTTCGATAAGCAGGTGATATTTTTCTGGCAGCCATTTTTAGTGTCTGTGTGATAACACAGACACTAATTCTACCGAATCTGCGACAGTAAATCAGCCGGGCCTCACAAAACGATTTACTCAAACTTTCAATGTAGTTCGGTATTTAGCTCAATTTATTACAAAAAGTACGAATGTGGACCGCGTTTTAAGACAAGCATTTACTGTATTGGATTATTTCTTCAACAAAAATGACGAATATTGTTCAAATGAGGCGATAATTATTATATCGGGTTTTTTATGCACACTTTTACACAAATTTATTTTTGATTAATTGGTCGCCGCCATTTTGAATATCACGTGACTTGTCAGCCATCAACAAAGCGAGTGTAGAATTGACTTTACACAGGATTTCTTTTACCAGACCCGCATTTTGGACGAGCTCGAATATCGTAAGTACATGAAGATACAATAGTATCTATTAATAGTTCTGCTATGACTTTCAAGAAGAAAATAATTATCTAACAGAATCACTCGTGACACGATTATCGGTGAATCCCCGAGTTAAAACAATGTCTGTCATATAGATAAGAAGATTTGCAGCGCCTGAGTATTTTATATTTTAGTTTTAACTCATTAACCCCCCTAGAGACTTTAAATTAAACCCCTTCGGCTACATTCCTCCATAAATATGCCTTTCTACGTTTTTGCAAACCGATGATGGGAGTCGGGACGTTTCGGACCCAATCCGTTTCGGTCCTTAGTCGTTTCGGACCCAATCCGTTTCGGCATTGGTCGTTTCGGCCTTGTTGCTTGATAATGAGAAACGTTATTTTAGTCTATTTCGTGGATTCAACAAAATATTTCAATAAGAGTTTACAAAAACATTATATAATTACAAACTTAAGCAATTTGCAGTATTTGCAGCATTTTTTTAGCAAATATTAAACACTTTATTCTCATGGGTTTATTTCACGAAGTAAATACAGATTTTTACTTCGTGGTTTATTTGCTTCATATAAGGTAGAAACAGATGGGGCTTGTTGAGGAACAACTAAGTGCAATAGTACTACACAAACATTTCTGACATAATTATAGGAACTATTCAATCTGACTGGATATTGCAATCTTCGCTTTCTTTATTTCTTGTCAATTGTCAATTTTCTGAAACAAAGAACAGATTTTGCTTAAATAAAATTTGATGTCCATTGCTGATATATTCCACGTAATCCTTGGTCGTTTCGGCCCAAATTGTGGCCGAAACGACCAAGGCCAATACAACTAAGGCCGAAACAGATTGGGTCCGAAACGACCTGGGATCTCATCTGATCAGGGTCTGGTTTGATTGCTCATGAATGAAATAATATAAATAAGTATATGGCAAACAGTACAGATTCTGATGAGAGTAGTTAGTACATCTCTGTCTCATCTGTTGTAGTGCCCCACTGACAGTTCAGCATAGCCCCTACCC
Organism: Azorinus chamasolen; assembly: GCA_963576725.1. Taxonomy (NCBI): domain Eukaryota; kingdom Metazoa; phylum Mollusca; class Bivalvia; order Cardiida; family Solecurtidae; genus Azorinus; species Azorinus chamasolen. Next base: position 35,801,028 of record OY755235.1, read on the forward strand.
TCATATAAACGCATTTTCACGCATTTGTAAACAAGGTAAACCCTTATCAGATGGCGCGGAGCCCTCCTATTTGAGCTGTCTGATCAGGGTCTGCTCCGTTTGTTTATGGTGTTATACAGATCATATTCTATGTTCCTACAGTTAGTGTTTAATCGATGATCAGTTATTTCCGATGATTGATCGAAAGTGCTCATTTAATAGATAATCGATTACAAAATCAAATAATCGATTAATAGAAATAAAAAAATTATTATATTTTATCTAAAATAGCTATATTGTTTCTGACATAAAATGTATGAAAACACATTACTACATTAGTAATGTATGTATTTATCTTCAGATGTGCAATTAAAATCAAAAACATAAAATCTGTTGGTTTTTTATTGTCAATTTTAAGATTTTTGTTACTAAATTTGTACTCAAAATTGAAATTTCTCATTTCGATTGTATAATCGATGATTAATTGAAGTGGTCTGTCTGATTATATCCGATGATCGATTAAGACAATCAGTCGATTATGAAACACTACCTACAGTTTCTGTCTATACCAAAATGTCATTTGTTAAAATGCAATTTTAAAAATTGATCTAATAATATCAATATGCCATTATTAATCCATAACCCTTTCTCTGTTGTGTACAATGTATTCATGTAAGAAATAATGATGTCATGAATATTAATAAGATTAGTTTTTATAATGGTATATGAACACATGAGATTCTGGCCGAGACAGAAGCTGTTGAATCAGATCTATATTGGTTGGGAGTTTTATTACACCATAAGTAAACAGAGCCGACCCTGATCAGACAGCTCCTATACTCTGTTTGCAGATGCGTGAAAATGTGTCTATATGAGGGAAAAGGTTAAATTTAATTTTAAACAGAGAAAGGCATAAATTATCGACATAGTGAAATCTGAAGAAGGATTGTACAAAGCCTTTCTATATTGTTGTTATCCTGGTAATATGCACTTGTGAAAAAAGGTGAATGATCTGTACAATTTTAAATGTAAAATGTTTTATAGTCATTTACTGATACATACTCCATTAATAGACCTCTTAACCCTTTCCCAGTTCTATGTTTATATCAAATTTCAATACCTACTGAATATTCATGAACAAAATAGTAATGAAATATGGAAGGTGGAACATTGTAGACATTTTGGAAAGTAAAGGAAAAGGTCTATTGAATTCGGTTAGCAATGAGAGAAGAACCTGATCTGGGTCTACTCTGTTTGCAAATGAATTTTATTTGAGAGAAAGGGTTAATGCCTTTGCAAACAGCATCTATCCATATCAGACAGTGTCTATAAGAGCTCTCTGATCAGGGTCTGCTTTGTTTGCTTATGAAATAATAAAGATTAGACGATTCTACAGTTTCTAGTATGATTAAAACAGAATTGTTCATAGTGCCATTATAAACATTCAGTTAATATCCAGTATAAATGTAATTATTACATTTGTTACTACATGTATAAATAGTATCATTTTAACACTCAAAATTGTCCAATATCAGTCGAAAGTGGAATTCTCCGAGCGGGCATGTACGGACCTAGCGACGGGCCAATAACTGATTCTTATTCTGCTCCAATGCTGCAAATGTTGTCGAAGTGCTCGTGCATGTACCGATAAGCCCCAATTTCCAAACCACGATCCTCGCCGGATTTGATTCAGATTTATTCAAATGCACCGTGCACATACCAGTAAAGTGACATCTAGTCGCTAGTTCCATCGCCCATTGTTCGGATAGTGTAAAACCGTCAATTTGACGTCATCCAAATGATGTCAGGATAGCGCCATTCCCTCAGTTGAGTTTTTAACACCGTTTTCATGCTGAGAAATACTGTCTGCTCTATATCTGATCTGCTAAAATGTTCATCAATGTTTTACAAATGTAATAAACAGGTTATTACACGGCTGGCTTGTACCGCGGCGTGATATTGGCCCTTAACTTGATATAGACCCTCAGGCTTAGGCCCTTAGGCCAATATCAAGGTGGCGGGACAATATCACGTTGAGGCCCTAGTCATCCCGTGTAATAACCTCCATTTATTATATTTGTTACTATAAATAGTAACATTTTTACGTTAAAAATGGTCCAATATAATTTGAAAAATGGAGTGGTGTTGTCTGAGCAGGCCAATACAGACCTAGCGACGGGGCCAATAACTGATTTTGTGCCAGCTGCCAAGATAACATTCTAAATCTATTGTCTATAGCAACAGAACCCCAATAAGCGATAAAAGGTCTAATTTTGCTATAATCATTATAAATGATGCAAATGTTGTCCGAGTGCTCATACACATACCGATTAGTCCCCAAATCCTGGCTTTTACAAAGACAATCCTGAATCCTCGCCCGATTCAATTCAGATTATTTACATGTCCGGTACACATACAGGTAAATAAAAAGTGCACACTTGCCGCTCTTTGCAATGCCCATTTTTAATAATAAAAAAACCCTGTCATTTTGACGTTATCCAACTGACGTCAGAATAGTCATTACCGTCTGATTCTTTCAATCCTTTGAGAAACTATTGCACCTGGTAGATCCCTTTTTATCCACAAATGTAATAAACAGGTTGTTACACAGGTGACTAGGACCGCAGAGTGATATAGTCCCTTACCTTGATATACCTGTAGTCCCTCGTGTTTAAGCCCTAGAGCCAATCTCAAGGTGACATGCCAATATCGCTGAGGCCCTAGTCACCTATGAAATAACCTCTACATGTATTTATTTGTTATATGAATATTTATGGTGTAGGGGGTTAAGAAATATATTTTAATCATAAAAAATAATTTTATTTGCAGGGGACAGTAATTTCAACAAGATTCCAAACAATCATGAACCTGACATACCAGTTTTCTAACAGAGCCCACGTTGCTTTAATTGCCACAAAAACGGAGAATAATATTGCTTTATTGACAAAGAGCGAATCGATGAAACATTTTTATCAACATCCAGACAAGACTTCCCAATACTCATCTAAGTACATGTATGAAAAGCTTGATCAACTGGTGCTGACTTTGTGATATATGAATTATTAAAATCTACTGAACTACAAGCAGCCAGTGTTTGCTGATCTCCAGATGGAACATTAAATGGTTAAAGATTGTGGTGGAACATTGAAAAGCTTTAGACTGTGTGACCTTGACAGCACAGTAGGTAGAGTGTTGGCATGGTAAGTCAAAGGCCCTGGGTTCAAGTCCCTTTCGAGTCACCACTTTTTCACATGTACCAGTTAATTGCAAAACAATTTGGTCAAAGACGGTATGATGGTGATTCTAAACGGAAAGTAGAATATATGTTAGACATGCTGAGAGAGATGGGCAGTACTCTGAAGCTTGATGCTTTTCAACAACTTGGACATATCAAAAAGCAGAAAGGACTATCAGAAGCTATGCTGAAGTTTTGTAAAATGAGCAACAAAAATGAATGAACCTTCTGAACTACTTTGGACACAAGCAGCCAGTATTTGTTGGTCATCCCCCATTAAGATGATGCTCAGTTTGTTAAAAACCACAGTTGACATGTCATAGTGATCAAATTTTGATCATAGCAGTTAAGTCTTTACTCCATAAATATTCATGTTAGAAATAATGACATCATGAATATTAATGAGTTGAGTTTTTGCAATGGCATTATTAAGACAGGCATTTTTGGCCATAACAGAACTGTAGAGCCAGATGTATATTATGTCATAAGCAAACAGAACATACCCTGATCAGACAACTCCTATAGGCATATAGCTACAGATAAGGGTGTGTTTCCAAATACTAATTTAATTGTCATTTCTCCACCAAACCCTACACTGTGACCACTTTATAGAATTGTCTCTTCGAGAAGATTTCTGAAGATAGGTCATAGTATAAGGTTTGGTGGAGAAATAAAGGAGTTATTCCTGAACATGTAATTGGTGCATCTTATCTGGAGCTCTGTATAGGAGCTATCTGGTGTGGGTCTACCCTGTTTGCAATGGTGTAGAATGGCCGGTATTTACCGCTCAACCCTGCGTATTTATGGAGTATTTAACACAGTATTCATGAGTGGTATACATGTACAAGGAAGAGGACTGACAACCAGATGGCAATATACATATATATAAGAGCTGAATATCTCTTTTAATCATTTTTGAATGTCCCTTTAACCCTTTACCTGATAGAAGCGGCTTTTAGCGTGTTTGATTTATTCCTCCGCTGAAGAAAATAGTTCAAATTCATACAGTCATGAACATATTGCATAATAAATATTTTCTATATCCTAGTAGGTGGTAGCTTAAAGCAGGCTGAAAGTAAAGCAGAATGCGCCTTAAGGCGCATTCTGCTTTACTTTCAACCTGCTTTAAGTGGTCATATGTCTTCAAAACTAGAAACAGGCTATTGGGTAAAGGGTTAACTAGTGTATCCCCTAGGGTCCAATGAAGGCACAGTAATTTTTGTTGAAAAGGGCATTGGTTTATAGACCCTGGTGCTTCACCAATCCTTGAATCTTGTTTTTAATGTATGATGCTATGTAATGTCAGTAAAATTTGGTAACCTTATCCTTTTAACATTTACACCCCTTTTAAGTCTTTACAAAAAGGGTACATCAGTATCATACAGCCCCTATGATAACTTATTGACTAAGGTCTACTCTGTCTGCTAATTAAAGTACTGTAGATCAGAATATACAATTCAGGCTGTGGCAGTGAAGTGCTTGATAATGTGGACCAGAATGAATTTTTCTTAACCCATTCCCTCATAGGCTATTTTTAGATCCAACCTCCTTGAATAAATCTACCGAAAAGGAGCATCAACTAGAGAAAAGAATTTTTTTAGAATTTTGTAATTCTGAAACCATTGTGATAAATTGTAAAATAGAGCATTAATTTTGTTCCCAAGGAGCAATTAATACTCTATTTATCACAATACATGTAGTTTCCAAAAGTTACTTTAACAGAGGCGTAGAAAGGCGTATTTATGTAGGAAGGGGTTAAGTAAAACTTCAAATTGATCATAGTTTCTGATAAACATTGTATGTTTATGAACAAGGGATAACATGGATCATCAATGTATAACATAGTATGTCAATGTATATAGTGTATTTATATAAATATGTAACATGTTTAATGCAATAGTATATATAATTAGATTGAAAAGGAAGATATTTTAATTACTTAATGTCAAGACTAGTTTTGCTTCATCCTTAACCCATTCTCTCATATTGATGCATTTTGATGCATGCATGTATGTTAAAGTCACTTTTTTAAACCATTGTGATAAATAGAGCAAAGGAGCAAATGCTCTATTTATCACAATGGTTTAAAATCTACTGTTTTTCTTGTAAGTGCTTCTTTTCAGTAGATTTGTTCATAGAGGTTGAATCGAAAATAACATATCAGGGAATGGGATAAAAGATTGTAACTAGATTGTAACTTAATTCTATTGAGTTGCTGCAACATCATTTTTCTGAAAAACTTGTTTGCTCTTTCTTCAGCACATGGTTTTGTTTCAATAATTTGCCTAACATACACTTAACCCTTTCCCGCATATTGACGACTTTTGACAACTCAGTAAAAGTCACTTTGTGAAACCATTATGATAAATAGAGCATTTGCTCCTTTAGGAGCAAATGCTCTATTTATCACAATGGTTTTTTTCATAGGAAAATCTTTAAAAATCTTCTGATGAAACCTTAAGGCCTTGATATTTGGTATGTAGCATCATCTAATAGTCCTCTACAAAGATTGTTCAAATTATGATTCCTGGACTAAAACTGGCCCTGCCCCGAGCTTATCAGTTTTTCATAGGAATCTTTAAAAATCTTCTACTCTAAAACTGTAAGGCCTATACCTTTGATATTTGGTATGTAGCATAGTCTATTGATTTTCTACCAAGATTGTTCAAATTGTGACCCCAGGGCCAAAAATGGCCCCACCCCATGGCTCATCAGTTTTAAGCTCACCAATGCACAAAGTGCTCAGGGTAGCTTTTGTGATTGCCTGATGTTCGTCGACGTGCGTTGTTCGTCGTCAGTCGTCAACAATTTGAACCTTTGAAAATCTTCTCCTCTGAAACCAGAATGTTCTTAGCTTTCATATTTGGCACATAGTATCATGTTCAGGTCCTCTACAAGTTATATAAATTATGGCCCTGGGGTCAAAATTGGCCCCGCCCCAGGGGTGGGCTGTTTTCAGTAGAAACAAATAGTGAAATCTTTGAAAATCTTCATCTCTGAAACTGGAAGGCTCTCAGCTTTCATATTTGGCACATAGCATCATGTTCAGATCCTCTACAAAAGTTATATAAATTATTGCCCGCTGACAAAATTGGCCCCGCCCCAGGGGTGGGCAGATTCAATAGAAACAAATAGTGAAATCTTTGAAAATCTTCTTTTCTGAAACTAGAAGGCTCCCAGCTTTCATATTTGGCACATATCGTCATATTCAGGTCCTCTACAAAAAGGGATATAAATCATGGCCCTGGGGTCAAAATTGGCCCCGCCCCAGGGGTGGGCAGTTTTCAGTAGAAACAAATAGTGAAATCTTTGAAAATCTTCATCTCTGAAACTGGAAAGCTCTCAGCTTTCATATTTGGCACACAGCATCATGCTCAGGTCCTCTAAAAAGTTATATAAATTATGGCACTGGGGTCAAGATTGCCCCCCCCCCCATCATGCTCAGGTCCTCTAAAAAGTTATATAAATATTGGCCCTGGGGTGAAATTTGGCCCGCCCTAGGGGTGTCTTGTTTTCAATAGAAACATATAGTAAAACTTTGAAAATCTTCTCCTCTGAAACCAGAAGGTTTTCAGCTTTCATATTTTGCACATAGTATCATGTTCAGGTCCTCTACAAAAGTTATATAAATTATGGCCCTGGGGTCAAAATTGGCACCGCCCCAGGGGTGGGCAGTTTTCAGTAGAAACAAATAGTGAAATCTTTGAAAATCTTCATCTCTGAAACTGGAAAGCTCACAGCTTTCATATTTGGCACAAAGCATCATGCTCAGGTACTCTGCAAAAGTTATATAAATTATGGCCCTGGGGTCAAAATTGGCCCCGCCCCAGGGGTGGGCAGTTTTCAATAGAAACAAATAGTGAAATCTTTGAAAATCTTCATCTCTGAAACTTGAAGGCTCTCAGCTTTCATATTTTGAGATATTATCATCTTCAGGTCCTCTACAAAAGTTATATAAATTATGGCCCTGGGGTCAAAATTGGCCCCGCCCCAGCGGTGGGCAGTTTTCAATAGAAACAAAGAGTGAAAACTTTGAAAATATTCTCCTCTGAAACTGGAAAGCTCTCAGCTTTCATATTTGTCACAGAGCATCATGTTCAGGTCCTCTACAATTTTTTTATAAATTATGGACCTGGGGTCAAATTTGGCACCGCCCCAGGGGTGGGCAGTTTTCAGTAGAAACAAATAGTGAAATCTTTGAAAATCTTCTTCTCTGAAACTGGAAAGCTCTCAGCTTTCATATTTGGCACATAGCATCATGTTCAGGTCCTATACAAAAGTTATATAAATTATGGTCCCGGGTATCAAAATTGGCCCCGCACCAGAGTTGGGCAGTTTTCAATAGAAACAAATAGTGAAATCTTTGAAAATCTTCTTCTCTGAAACTGGAAATATTTGGCACATAGTATCATGTTCAGGTCCTCTACAAAAGTTATATAAATTATGGCCCTGGGGTCAAAATTGGCACCGCCCCAGGGGTGGGCAGTTTTCAGTAGAAACAAATAGTGAACTCTTTGAAAATCTTCTCCTCTGATTGTCTGGTGAGCGCTTCAGGGCCATTCTGGCCCTCTTGTTTATTGGTAAGTCTTTAAAAATCTTCTACTCCGAAACTGTAAGGCCTAGAAAATTGGTATGTAGTATCAACTAATGGTTTCTACTAAGATTGTTCAAATTATGAGACCTGGACCAAAATGGCCCCGCTAGGGCTTCTGTGAAATCTCCTTCTGTGAAATTGTAAGGCCCAGACTTGAAATTTATATGAAGCATCACCTAATGTTCCTTTATTGTTCAAATTGTAACATCCAGGCCTAAAATTTTGGCCCTTGGTTTCATTTTGGCCCGAATCTGAAGCCGACTAATTTTTAGCTCACCTGAGCAAAGCTCAGGGTGAGCTTTTGGGAGACTTGAATGTCCGTCGTCCGTCGTGCGTCGTGCGTCGTCAACAATTTGCTTGTGAACACTCTAGTGGTCACAATTGTAGTCTAATCTTCATGAAACTTGGTCAGAATGAATGTCTTGATAAAATCTCGGACGAGTTCTTAAGTGGGTCAAGTTGGGTTAAAAACTAGGTCACTAGGTCAAATAATAGGAAAACCTTGTGAACCCTCTACAGGTCACATTTTTAGCCCAATTTTCATGAAACTTGGTCAGAATGATTGTCTTGATAAAATCTAGGAGGAGTTTGAAAAATGGGTTTTGTAGGGTAAAAAACTAGGTCACTAGGTCAAACAGTAGAAAAACCTTGTGAACACTCTAGTGGTCACAATTTTAGTCCAATCTTCATGAAACTTGGTCAGAATGAATGTCTTGATAAAATCTCGGACGAGTTCGAAAGTGGGTCAAGTGGAGTTAAAAACTAGGTCACTAGGTCAAACAGTAAAAAAAAACCTTGTGAACACTCTATTGGTCACAATTTTCGTCCAATCTTCATGAAACTTAGTCATAATGATTGTCTTGATAAAATCTCAATTGAGTGTGAAAGTGGATTATGTGGGGTTAAAAACTAGGTCACTAGGTCAAATAGTACGAAAACCTTGTGAACACTCTAGAGGTCACATTTATAGCCAAATCTTCATGCAAATTGGTCAGAATGATTGTCCTAATAAAATCTTGGACAAGTTTGAAAGTGGGTTATGTGAGGTCAAAAAGTAGGTCACTGGGTCATATCTTAGAGAAATCTAGTTTACACTCCAGTGGCCACATTTTTAGCTCAGTCTTCCTCAAACTTGCTCAGAGTGTTTGTCTTGGTGATATCAAGGTTGAGTGTGATCATGGGTTGGGTCGGAATAAAAAGTAGGTCACTAGGTCAAGTCTTAGAAAAATTACTTTAGAGAGCACATTTTTAGCCCAATCTTCAATGGTCAGAATCATTGTCTTGATAAAATCAGAATACTAAATCTTTGAAAATCTTGTTCTGCAGAACCACTGCTAATCTATGGTAATCAGGTGAGCAATTAAGGGCCATCTTGGCCCTCTTGTTACATAGAAATACAGTGTATGCATAAGTGTATAGAAACCAGGTGAGCGATTTAGGACCATCATGGGATGTCCCTACATTTGATGCGTTTCATAAACACTTAAAATATACAAAACTCATTTGTTTACATGCTGAAAAGTAGTATATTGTATATTCCGAGAAAGCTATTACGTAAACAATGGAGGGATCGGGTGATCATCGGCAAAACGCGGAAAAACTTAACGGAAAAGGCCGATAATATTGTGTTGTAGAACAAAAATGATCAGTATTGATGAAATCGGTTTTCGAAATAAGTTCAAATTGGGAACCTTCATAATAATGATAGAGCATAACAAATACCAAGTGTTATGCTATTCTTGAAAATATGCGATCATTGTAGGGACTTCCACTTTAAAGTTGAAAACTATAGCATATCTGAACATTATTATTGAAATATGGTTTGCCTGTCAATGTTTCTGTATCATATGTAGTGTAGCTATTTAGTTTAGATGTAAGAGTTACTATTCATGATTCCATTTAATGTTTCAATAACCTTTATTGAACAGCCACTTGTTTTTAACCATGATGACCTATGATTACAGTGACAGCCTAATGCAACGAAAAGGGTTGTCAATTTGCATTCAAGTTCTACCTATCATAAGGAATTGTCAATTAACATCTGAATGGCTGTTCAACAGAGGTTTTACAAAAATCGGGTAAAAGTGGAAATACAACCATGTTTCGATTTAACATTTGATTACATTTTTTATTACATTCAAACAGATGCTTTACTTGCAATATATGTTTATTTGCTGTTTTGTACTTTTTCTTGCCATTGTCTACAATAAAATTTCCATCAGGAATATATTTACATGTACTCTTTGTTTTCCTCCCATTTCAAAATCTATGAACAATTTCAGATGAGCTGAAGTTGTTCAAAAGATATGAGTATACCATTATAGCATGTAAAACAATACAAACATTCTTGATTATCTACTTGTAATGTTTGTTAGATTCCAATATTTAACTAATTCCAAACTTATTTTTGTATATATTTACATCAATATATTTATATAATGTTTTTCGGAAGATCAATATTTCTTGACACTGATCGACTTATGCCTTGAATGTGTTGTACTTCAGATTTGGAAATTGCGTTTGAAATATTTACATAAATCATGCAAAACACCAACTACCTTCAGATAAGATTTCAACATCTGGGAACATAAAAAATAACTCGCAAACAAACCACCGAAATACAGTAGTACCTCTCTAGATCGAACAGAAAATAAACATAACAGGTGGCTGCTTGATGCAGGCTGACAACGATACGGAAATTTTCAGCATACAGCAGTCGTTAACGCCCATCCTTAATGTTTATTTTTGTCCGGTTTAGAGAGGTTCTACTGTATTCAACACTTTTTCTTTACAAAAACACAGACACTTTCAGTACTATCAGTACTTTGATTTTTTTTGTTATGCGGGTGGTGGGGAACACTGGATTGTTTGGGGATTAATAGATGAGAATAAAATTACTTAATTGTTTCAAGGTATGTATAAAAGATTATTTTGAACTGCTGATTTATTTTTTTCTTCAATATTCACAGTAAACGTTTTCTGTTCCTGGTCAAAGGTTAGGAGGTTCGATAGACAGTAAGACCATGCTATAACATAATTATCGTTCTTCATCACATTTTTATACTTTTGTATCTGTTTTTTCTTATTTTTTTTCACTTATATCATTCCTGCGAAATAAGAAGTTTTATAGAAAATGCCGAGTTTCCCATAGCAGATTCCGCTCAATGCTTGATCGGAACGATTCACTGAATAAATCCGTTATATTTACCTATACTTAATATTAGTGTTGTTCCGATGATCGATTATAATCGATAATTGATCGGTTGAGCCTGACATCAGAGACAATCGATTGTTGTTTCAAATAATCGATGATCGGTTGGTATATTGCGCAATACCCCATTCTTGTTATACACACCCATTCACCTGATTTATTAAGTTTTATCCTTTAGAAAAAGATTGATACATTAGTTTCTCAATATACATGTTAATCCTAGGGCCTAAAAAATTGTTTGTTTAGGGCAACCTGACCCAACCTAGCAAAGCTACTCCAACCCAAAAGTTTTAATTACAACCCTTTACTCTGTAAATACGCCTTTCTGCGCCTTTTGCAAACAGAGTAGACCTAGATCAGACAGCTCCTATAGATGTCTTATCAGGGTCAGCTCTACATTGTATTTGCTTATTTATAAATAATATACATGCACATGTAATTCTACAGTTTCTGCCATTGCTAAAATTTCTTTTGTTAATGCCATTATTAAAAATAATCTAATCCACTATTCATGTATGATGATGTCATTACTTCATACATAAATATTCATATAAAGGGTTAAAGATTTTTTTTTTTTTTTTTTTTAAAAGTAAAATGGAGAAATTAAAGTCTGTAGAAAAAGTTAAAACATGTATTTGCACCAATTTTGGGACCTTAAATCGAAGTCTACCCTACCTATGTACATTTTCATTATTAGAACAGCAATTTATGTGTACAAAATACAATACTAGTTCATTTCTCTGAATATTGTTACCGAACTGATTATACAATCGATAATTAGTAACTTACCTTGAACCGATCATTGATAGTAAAATCCCAACCGATTCCCAACACTACTTAATATACTGTCACAAAGTATGCATGTTTTCTCATATGTGGATGCATAAAATAAGTTATAAAAGCTTACCTGATAGCCACAAAATTCCAAAGAAAAATTGAATTGACAAAACTGTTAGTTTGTTTACATTACCAATATACGAATTTAGCTTTTGAACGAAATTTATATATGTCCTTTAAACTTTGGCGAAATTGGCGAGCAACACAATTCTCACTCACCGGTTTAAAATCCTTGCAGAATTGATTCTAAGCATTCTGGGTGTTTCACATTTTTTAGAATTATTTAAAAAAAGTAAAAAGTAAAAATAAATTTGTTCAAAGCCTTTTTCGGAAATCCGTAAATTTGTTTCAACTGGGTACATGTACCGTTGCCATATTGGCGGCCTAAAACGAAATTACGAGTGTGAACATATTTGTGACTATCAGGATTAAAAGCAAAGGTAAATGTGATATTTTGAATGACATTATTTGTTTAATTATATTTTGCATGTGACTTTTTAGCTTTTGTGCTCAGGGTGAGCTTTTGTGATCGCCTGATGTCCGTCGTCCGTCGTCGGTCGTCAACAATTTCAACCTTTAAAAATCTTCTCCTCTGAATCTACAGGGTTCTCAGCTTTCATCTTTGGTACATAGCATAATCTGTTGGTCCTCTACAAAAGTTAAATAAATTATACCCCTGGGGTCAAAATTGGCCTCGCCCCAGGGGTTTTCAGTTTTCAATAGAAACATATAGTGAAAACTTTGAACATCTTCTCCTCTAAAACTAGAAGGTTCTCAGCTTTCATATTTGGCACATAGCTTCAACTTCAGGACTTCTACAAAAGTTATATAAATTATGCCCCTAGGGTCAAAATTGGTCCCACCCCAGGGATTGCCAGTTTTTTTGTAGCTGACTGCTTAAACAGCACATGGGATCACTAGTTATGCATAGGAAAAACTTTAAAAATCTTCTTGTCAGAAACTACATGTCCCAGAGCTTAGATATATAGTGTATAGATTTACTTAGCATACCTCTATGAGTTTTATAAGTATCATAGTTCTGGGGTTAAAATTGGCCCTGCCCTGTGTGTATAGACTTCTTCACATCAGAAACTACAGTCTAAAGGTTTCTCCTTAATATCAGCCTGAGACCAGCTAGTGAGTGCTGATGTAATCACCCTTAGCCTGATCAGTAGAGTAGAAATTGTGTTTAGACAAATAACACACACTCATTTTAGATTGAGAAAACTGGATAATTCTCAAAATGCAGAAAACTCTTACAGCTTTTTTTCTCATACCTGTGCCCTGCATTAAGCTGCCAGCTATCTATATAGAGCGTATATGTTGTGAATTTCAGCTTAACTCTTTGCATCCTGGGTAATTTTGTCATCTGCTAAATTGTTGTCTGCAGCATATTCATAAGTTATCCTAACTACACACTTTCTTTCTAAGTTTTTCAGAAGTTCAGTCTCATTGACAAACAGTTTGGATATCAGATCAGGCCCCACATTATGTTGGGCCTGATCTGGATCCAAATAATGTGGGGCCTGATCTGGATCCAAACTGTTTGCATAGGTTATTAGTGGTTGGAGAATCCCACTACACACTTTCTTTCTAAGTTTTTCAGAAGTTCAGTCTCATTGACAAACAGTTTGGATATGGGATCCAAGCTGTTTGCATAGGTCATTAATGGTGGGAGAATCCGCCTCTAGCATCCAAAGAATTAATACAAGTTCCAGTGGTCTATGCTCTACCCATTCTTTCACTACATTCTTTCAGCATCATGTTCAGGTCCTCTACAAAAGTTATATAAATTGTGTCCCTGGGGTCAAAATTGGCACCGCCCCTGGGGTGTTCAGTTTTCAATAGAAACATATAGTGAAAACCTTGAAAATCTTCTCCTCTGATTGTCTGGTGAGCGAAGTCAGGGCCTTTCAGGCCCTCTTGTTTTATTGTGTTGGGACCTAATAATCTACAGTTGCATGTGATTAATGGCTTTCAGCATAACTACACCGTTTTGGCATATATGGTTTTGACTCCACGCCAGCAGCGGAAAACTAAATATGAATAAAAATCATGAATGAAGAATGATAAGGGGATAATTTGAATGAAAAATAAGCTTGCGTGATGTCAAATTATTTGGACTACCCCTCTCCCAAGTTATGCCTCTGTTGACATTCAATCAAAAGTATATCGGGTAAAGCTTCTTGCCAATAAGTAGTCTAATGTATAGCCTATGTAACTGCAAAGCGAAAAGCTCCTAATTGAAACAGTTCTCAGAAGCCACAGCACAGAATCTTGAGAAATGCAGTAATTTTGACAGGTCGGAAACAACCTCGCAACCGCCTGCTTACCGACTAAACCGGCTATTTGAACGCTTGCCAGCGCTGAATCAGGACTGTATACAATAGCTAGTAAGCAACTGTGACACTTACTGCGAAAACTGCGTTCGATAAACATTATGTACACTGTTGGACAGATGATATTGTCTCCAAACCATTTGTTTTAGCTTTCAGCATCCAATTTACATCAAGTGATCAGTAATGGAAGCTGCAAGCTGATTGGACAAGGGCCAAGTTTCAACCAATGAAATTTGGCATTACAATATTAGTCACGTGACACAAACATGGTGTGGAATTTGAATAAACTGAAAAATGTTAATTTGAACGCCCAAATTATACTTCTTAGGAGTTAATCAAATGCAGTTTTCGCAGTAAATGTCATAGTTGCTTACTAGCTATTGCATACTGCCCTGATTTGGCGCTGGCAAATGTTCAAATAGCCGTTTTAGTCGGATAGTATATATAACATAGTAACATAAGCACTGTAGGTTTTTTTTTTCGACAAACTTAAGTATACAAACAGAAACAAACAAATATTAAATAAAATTTAAACAGAATCACAGACATGCATGGTTTTAAGTATATGTCACAGTAGAAATTGCGATTCAGGACAATCATCGATTCTCCTAGGACAGATTGCGATCGTGATTTCTCCTAGGACAGACTCCGATTGCAATTCATCCTAGGACAATCGACGATTCTACTAGGACAGACTTCGATCGCAGTTTCTCCTAGAGGAAAAGACTATTCGTCTGGGAGAATCGACGATTCTACTAGGACAGACTCCGATCGCAATTCATCCTAGGACAATCGACGATTCTGCTAGGACAGACTTCGATCGCAGTTTCTCCTAGGGGAATAGACGATTCGTCTGGGAGAATCGACGATTCTACTAGGACAGACTCCGATAGCAATTTCTCCTAGGAGAATCGACAATTCTACTAGGACAATCCTCTACTAGTACATATTCCAATCATAATCTATCCTAGGACAATTGGTAATTTTACTGGAAAAGACTTAATATGGAGGAAACAAGATCAATATTCTTACAAACCATACTTTACCCAGAATTTCACAAATACAAAGACAGAAAACATTCACAGAATACATTGGGAACAACCAAATGAGCCTATAGTTACTAGATCCAAATAAGTTAAAATCTCTTGTTTACCATTGGTAGAAACTTTAGAGTCAGATCTATGTAATGTTATAAGCAAACATAGCAGAGCTTAATCAGGCGGCCACAGCAGCTGTCTGATTTAGGTCTGCTCTGTTTGAAAGCCGAGTAGAGTAGAATCTAGAGCATCTGGAACTCCTCCCTCAATTTGAAAGTTTTTGAATAGATATATGACATACATAATAACCACTAATAGTACATGTGCAAGACACAATTTTCCTATGTTTAGTGGCAGGCATTACAGAATACAGAGTTATATCCACTTGAACTTTTGAGTATTTTTGTCATTAGATCATGCTACATGGGTAGTCGATGTCACAAACTTGCATTTGCAATCAAGGCTGCTGTGCGGGGGTATTCATCACCTTTAGTGATAGTTCTAGTTTATTCTGGATGTATTGGGAATACTCTTTATTTCTGCCATGGTCAAAATGTCCTTTGTTAATGTGTGGCTTTAAAAAATAAGTACTACACACGATGTCATTATTTCTTCCTTGAATATTCTTGGAGTAAAGGGTTGATGTGGAAGCTCATAACATTCAGTTCTATACATGTACCTCTGCACCTTATTATCCCTTTCCCTCATATAAACGTGATTTCATGCATCTGCAAACAGAGCAGACCCAGATCAGACGGCTCCTAGAGGAGCTGTCTGATCAGGGTCTGCTCTGTTTGCTAAAAGAATTTGATATATCTGTTTCTTTGCTTTCTAAAATGTGTACAATGTTCCACCTTTAATATTTCTTTATAATTATTTCATTAATGAATATTCAATAGGTATTGAAATTTGGCCTACATACAGAACAGGGAAAGGGTTATTCTAGGCTACATTGCTATTTGACTTGTATAAAATAGAAAAAAATATTGCATTTTGTTTCACTGATAAAGGTTGATAACTCTTAACCCTTTCCTTCATATAACACCTTTTCATGCATTTGCAAACAGAGAAGAACCAGATCACTTGGCTCCTATAGGAACTGTCTGATCAGGGTCTGTTCTGTTAGCTGATGACATTATAATAGATCTGATTATAGTTTCTGTCAATAACAAAAACTACTGTGTACTTTCTCCATTACAAACATTCAAGCAAGTAAATATTCATGACATCATTATTTTTTGCATGTGTTTGTATAGTTCTGGTTCTTACTATTACTGATAAAATGCATCACAACTCAGTGATTCAAAGAAGTGGCAAGGTGGCAGATATTGGCAACAAATTTTGTGAAAGAAAATATTGGCATAATAATTATTGTTTGTTACAATTGAAGCTGTCAAATGAATTTGCTAATATATTATATTTTAATGTTTCAGATGAATTTCAATGGGAAGTGTATTCTATATGCCGACTTTGACTGGAAGAACAGAACATACTTCAAAATGACTGGCAGTTCAGCTATTAACTGCAACTTTCCAATATACTTCAGTGTATTTGGTCTTATATTTTATGGCTTAGCAGTGGGCCTTTATAATGGATATGCTGTTATTAAGTCCACATCAGACAAATCTATTGGGTATGGTTTTCTCTTTACAATGTATATACTTTAGATATTCAATTTATACAACTTCATTAACTTGGCTACTGTATTAGTGGAGTAGTGAGAGCTGTCCTGCCCTGTATTTCGACTGACAAACTTGGGCAAATAGTGCAGACCAGGATCAAACTGCTCTTAAAGGAACAGTTTTCATCAGATTTGACACAATTTGTTACTTTGTCAGTCTAATTTAAAGTTATCAAAATTATGCAGTACCTATATAGCTTTGCAAACTGGTTGAGAGAGGAGATTTGATATCTGAATGTTTAGGGTAAATAGGATATATAATTATATAGATCTGATTCTAAAGTCTCGACGAAAGCCAAAAAAAATCCCTTGTACATACACAATTCTGTAAATTAAACTATCAAGTATTCCTGATGTCGGCATTTCTTACATGAATATTCATAGTATACAGGTTTCTAAGTAAATGGCATACAATGCCCTAACTAAGATTTAAATGTGAGTAGAATTAGGCAATAACTGTGCTGTATTTGAAGATTTGCCCACCTAACTACAGTTGAACTTTGATATCTCGAACTCAGATAACTCGAAGTTCAGGATAACTTGAACTAATAGTTCAGTCCTTCCAAAACTTACAATACAGAATTGCTCTAAAATGTATAACTACGCAAGTCTAGAAACACACATGACAGCTTAATGTAGGTCTAAAGTAATGCTGAAAGCTCCTACAGGAGCTTTCAGCATTACTTTAGATCTGCAATGAGTTGTGAACTTAAGAAATTGTCCAGATCAGAAATCTTATAACTGAAACTTCTGTTATCTCGTACTAATTTGTATGGTCCCTTGAAATTTGAGATATCGAAGTTCAAATGTATGTCTTTTTACAGGCATTATTTAAAACTTCACTGGATTGATTACTCATGGCAGTAAATGCCAAAAGAAAATCAATTCAGATCAAGTTAGATCATACCACTGCCAAAGGCAGTAACATATAGTTGCAATGGTTGATATGTAGTCATATGTTGTATGCATTTGTTGTATTTATCCATGCATCACAAATTTGCAGTCGGTATAGTCGTCATGTGTAAATATATATACAAATTTCACATATGAAACTAAATCTGTAGCCAATATAGTTATGTTTTGAAATCATGATAGATCTAAATTACTTCTCAAAACATGATTTCAATTTAGAGAATAATCTGATTAACCCTTTCTCTGATATAGAAATGTTTTTCACATTTTCACAAACATAGTAGACCCAGATCCGATGGTCATCTGATGAGGGTCTGCTCTGTTTATTTAAACTATAATATTCTACAGTTTCTGCCATGGCCGTAACACCATGTATTCATTTGTTATTTTAAAAAAATAGCTAATTAATATTCATGCAGTATTTTGTCTTTATGAATATTCAACAGGTAAAGGGTTAACAGTTATATATATATATATATATATATATATATATATATATAGTAGCCATTGTTGGATTCTCAATTCTTCATTTTAGAGAAATGGACTGATTGTGTTTTTAAAAATGAGTGCATTTGAAGTTTTCTGTTCTAGATCTCAGATGTGGGTGATGCCCTTCATTCTGATCAATACCCTTGTGGGGTTCACAACCTTTGTGGTGGCGTGCATGCTGTCTGTGGGATTCAAACAATTTTGTGATGGTGTTAAAGAAAGTGGTTTTTACAAAAGGTATGTACATACCATATCATCTCCAGTAAACGCTCCAGGGGGCCTAACATTTTTTAAAGGAGATTCTTGCATTTTGTATACATGTAGTTGCTTCATGCAAAATGAAAGCAATGTAGAAAGCTCCTGGGAGCTTTCTGCATTAATTTCAATCTGCATTAAGCTACCATCTATATCATCCTAATCTGGTCTATAATACAAGTTCTTGGCCAAATGTGAAATAAAGATTTTGTTTGAAATTGCAAATTGCTGCTATTATTTTCAGTGCATAATTGAACCAATTCCCTTATGAATATTTATGCATGAATTGATCATGTCATGAATATTAATTAACTTACTTTTTATAATGTTATTTTTACAGGAAATTTTGACTTATGTATAAGCTGTACTATCAAATCAACAGGAGCTGTCTAATCTTGGTCTATTCTGTTTGTAAATGTGTGAAAAGACATTTGGGTTAGGTAAAGGGTTAACAAAACATCAGAATCCATGCTTATAAAACTTTTAGTTGAGTCTGAGTTCGTTCTCAAGTTTTTGATTGGTCAGATTTGAGCCTTTGGCTTGAGCTTGAGAATTCAAATCTGACCAATCAAAAGCTTGAGAACGAACTAAAAAGTTTTATAAGCATGGACCCTGAATCTATATTTAACCCTTTCCCTCATATAAATGTGTTTTCACGCATTTGCAAACATGAGTAGCCGTCTGATCTGGGTCTACTCTGTTTGCTACTGGAGTTTGAGAAGATCTGTTTCTTTACTTTCTAAAATGGCTACAATATTCCACCTTCAATATTTGATTATAACCATTTTGGCCATGAATATTCAGTAGGTATGGTAATTTGGATTAAATGTAGAACAGGGAAAGGGTTAAAGATGCTATTTTGGAGTTTGCAGAGGTTATCCAATATGATCAACACAGTTCAGGTTTCCAGACAAAAGTTACTGATGTAACTGTAAGGCCTTCCCCACCCCCATAAACAGAACCTGTCTTAAGCACAAATTTGTTTATTGAACATAGGAATATTAAAAACCAGCTGGTTGCTTAATGCAGGTTAAAATAATGCAGAAAGCTCCTATAAGAGCTTTCTGCATTACTTTTGGTTTTTAATACTCCTGGTTTTAGATACTTTTAGGCAGGTGGCTGCTTAATGCAGGTTGAAAGTTATGCAAAAAGCTCCTAGAGGAGCTTTCTGCATGGCTTCCACCCTGCATAAAGCATTCAAGACTGATATTTATACTAAAATCTGGTTTAGAGGGGTTTTACTGTATAGGTATTTTAAACAAACATAAGTTTGCACCTTTGATTCAAGATCAAGTTACTGAAGGTCAGGAGGCAAGTAACTGTCAAGTATCCAGTTAAATACATGTACCACTAATGGCATTAGTAAACAGTTTTGACATGAATCAAGGCTGTTAACCTTTGACCTTATGAATATTCATGGCAGACTCCACTCATTTGAATATAAAGTAACGAATTTATAGATATTGACCAAATAGTTATATAAAACAAGTGAATATATTGCTATGACAAGTAGTATAGATTCAAATCTAAGATATTCAATAAGCAAACAGACCAGACTTTGGTAGGAGCCATCTGACCTGGGTCTACTCTGTTTGGCAATGTAAAGATGTTTAAATCAGGTAAAGGGCTAACTAATTTTGAGTAGTTTATAGAAATTTCTTCAACCCTTCACCTAAGTGATAATTTTATCACTTAATGAACTTTAAGCACTTTATCACTTAATGAATATCACTTATCACTTAATGAATATTAATTGAATGCATTTTTATATTGGTACATACCGGTACACGTAAACTAGGGACATTTTGGCCAGAAATGTACCAGAAATATTAGATTCAGTCATTCATGTACTTATTTCCATAAGAAAACAGACCATGATCAGACAGCTCCTATAGCAGCTGTCTGTTCTGGAATTGCTCTGCAATGGGCTACTCTATTTGTACATTCTGGGTCTATTCTGTTTGCACCTTGTTCATAACAGGATAAGAAGGCCTCATAAGGAATAGGAAATAGGAAGAACTAAGATACCATGATTTACAATATCAATGACTTATTTAAAAGGCAAAACTTTTGTCACAACAGACAATTTACAGTACATTTTGGTATTAAATAGTTTGGATCCAGATAAACCATTTAGTATCACTGGTATCCAAATTGTTTAGCACTGTACCTGCTGAATATTCATGTAAGAAGTACTATGAATAGTAATTAGCTGATGTTTTATCATTGAATTTTAACCCATTCCTCCATAAGCTATTTTTAGACCCAACCTCTTTGAATGACTCTACCCAAAAGGAGCATTTACTAGAGAAAAGGAAAATGTTAGAATTTTGTAGTTTGAAACCATTATGATAAATAGAGCATTTGCTCCTGTAGGAGCAAATGCTCTATTTATCACAATGGTTTCAAGAAGTGGTTATTACAGAGGCGTAGAAAGGCGTATTTATGGAGGAAAGAGCTAAATGAGAGGATTTTAGAGCATGGCAGAAAGTGTAAAATTTAGATCCATGTTATGAGATGATATATACATAACCTACAGGAGATGTTTGATCTCTGTCTACTGTGCTTACAAATGCATCAAAATGCATCTGTATTGGGTAAATGCTTAGCAATCTGAGTGCATTTAAAAATGTAATAATATTTTCACTGAAGTTTCAAGAGTACAACAATTTTGCAATTGCCTAAAATGCTAAAAAGTGATTTACTGTTGATATTCTCATGTTATATTTCAGTTGTTATGCAGCTGAGCGGGCAAAATGGACTGATCTTGAAAATGGCAAGAAGTTTGATACAGGGCCGTACTTCAAGTTACTGACTGTGGCCCAGGTTTGGTTTTTCATTTATATATTCTTTCCAATAATAATTACTAGTTTGTTACAGAAAAATCGTACATAAATATGTGTTATCATAAGGTGACAATGTTCTTTGTACACTTTTGTCTGCCAAAAAAGGCATTTTCTTCATTTCAAAATACTGTTGAACTTTAATCTGTTCCTAATACATTTTTTAAAAAAAAACCATGCTTGAGTTGAATTTTTGATGAGGTGCCAAGTGACTTAATGTCTCATCTGGAAACAATACTAGTAAGAACAGAGCCAAATGATTACCTTAATGGCTTACCCTTTCTTTCATATAAACTCCTTTGCAAACAGAGTACACCCAGATCAAGCATTACTGTTTTATGCATCCCATTTTGTCTAAACCTATTTCGTCTTCTTTATAAATTTCGGTGTTTAGAAAAAAAAGCACATTTTGTCTATTTGAAGGTCTTTTACACTTTTCCAAACAGATTTCCATTATGTCTACCATAGGATTTGACACTAATTGTGTAGGGTGTATATATATTGGTGTTATGTTTCATTTAGGTCTGAATTACAATTTGGTACATGATATTTAACATAGTATTTGCCAAGGTTATGGCCCTTGAACTTGAAACTTTTTGTCAAATTATCAGTTGTCTGGACTGTTTTCTGGAAGTTGGTTGAGATATTAACTTTATGTTTGGCATAAAGTTGAATCTAGATGTGTTGTAGCTTAAGATTGATTGTCTATGGATATGAATAATTTTTGCCAGAGTTATGGCCCTTGAACTTGAAATTTTTCGTCAGATTTTCAATTGTCCGGATGTTGTTTTTTTTAACAGGTTTCAGGTATTAACTTTATATTTGGCAAAAAGTTAAATATAGATTAGTTATAGCTTTATAAGTTAGAATCACAGTCTGGTTGAATAATATTTGTCAGGGTTATAGTCCTTGAACTACAATTTTTTTGCCCCAATTCTAACATTGGCAAAAGATTTGTTGCCATTGCATTTACATAATTCAAACTTTGCATGCATGTGCAATGTATGGAGGCGAACATTTTTATGCCCCCACAATGTGGTGACATATAGGGTTGCTCTTGTCCGTACGTCCGTATGCACATGTAGAAGAATTTGTCTGGGCTCTTTCTTGGAAAGTATTTGTCCAATCCACACCAAACTTTACACACATGTTTGTTGCCATTATATCTTGGTCAAGATTGATAGCTTCCTCTTTGATTATCTTTGTAATATATTGACATAAGTAACACATTATTTTTTCATTGACAGACGGCTGGCTGGCTTTGTTTTCTGATCTGGGTTCTACAAGTGGCCATGTGCATCCTGAGGTTTGTGAGAAACCGACGACAGAGATCAGCCCAAATGTTTGATGCAGCCCAGAAATCAGAAACTGCAGCTGACACAGCTAAGATAGCAGAGTTGACCCCTACAGCTTAAGTACATCTTGGCTAAAAGTGTTAGTGAACTAAACATACACAGGAGAGCAGCATAGAGTCACAAAACTTTACTTGTTTAGCAAATAGATATGGACTTCGCACGAAAATGTTATCAACCAAACTGAAGTGGTTTTATTTGCATAAATCTGTCATACCATATTTACTCTTAAGTATTCATACAAACAAACTGAAGAAGCCGTTGATCAGGGTCTACTCTTGCTTGCTAAAATATCAAACTAGTTTAACCCTTTCCCTTTGAGGAAAAAGATTTTAGTTATCTTTTCAAAATGATGCCGAATTTAATTATGAAGCTTCACAAACCAATGGAGATAGGAGACGAAGTGTCAGAATACTTATGGTAGATTATTTTACAAGAAAAGTGGTATATACAGTAAAACTTGTCTTAAGAGGATGTTCGTTTTGGGACAAAGGAGTCTTAAAAAGCAAGTGTTTTTTGTTCAGGGCAAAAGTAATGCAGAGAGCTCCTATAGGAGCTTTCTGCACTACTTTTCAACATGAAAGTCTTTAAAAGCTAGTGGCTCTTAATGCAAAAAACAAGTAATGCAGAAAGGTCCAATAGGAGAATCCTGCACTACTTTTGACCTGCATTAAGCTACCATCTGTCTTACAGACCTATAATTATACCTTTTTGATGGTCGCTTCAGACAGGTTCTACAGTAATAATAAATAAGGCTATCACACATGACATGGATTTTTTATGCATGTTGGATGTCCTGAAAAGATGTTCTAAGTAAAAGTTTTGTGTACCACAAAGTGTACCTATTGTAAATGGCTGAGTTCTACAGTGAACCCTCGTTACAACGGAGGTGTTTGTTTCCAGACAATTTGCTGGTATAACGAGGTTGCCGTTATAACGAGTTTAAATATGAAAGGAACCATATGGCCAGTTTTAAACTAGTACCAACAGGTGAACGCTTAATGCAGAACACAAGAAGTGCAAAAAGCTCCCAAAGGGAGCTTTTTGCACTTCTTGTGTTCTGCATTAAGCGATCACCTATCTTATTGGCACTGTACCTATTTATTCAGTGGTTGTTAAAAGACTTAACTGTAATTTTGTTTCAATGCATACTGCCGGTAAAACGCGGGTGTCATTGTAACGAATGCCGGTATAATGAGGGTTCACTGTATATGCTTTGATTGTTTGAAGATCAAACTGATCAAAATCTAAATCAAATATCAAAATCAAAATTCAGAATTGTTTCAGGTCAGTCACCATATTTTAACCCTTTCCTTCATATTAAAACCCTTTCAAGCCTTTGCAAGCAGTAGACCAAAATCAGAAGATTCTGTAAGAGTTGTCTGATCAGGGTCAGCTCTTTGCTTTTGAAATTATAATAGATCAGACTCCTTAATTCCTACCAATACAAAAAAAAACTTACATATTCCATTATAAAAACAATCAGCATATAAATACTCATGATGCCATTATTTCTTGCATGAATATTCAACAAGGCAAGGGTTAAATGTGGATGATCAATTTATATACTGTCATTTAACGGCAGGTTGTACACTGTCACTCCTTAGCAGGTACAATGTTTTGTTTGCTACTGCAACAATCAGTAAATATCCTGATCACACACATCAAGGCACTGTGACCTATTTAGTGTTTTAGTGCAGTAAAAACCAAACATACTCACTTGTTCACTTATCAGAATCAAAGTTTTCAATGTCACAGGGTCTTATCTGGGTCCACACTACATGTACTTGAAATGTATAATGTTTTATGCATGGTAGTGTTGATATACTTTTTTACCTAAGTCCTGTCGTTGGATTAGACTGGTATCATATTTGAAGTACCCTTATTACCCTAAGTATTTGGACAGACAAACTTCTGAATACAGTAAAATCCCCTATAAACCGGAATGCTAGTAGAGAATAATTTAGATACTTTTAGGCAGGTGGTTGCTTAATGCAGGGTGAAAGTCATGCAGAAAGCTCAATTTCTGTGTATGACTTTCACCCTGCATTAAGCTGCCACCTGTTTTCAAGACCATTATTTATACTAAATTCAATGTCCAGTGTAGGGGAGTTTTACTGTAGTTAGGTAAAGGGTTTTCATGCTTGTTAATAACAAACATTTTCTCATTACCTTTCATGTGGAATGGTTGTTTCAAATTCATTTAACACTTGTGCTGCTATGGTCAAATTTGCAATCACATTTGCAAACAGCAAGATCAAGATGAGACACTGCATAATTCTACATCTCTTCAGGATCCAAGCTGTCTAATATTGTAATTATGATCATGAAACAAAGTGTAAGAAAAGTAAACAATTGAACATTGTAGCTGACGACAAATTTTCAAAGGTGATAATATGTGGCAGTTAAACAGTTAATAACTACCACATATTCAATAGACTTGAGCAAATATTTCATAGACCGTATACAAAAGAACCTGCCCATGGTGACCATATAATAAATAATATTGAGGTTGATAAGAGCATGTGGTTTGTCCTGCATTAAGCTACCACTTGTCTTAAAAAGTGAGAATTAAACTTAATTTTAATGATTAAAAGACATAATTACATCATTTAACAGTTTGAATGCTGGTGAGATGACAATTTACCCTGCAGTGCACCTCATCTGGATCCTAGCTATTTGCATATAGGTAATCAGTGATTGACCATTGGCAGCCAACTAGAAAAAACAGGTGGTCATTTAATGCAATGTAGCATGACTCTTTATTTTCTTTCAGTAGAAATCTTTTGGCATTGATTGTATTGTTCATGTTTTCAGTTTTAACCCATTCTCTCATAGGCTATTTTTAGACCCAGCCACTTTGAATAAATCTACCGAAAAGGAGCATTAACTAAAGAAAAGGAAAATTGTAGAATTTTGTACTTTGAATCCATTGTGATAAATAGAGCATTTGATCCTATAGGAGCAAATGCTCTATTTATCACAATGGTTTGAATAGGTGATTTTTACCGAGGCGTGCCGCGTAGAAAGGCGTATTTATGGAGGAAAGGGTTAAAGGCCCCCATGTTTATTTGCTAAGTTCTTGTGTTAACTCATTCCATTTGATGTGGGAAAAAATTGTCATCTGCTACAATTCTCAAAGCTACGTTTTCTTTAATATCTCCTCGAAAGTAAAATAAGAATATCGTACAGTTTAGATCTAGATGAGATGCTGAGTGGATCCAAACTGCATAGGTTATCATGAATTGGCTGCTGACATGCAAAGATCCTTTACTTTATGAATATTCATGTAAGAAATGATGACCTTTCGTTAGCTAATTTTTATAATGACATGAACGAGGGAAATGTTTGGCTAAGGTGCAAACTGTAAAATCATACCTTTGTTGTTATATAAGTAAACAGAGTAGACTCTGATCAGATAGCTCCTACAGGAGCCATTTGATCTGGGCCTACTCTGTTTGCGGAGGCTTATATAAGAAGTAAAGGGTTAAAGAGACTGCTGCACATCAGTCCTGGGAACAATTCCATTAGGTGTTTCATAATCATACTTTGCAGAACAATTTCATGATAAATGATTAACCCTTTTATAGATATGATTCTACAGTTTCTTCCATGGCCAATTATTAATCATGATGTCATTATTTCTCACTTGAATATTCATTCATAAGATCAAGGAATAACCACTAAGCTAGACAATGTAACTGTGGGAGGATTATGTTATACTTTTAACTCTTTCCCTGCCAATGTCACATCTGTGATTACCTATGCAAACAGTTTGGATCCAGATGAGACGCCGAGTATCTCGGGGTCTCATCAGGGTCCAAACTGTTTGTTACTGTGACAGTTTTTTGTGTCACCTGCCGAGTGGCAGTGTGTCACTTAGGGATCACTTTTCCGTTGTCTGTCCATCTGTCTGTCCGTCACACTTTCTCTTTTTTTGGCTGTCATTTCTAAACTAATCATGCTAGAGCTTTCAAATTTCACATATGTGTTCCTTTCATTGAGGACCATTGATGTAACTGAGGTCCATCACTCTGTATGCAATACTTTTTGAGTTATTCCCCTTTGTTCTGATTTCACTCCAGAATATTAACAGCTTTTGTGTCAGCTGTGAGCAGGTGACATTTGTGTTCCTCCAAATACTGTTGTTAAACAAAAAAAGTAAGAAAAAAATGTAGCAGACAAAAAAGTTTGCAGACTACAAAATTTGGTAGCAAAAGAGTTTAAGTACACTGTTTCCCAGTGTGATATTTATTTCATGTGTTTGCTACTGTCTATCAGTCTATGCATGTTTTATGAGTTGTTGTAAATATGTAAATATAGAATTGTCAGAGACTTGTAATGATAGTTTGTAACTGCAAAAGTGGGCCATTGTTGTACTACCGTCCATACATCTCTGCCAGACTGTTCTGTGTACTTTGATTGCTATGCTGACTCTATGCTAAGCCATCTTACCTGTTGTGTTGCAGACTCTATGTAAAGTGTATTTCAGGTGTGGTTTTACAATGAATAATTTTGTGTTCATAAAGGTCAGCTTTAGCAGGATGATACTTCGTGATCACTTCTCTGTTGTCTGTCCATTAGACTGTTTGTCCATCTGCCTATCTGTCACACTTTTGGAATTATGCTTTATTCCTTACACTTCTGTAGGAAGGAAGGTAATCAACATAGAAATTCCCAAATCTCCTTTGTAAACCAACTTTTCTAAATACAGATAATGTGCTTGTGTTGTCATGTATGTAAGAAGGTAAATGTTGATTGGAGCTTATTTTTGATAGATAAAATTGTGAATACATGAATAGTGTGATATATTTATTCGGATATATTTTATAAAAATATTTACAGACAATGATGAATACATATTTTTGCATAATGTTTTCTTTTTGCTTTATGGGATATGATTACATTTATATGGTCATAGACTTTGGCATCTGTCTTTTTTCTATATGTTGGCAAAATTGTTAGCACTCAGTAAATAGTAATTTTACACTATAATTGTAAATGTTGACCTAATGGTGTGTAGCATTCATGAACTATGAAAATGCCTCCAAAGTCATGGTCATTCTAACGTAGAAATGATGATAGATGACATGGGGTTTCCTAAGCAGGATTGCTTTCTATTTATAAATTCAATATGCTTTGTTACGTTTCCTTTACATTATAGTTTACCCTTTAGTTATAACCCATTCCGTCATAGGCTATTTATAGACACAACTTCTGATTAAATCTATGAAAAGGAGCATTTACTAGAAAAAAATGATTTTTCAGGACTGTGTAGCTTTTAAACCAGTGCTATAAATAAAGCAGTTGCTCCTATGGAGCAAATGCTCTGTTTATCAAAATAGTTTCAAAAAGTGACTTTTACAGGAGTGTCTATGTGAAAGAATGGGTATTGATAAAGATACATTACCTGACTAATACTTGTGTAAGAAATAGTGACATCATTAATATTAATTAGACAGATTTATATTCTTCCATATTAAGCAAACAGAGCAGGCACTGATTAGATGGTACCTTCAGGAGCCATCTGATCTAAGTCTGCCCTGTTTACAAAGGCATTAAAAGGTGTCTCTATCTGGAAAATGGTCACTATTTGACAAAGACATTAACTTGGATGACATTTGAAAGGTCAAGGACATAGAATACAGTTATAGTTTTCTTAGGGAAGCCTTGTTACAATACAATGAGCAAAACAAGTGAGAAATTATGTTGGCATACCTCCTTTCAAATTATACTTTATTGTATTATACATGTTTGTCAATTTTTCAGTTTACAATAAGATAACAGTAGTTGAGATGAATAATAGAACTTGCCTATCCCTTTCCCTCATATAAACGTGTTTTCACGCATTTGCAAAAAGAGTAGACCAAGATCAGGGTCTGCTCTGTTTGCTAAATTTATTTGAAAGATCTGTTTCTTTGCTTTCTAAAATTAGTCCTGCAGCGAAACCGGATTTTTGGCCAGAACCTTCGATTGCGGTGTATAGTTTTTTTTATTGTCGATATAAGTAGAGGAAAGGGTCCTGATTGAATATCTGCCGGGTGCCACCCTGGCACCCTTGAGGGTTTTGAGATATTACACTTTTACCCCACCCACCATATTTTACATTAGCGAAGCTCGCTCGGTAAAGCTATAAATTTGCGGTTTTATCTGATTTACTACAGCTGAGGTTGTTTAGAGTTTGGAAATTAGTAGGAATGTAATTTGAAGTTATAGCAGATACACATTCTAAGATATGTGAATGCTAATAAACTCATTTATATACTTATGAATATTAATTAGTAGGTAAAAGTAATGATAGAAAACAGGTTTCATGCTAAACTCTAGGTGTTTTATAACCGTTTATTATGTTGTCTTGTCAACTCTTCCTTCTTATTCTTATATATTTATAAACAATGTAGACCTTCTTCAACAATCTCCAAATGACAACATATTTCATAAAAATATCCCTTAAATGAGTAATATAATAACTTTTTAGACCTTTCAGTGTTACCCCACCCACTATATTTTACATTAGCAAAGTTCAGTAAAGCTATAGATTTATGGCGGTTTTATAATTACGACAGATGACGTTGTCTACTATTTAAAAATTAGCGGAAATTGAAGTTATAGCAAAGACACATGCATGCTAATAAGCTCATTTACATACTTATGAATATTAATTAGAAGGTAAAAAGTAATAGAGGAAAACTAGTTTTATGCTAAATGCTTGGTTTTGTTTTTGTGTTTTGTCTTTCAACCGTTTGTTGTTTTGCTTTACTTTTATTCTTATAGACTTATATTGTTTGTAAACAATGTATATTCCGAAAATATTCTGAAAATGGGTGACCCGTATACCTAATTCAGCATACCCCCGATAATAACATAATTCATAAACACTATATCTATTTAATGAAGGAATTAATATTTCTGATGTATACCAACACTACCTTTTATATAAAAAATTCGGCTGTTTATCAATATCCAGCATGGACATAACAATTATTCAACTTCCGGATCGGTTCTTCCAGTAAAGGTTCTTTGTTAACATTCTAGAGTACAAGGTTAAGCCGTAATCAGAACAAATTAAAGCTGTATACATACCTTACATAGATATGATACCCTTTTCTTTCCAAAACACAATGATGACATATCTAACAAAAGCACAAGACCTGAATTGCACATTAGCAAATATTTTTGTCGCGTTTTATATGCACATAGGACCTTCAGCTGTATAAGTTGACGCAGGATGTGAAATTTGCATATGAGACCTTTGAGACTTGGGGGCAAGTATTTGCTCATGAGCGTTATCGAGATCATTGCCATTCTGATTGTAGAGATTGGTTTGATTAAAGTAAGAAGTGACGTACACATGTTGACAGACAGGAACTTTCAACAAAGCGTCAGTGCAATGCCACTAATTGCAGAGACCCTACTAAGATATGCCATGCAAGAGAACTGTCTAGAGTCACCAGAATTAGTAAAGCAAAACAGCAAAGCTATCGGTAGATCTGTTTCTAAAGCCAGTGCTTGTCATGTGCTTTACCAATGCTGAAAGAGAAGGTGGCGTGTGCCTTCATATAGCAGCGTACAAACAAAAGATGCCGTGCTTCTTTAACGCATGCCACGATTACTGTGCCATACATGGGCTATGTCATTTGCCAGCAATGGAGTTACTCCCAGATCAAGTTCCCGGGTTTTCAAGAGCTAGCGAGCATGTAATAGACAACATAGGGGTATATGGAAAGGGATATGGAGTGACATGTTCATTGGGAGCACCTTTATGTGGTATGGGCATGCGCCTGGTGGCATGCCTTGAACATCCATTAGTGTTGTCAAATTTAAGCTTGGATAAGATGACCATTCACAATATTGATCCAGACATTTCTATTGTGAGACACGATTAAGGAGGGAGGTCGCAAATAGAAAAGACGCAAAAACAGATCCAGATGACATATCAACAGAGATCAACAATAGGGCATTGTTTGCAAGTAGTAGATTGTGTCAGAATTGACCACTGTGCAAAGACAACTTTATTGTGTGACGGCCCTGGTGTGTTCTACTTTTCTCCTGCCATAAAACTGAAATAACAAATGTAATACTGATGGAGTCCACCATCAATGGTCGAAACTGACACTGCAATTACTGTTGAAAAATACAGTAGCATTATCGAAGAACGTTTGCCTGCTCGTTCACTGTCAGGATGTGACACTGCTGCAGGTTGTTACGGCACATGTAAGGGAACTGTTGTCAAGCCATTACGTTCTAGTCTTTCTCTGTTTCTTCCTGGGTCTTTCATATCTCCCCTTGCATTAATTATATCTCAGGCAATGATATTTATGTCGTTTTGATATGGACACATTGATTGCAATGGGTCCGACACAACATGTATGGGCATCAATACTAGATATTGGCTCAACGTCATCCAATCTTTGTAGTCTTCCTCCTACGAGTGAGGCTTTTTGCAGAAGAAAATATTAATACATCCCACGTTCAAGAAGCCGGATGACAACATCCCTCCTTACCCAGACCCTACAGACTTTAGCTGGAGGAAGGATGAAAGTTCAAAACGCCTGCAGCTTGTGACTTTGCCTAATAATAGATCAAGTACCAAATTTCATTATTAGATTTATTTGTTGCGGTTGTCAAAGCACGATGTCCTGTAATATACGAATGTGCAGTTGCAAAATTGAATAAATGATTTGCACTACATTTTGGAGCTGCTACAATATAGGATGCCATACAATACTAGTTTATGTATTTGTTTACTGATAAAATAATAGAACAATTGAATAAGTCATTCATTCAATTTATAATTTTGATGAATCCATCGGAATGGTCATCATTTCTCAAGTAAATAATACATGTGCGTTAGTAACCTTTTGGTCGCCATATTGTAAGCCATATTGGCGGATATGTTGATTGGCATGGTGCTGTTTTGGCGGTTGTGTGTTTAATGCGAGGTTTCTTTCATGACTCATACATGTACTTTTAACATTTGTAAATGTTATCTCTAATAAGTTTGGATCAATTTAATTACTGTTAGCTTATACGTTTCAAAACATTAACGTATGTATGAGTTGGAACATTGTTTTATTATTTTCTCCTCCCTCGTGGACGCCATTTTGGACGCCATCTTGATTTTCTCAAAACCCTCAAGGGTGCCGAGGTGGCACCCGGCATATTTAAAGAGTTCCAACAATCACTGACTATAATAAAACGAGAAACAACTATAATGTTATGAATCCATCGGAATGATTATTATTTCTCAAGCAAATACTACATGACTTTGTGCTTTACATAGCTTTGGCCGCCATGGAAGCCAACTTGGCGGATATGCTTGATTTAACAGTAGTAAACGTTATTTCTAACCAGTTTATTTCAATTTAATTATTGTTAGCCCATAAGTTTCAAAACATTACGAATGTATGAATTGCAACATATTTTTTATGATTTTGTCCTCACTGGCGGACGGCATTTTGGACGCCATCTTTAATTTCTCGAAACCCTCAAGGGTGCCAAGGTGGCACCCGGCATATTTAAAAAGTGCCAACAATCCCTGACCATAATCAAACGAGAAAAAAACTATTCTTTTGATAAATCCATCGGAATGCTTATCATTTCTCAAGTAAATAATACATGTGCTTTACATAGCTTAGGCCGCCATATTGGAAGCCATATTGGAAGCCATATTGGCGAATATGTTTATTTAACAGGAGTAAACGTGATTTCTAACAAGTTTAGTTCAATATAATTACTGTAACCCATAAGTTTCAAAACATTACGAATGTATGAATTGTAACATATATTGTATGATTTTGTCCTCACTCACGGACGCCATTTTGGACGCCATCTTTAATTTTTCGAAACCCTCAAGGGTGCCAAGGTGGCACCCGGCATATTTAAAAAGTGACAACAATCCTTGACCATAATCAAACGAGAAAAAAACTATTCTTTTGTTAAATCCATCGGAATGCTTATCATTTCTCAAGTAAATAATACATGTGCTTTATATAGCTTAGGCCGCCATATTGGAAGCCATATTGGCGAATATGTTTATTTAACAGGAGTAAACGTGATTTCTAACAAGTTTAGTTCAATATAATTACTGTTCGCCCATAAGTTTCAAAACATTACGAATGTATGAATTGTAACATATATCTTATGATTTTGTCCTCACTCACGGACGCCATTTTGGACGCCATCTTGAATTTCTCGAAACCCTCAAGGGTGCCAAGGTGGCACCCGGCATATTTCAAGAGTGACAACAATCCCTGACCATAATCAAACGAGAAAAAAACTATACACCGCAATCGAAGGTTCATCTATACCGCTGCAGGACTAAATGGCTATTATGGTCCACCTTCCATATTTCATTATAACAATTTTTTCTGTGAATATTCAGTAGGTATTGAAATTTGGAATAAATATAGAACAGGGAAAGGGCTATATATATATTTTTGCAACAAAAATGTGTGAATTTTTCTTTATTTATAAATGTTTATACCCTAATTATCCTAAATATTTGGACACTAAACCATGGGTTTGTAAAGCTGGCCAAGTCAATTTGACACCACTCTGATGACTTTAAATTAGACTGACACAGTAGCAAATAGTGCAGACCCTAATCCAAATGGCTCCTTAGGAGCTGTTTTATCTGTGTCTACACTATTTTCTGAAGTTTGTCCATCCAAAAGCTTAGGGTAATTAGGATAGTTTGTGAAAGCTATGGTTGTAAATGTTTACTCAGTTAACATACTGAGGGGTCACGGTTTTGCCCATAGAACTCGCTCAGTTCAGGTACATTGGTTTTACACAAAGTTCCTTATATACCTTTTTAACCTTTAACTCTTTCTGATGAAAAGAGTTTAACCCATTACCCCATAGGCTAATTTTAGATACAACCTTTTTGAATAAGTCTACCGAAAAGGTGCATTAACTAGAGAAAAGGAAAATTTTAGAATTTTGTGGTTTGAAACCATTGTGATAAATAGAGCATTTGCTGCTATAGGAGCAATGCTCTATTTATCACAATGGTTTCACAAAGTGATTTTTACAGAGTCGTCAAAAGCCATCAATATTAGGGAATGGGTTAAAGATGCAATCTGTGAAGTTTATAAAATGGTAAATCTCAGAAGAGCCTGAATTTGATGTCAGATTCAAATCTGTAAGCAGAACAATGCCATATGCTAGATATCAATCATTATAGATAAAAAATATTAAATATATAGGAGATATTGAGGTGAAACGTATTTCAACATGTGAATAAGAACTTGTGAGCGATCCCTCATTTAATCCATTACCAGATAGAGACACCTTTTGACACCATTTCATACATCTATCAGACATTTTGTCAATAACTGTTGCAAACAGGATAGACCCAGATCAGATGGCTCCTGTAAGAGCTGACTGATCAGGGTCTGCTGTGTTTGCTTGTAGACTTGCATAGATATGATTCTACACTGTCTGCCATGGCAAAACAAATCCTATATTAACACATTCACTCCTATTGACGCATTTTGACGTTCCATGTAAAAGTTGCATTTTGAAACTACACAATTATAAAATTCTGTAGTTAATGCTCCTTTTTGGTAGATTTATTCAAAGAGGTTGGGTCTTAAAATAGTCTAGGAGGGAATGGGTTAATATGCAATTATAAATATTATTGAAATACTATTTTTGTCATTTCTGTCATGGGTATTTATTAGGTAAATGGTTAACTCCTTATTCCATGAATATTAAGGCAAGAAATAATGACATGAATATTAATTAACTGTATATTATGGCGCTATGAACAAAATAATTATTTATCATGACAGAAATTGTAGAATTAGATCTACATGTATATAATATTATAAAGCAAACAGAGCAGACCTTGATCAGATGGCTCCTGTAATACAGGAGCCATCTGATCTGGGTCTACTCTGTTTGCAAAGGTGTAAAAAGGTGTATCTATGGAGTAAAGGGTTAATGAGGGTTTTGGAATATATGACTTTCAAAATGCATTACACTTTTTTTACCCATGGTTAGTACATATACCTGTTATAGACTGGAAAGGTAGTGTTTTGTATTATGGAACTCGCTTTTTGACAATGCACTATGACAGACTCATGTGCAGATATTTCAGTGATTTAGTTGTGTTAGATGTTTTTGTTAAAATCTAACAACCTGCGAATACTCAGCCTGTTAATGATCAATCAAATATTTTGTTACTTTCTTCATGGTTATCTGTTACTTTCTGCATGACTTGTTTTTACAGTATAATGGTTCTCAGATATATGTCAACAGTTTAGGTACAGATCAGTGGCCAGGTTGGAAATATTGTTCCTGATTATGGTCCTCAGCAGTAATGTAAGTGTTATAGCTGCTGATAAGCGACAAATGTGACAGATCCTGATCATGTTGATCCATGTGACAGTTTTTATCCCCTCCCTCCCCCCCCCACACACACATATACACACACCTACCACATCTCCTAAATCCTTTTACTCATGAATGTTTATGCAAGAAGTCATGACTTTATGACTATTCATTACAGGATTTTTATAATGGTTTATGGAAACAGGTTTTTTTACATTAAATTTACAATGGCAGAAATTGTAGAATCAGATCTATATTATGGCATAAGCAAACAGAGCAGACTCAGCAGACCTTGGTCAGATGGCTCCTATAGGAGCCATATGATTTGGGTCTATTCTGTTTTCAAAGGTATGAAAATGCATTTAAAGATTAACCCTTTCCCTGTTCTGTGTTTAGACCAAATTCCATACCTACTGAATATCCATGGGCAAAATACTTATAAGGAAATATGGAAGGTGAAATATTGTAGCCATTTTTAGAAAGTTAAGAAAGTGAAACAGATATATCAAATTCCAATAGCAAACAGAGCAGACCCTGATCAGACAGCTCCTTTAGGAGCTGTCTGATCTGGGTCTACTCTGTTTGCAAATGCGTGAAAACACATTTATATGAGGGAAAGGGTTTAGAAAACTGATGTTGTTTACCTACACACATCTCTTCACCCTTTACCTACGGTCAAAATATTCATATAAGAAATATAAATGATTTCATGAATATTATTCAGATGAACTCTTGCCATGGTGTATGAACACAGACAATTTTAGTCGCAGCAGAAACTAGAATTAGGTCTATATAATTTCATATATTAGCAAAAAGAGAAGCCACTGTGTCTACTATGTTTGCAAAAGGCATGAAAAGGCATCTGTAAAGTTTTAATCTTTACTCCATAAATACCCTATGCCTTCTTATTAAATAATACTGATATGATTCTGCAGTTTCTGCCATAGCCAAAACTTCTTGTGTTATTGAGTAAAGGGCTAAACACATTGTGTGTTTTTTTACCTACAGTCATGAAACTTTGTAGGATGATAGATCATAATGTAATCTTTGACATCTATGGTTATTACCTGTTTATATACTAGTTGCAGCCCTTATCATTGGTCATACAATAGCTATAGTTATATGTGTGTGAGGGGCATCCATGCCTTATGATGCATTTATGATGCATTTCTAGTTTTGATATAAGTCGTGACACTATTAACTATTGTACCAAACAATTATACAGAACAGAGCAAATATTTTATTCAAGACT
Organism: Azorinus chamasolen; assembly: GCA_963576725.1. Lineage (NCBI taxonomy): Eukaryota > Metazoa > Mollusca > Bivalvia > Cardiida > Solecurtidae > Azorinus > Azorinus chamasolen. Next base: position 35,837,383 of record OY755235.1, read on the forward strand.
TATACATGTTATCGTCTAATTTACATAGTACATGTATATCATATTAATAACATGTGAATATTTACAAGCCAACAAAATTATACAAAATATACATCAAATCAGTGTTGTATCAATGGATATTATACTGACAAACATATTGACAAAATGTGTGATAATGTTTCTCCTTTTTTTGACAAACTGAGGATTATTAACCCTTTCCCTCATATAAACGTGTTTTCACGCATTTGCAAACAGAGTAGACCCAGATCAGACAGCTCCTAGAGGAGCCGTCTGATCAGGGTCTACCCTGTTTGCTAGTGGAATTTGGAAGATCTGGTTCTTTTCTTTCTAAAATGGCTCCAATGTTCCACCTTCCATGTTTCATTATAACTATTTTCTCCATGAATATTCAGTAGTATTGAAATTTGGACTAAATATAGAACAGGGAAAGGGTTAAACATTATATATGACAACAGTTATTCATACTTAAACACACTTTAATCCTGTTTGATAAACCCACCTTTGCACACAGAGTATATCCAGATCTGACAGGCTCTGCTAAATTAGTAAAGGGTTAATTCTATTGTTTGTTATGCAAATTTCTGTGTACATAATTTAAAGACATAACAGTAAGTGAGTTGGGTTTAGGCATAATGCTGATTGGGGAGAATATAGAAGTCACCATGTCTGTCTGTCTGCTTTTCTTGTCTTTGCTATTTCTCAGCAACCAGCTGCAGACAGAATTTCTTGTCTTGGTGATATCAAGGTTGAGTGTGATCATGGGTTGGGTGGGAATAAAAAGTAGGTCACTAGGTCAAATCTTAGAAAAATTACTTTAGAGAGCACATTTTTAGCCCAATCTTCATTGGTCAGAATCATTGTCTTGATAAAATCAATATACTAAATCTTTGAAAATCTTGTTCTGCAGAACCACTGCTAATCTATGGTAATCAGGTGAGCGATTAAGGGCCATCTTGGCCCTCTTGTTTTTAAAGGTCCATTTCTCAGAAACAGTCAAAGATATTTGGTTTAAAATTCGGCATGCATCTTTACTATCACAAGGGGAACCCATTTAACAAAGGCAGGTAACCCTAAAATTAATTTTGCCATAGTTATGCCCCATTTTAGCTCATCTGAGCAAAGCTCAGGATGAGCTTTTGGGAGACTTGAATGTCTGTCGTCCGTCGTCAACAATTTGCTTGTGAACACTCTAGTTGTCACAATTGTAGTCCAATATTCATGAAACTTGGTAAGAATGAATGTCTTGATAAAATCTCGGACGAGTTCGAAAGTGGGTCAAGTTGGGTTAAAAACTAGGTCACTAGGTCAAACAGTAGGAAAACCTTGTGAACCCTCTAGTGGTCACTTTTTTTGCTCAATTTTCATGAAACTTGGTCAGAATGATTATCTCAATAAAATCTCGGAGGAGTTTGAAAACTGGGTTACGTGGGGTTAAAAACTAGGTCACTAGGTCAAACAGTAGAAAAACCTTGTGAACACTCTAGTGGTCACAATTTTAGTCCAATCTTCCTGAAACTTGGTCAGAATGAATGTCTTGATAAAATCTCGGACAAGTTCGAAAGTGGGTCAAGTGGGATGAAAAACTAGGTCATTAGGTCAAACAGTAGAAAAACCTTGTGAACACTCTAGTGGTCACATTTTTCGTCCAATCTTCATGAAACTTAGTCATAATGATTGTCGTGATGAAATCTCAAATGAGTGTGAAAGTGAGTTATGTGAGGTCAAAAAGTAGGTCACTGGGTCATATCTTAGAAAAATGTAGTTAACACTCCAGCGGCCACATTTTTAGCCCAGTCTTCCTCAATCTTGCTCAGAGTGTTTGTCTTGGTGATATCAAGGTTGAGTGTGATGATGGGTTGGATGGGAATAAAAATTAGGTCACTAGGTCAAATCTTAGAAAAATTACTCTAGAGGGCACATTTTTAGCCCAATCTTCATTGGTCAGAATCATTGTATTGATAAAATCAATGTACTAAATCTTTGAAAATTGCTCATAATCCACTATTAACATTGTTCAAGTATTGTACCCAAGGTCAATATTGGCCCTACCCATAGGCTACCCAGCAAAAATCTGAAATCTATGGTAATCAGATGAGCGATTAAGGGCCATCTTGGCCCTCTTGTTAGACTTTGGTATGCATGTTTACTATCACAAAGGGAACCCATTTAACAAGGGCATGTAACCCTAGAATTAATCTTGCCATAGTTATATCCCCTTTTCGACTTAGAGTTTCCACTACACTATCCAACGCTTACAAAAGTGGAGTGCTTGTTTACATTAATATTCATGGAGTAAAGGGTTTAAAAGATAAGGTGTATTGTCTTTACAAACATATGTACATAATTATACAATCAGATGGGAAACCTTTCCCTGTTCTATGTTTATTACGAATTTTATACCTACTGAATATTCATGGAAACAATAATTATAATCAAATACTGAAGGTGGAATATTGTGGCCATTTTAGAAAGTAAAGAAACATAGCTATCCAATTCCATTAGCAAACAGAGCAGACCCTGATCAGACGGCTCCTCTAGGAGCCGTCTGATCTGGGTCTACTCTGTTTGCAGATACGTGAAAACACGTTTATATGAGGGAAAGGGTTAAACAGTTTGGTTCCTGGTGCAATTTCAGCAGTACCTGCCGTACCTGGGTGTTTAATCATCTTATCTTGATCAAATGTGTCAGCAAGTGGCACCACAAATGTGCCTCTAGCATGCTGTTAATACAAATGTGAATATTTTACCATTTCTCAGAGAATGGAACCTATTTTAGTATTAACAACCATGAGTTGTTGTTATTAAAGTTTGAAAGTTTTTCATATACTTTGTTGTTACATTCTAATGTATATATATTTTATGTATCTTGCATTAAATAAATATATATAATTGACTCAGTTCAATCTTTACATTCAACAGGGCCTATGAATGAATTTTTATGCCCCCGCCTTTAGGCGACGGTGGCATTAAGTTTTACCCTTGTCAGTATGTACGTCCGTATGGGTGGATGTAGATATACTTGTGTGACTATGAGAACAAAAGATCTTTTGTTCTTTCTTTACTTGTGTGACTATTTTTATACCCCCACAAAGTGGTGGCATATAGAGTTGGCCTTGTCCGTATGTACGTATATACACATATGTAGAAAAATTTGTCCGGGTTCTTTCTTGGAAAGTAGTTGTCCAATTCACACTATACTTTACACACATGTTTGTGGCCATTATATCTTGGTCAAGTTCGATAGCCATGTAAATTGCTTCAGTCATTTACAAGTTGCGGCCCTTTATTTGCAAAAATGACTTTAAAAATTTCTTGTCTGGACTCTTTTTTGGAAAGCGTTTGTCCAATCCTCACCTAACTTTACACACATGTTTGTGGTCATTATATCTTTTGTCAAATTTTATAGCTATGTAAATCGCTTCAGTCGTTTAGGAGTTGCGGCCTTTATTTTCAAAAAATGACTTTAAAAATATCTTGTTCGGACTCTTGGAAAGTATTTGTCCAATCCTCACCAAACCTTACACATGTTTGTGGCCATTATATTTTGGTCAAGTTTGATAGCCATGTAAATCGCTTCAGTAATTAGTTCTGGCCCTTTATTTGCAAAAATGACTTTAAAAATGTCTTGTCCGGACTCTTTCTTGGAAAGTATTTGTCCAATCCTGGGCAAACTTTACACATGTTTGTGACCATTATATCTTGATCAAGTTCGATAGCCATGTAAATTGCTTCAGTTGTTGCATACTTTAGAAGCTGTCACAGTCAAAATGTCTTATGTGTCATACTCCTACACTGTCGGAAGCACTTGCCTGAAACATTCATAATTGTTTCTCCTGTATGTGCATCTTGAATGATGATTATGACCCTCACTTTCTGTGACAAAAAATCTGAGGTGGGGACATCAGTGTCCTTTGATGGACACATTTCTAGTCTTGTCTTGTGTGTCTTTCCTTCATGTAAACGTGTTTTCACGCATTTGCAAACAGAGTCTGTAGACTCAGATCAGCTCTTATAGGAGCCATCTGATCGGTGTCTACTCTGTTTGCTTTGGAATTTGAAAGATCTGTTTCTTTAGTTTCTAGAATGTTCTACCTTCCATATTTCATTCCGTTTTGTGCATGAATATTCAGTAGGTATTGAAATGTTAAATAAAGTTTAAACATAGAACAGGGAAAGGGTTAAACAAAAGAAGTCACACTTGGCTCATTCTGCAAGTACGTACGTCCATTAAAATTTTCTTCACATATTTCTTGGCTTGTGTATGATGGAATGATTTCATATTTGGTCTGAAGCATAATCATAGTGAGTTGTACCATGTATACATGTACTGTCTCCCCATTTCAGGTCTGTCGTTCATCTACTTTTTGTTTGCAGACACTGATGAAATTTTGGTGATTGTTTAATGGCAAAAATGTTCATCAAAAATTTCTTGGCTTGTGTATCCTCGAATGATTTGATATTTGGTCTCAAGCATAATCATTATAGTAAGTTACACTGTGTCTCCCCTTTTCAGGTCTGTCATTCCTCTACTTCCTATTTGCCAACACTTTGAGTTTTGGTGATTGTTTAATGACAAAAACTTTTGACAAAGATTTCTTCCCTTGTGTATGCTGGAATGATTTGATAGTTGGTCTGAAGCATAATCATAGTGAGTTGTACAGTGACTCCACTTTGCAGGTCTGTTGTTCAACTACTTTCTGTTTGCCGACACTTGTTTGAATTTGGGTGATTATTTAACAATCTTCTTCCTGTTTATGGTCATATTATTAGTAACTTGTAATTGTAGTGTATACAGAATTATTAAAATACTAGCTTATAGCGAGTTATCGCGTCACTGGTGTTCCACAGAGGCGACATGCAGGGTTCACTATCCGTCGTGCATCGTCGTCGTCATCACCAAATAATTTGTCACATTTTTCTCAGGAACCACACAGACCAGCTTCCTGACATTTGGCACAGAGCATTATTAAAGAGAACTGTAATGTGTTAGACAGTTTCGAATCTGCCACATGCCACTTCCTGTTTGACGGATATTAGAATATTTAAGATAGAGAAAAATAACCTGGCGGGGCATCCCTGTCACTTTATTTCTTATAATTCTAGTGGAAATTTTCCACTGTATGTCCAATATAAACCTTTCCTTAATTTACGCATTAACCATATCACTCACAAATATTTAGTAACTTAATTTTCATAATGTAAAATGTTTAAGGGAAGTTTTGGCTTTGACAAAAACTGTAGGATCAGATCTGTATAATTCTATAACCAAACAGAGCAGACCTTGATGAGACAGCACCTACAGGAGCAGTCTGATGTAGGTATACTCTTGTTTGCAAAGGCATTATAAGGTGTTACTATGAGATAAAGGATTAAAGTAACCATAAGTGAATAACCACAGAGGACTAACTCTCTACTCCGTGAATGTTTATATAAGAAATTATGCTACCATAAATATTAATTAGATTATTTCTTAAAATGAACAAGGGAAATCTGGCCTTGGTAGAAACTGTTGAATCAGATCTGTATAACTGAATAAGCGAACAGAGCAGACCCTGATCAGATGTTTCCTTTAGGAGCCATCTGATCTGGGTCTACTCTGTTTGCAAAGGTATTAACCCTTTGCTCCATAAATATGCCTTTCTACACCTCTGTAATAGTCACTTTTTGAAACCATTGTGATAAATAGAGCATTTGCTCCATAGGAGCAAATGCTCTATTTATCACAATGGTTTCTATACTACATAATTATAGTATTTTCCTTTTCTCTAGTAAATGCTCCTTTTTGGTAGATTTACTAAGATTCATTCAAAGAGGTTGGGTCTAAAAATAACCTATGGAGGAAAAGGTTAAAGGTATAAAAGGCGTATTTATGGAGTAAAGGGTTAAAATCTGGTGAATGATCAATGCAGAACACTTCCAGCTTTCAGCTACTACAAATGTACATGGATGAGACCATCAATAGGACTTCTGAGTGCCGTGTACTGAATGCTGGAAATGAGTGAAATGGCATTTGCAAACAGTGTAGACCCAGATCAGAAGGATCCTACAGGATTCTTCTGATCAAGGTCTGCACTGTTTGACATTTTCATTGTCCTTGCAATTTATACCCTTGTATTCTGAATGAACTGTTATGATTAAATAAAGATAGACAATTCCACTTTGAAATTCAGCATTCAAAGGATTAAGAGATCTTATTGTATGTGGTTTCTATTTTAGCTGGTTGTTTAACCCTTTCCTCCATAAATACGCCTTTCTACGCCTCTGTAAAAATCACTTTATGAAACCATTGTGATAAATAGAGCATTTGCTCCTATAGGAGCAAATGCTCTATTTACCACAATGGTTTCAAACCACAAAATTCCTTTTCTCTAGTTAATGCTGCTTTTCGGTAGATTTATTCAAAGTGGTTGGATCTAAAATAGCCTATGGGGGAATGGGTTAATAAGACAACTGGTGAAAAGATCATGACCTGACCAGGACTCAAACTTAGGGCGTCTGACTTAACATGCCAGCACTCTAACCACTGATGTACCGGGCCACATGATCCTGGACATTGATTTCCTACCAGTTACCTGTACCCTACTTAACTCAATCACTTACACTACTCCCCCCTTTTTTCGTGAGGAACTCGCCTTAACTCACAAGAAATCAGACACGTACACAGTCCCAATTTATGTTGTGCCCAAACTGTAACAGGACAACTGCAGTCTGGTGAAAAGATTGTGGTCCAACTAGGACTCAAACTCATTGTCCATGGCTTACCATGCCAGCACTCTAACCATTGAGTTACCGAGCTACGATCCTGGATTTATTAATTTCCCAATAATTACCTGTACCTGATTTAACTCAACCCCATTATAGTTAGGCTACTTGGCAAAATGATGCAAATGCCCCATGTCTCTCATTGTCTGTGTTTACTGCTTTTTCAGAAAGACATGATCTCCATACAGTAGGTAGTGACAATCTTGTACATCTTAAATATGTAGTTGGCAACCATGCTTATGCGCTAACAATACTTTTGCTTATTTAGATAATTCTCCATGATTGTTGAAAGAAATTCATTTGTTTACCATGGCAATTCAACTGGAAAATCTAACAATAACATCTGATCCTATCAAAATGGATTTAAAGGAATTTCTCTGATACCCATCCACTTAACCCTTTCCCTCATTAATATTCATGTAAGAAATATTGCCATCATGAATATTAATTAGATTAATTTTTACAATAACACATGGACACGAAAACGTGGTCTACTATGTTTGCAAAGGCGTAGAAAAACATATTTACGAAGTAAGGGATTAACCCTTTATGTGTGAAATAATGACCATCATGAATATCAAATGAACTTTATGGCAAGGGAAGTTTTGACCATGGCAGAAGCTGTACAATCTGGGTCCATGCTTATAAAGCTTTTTAGTTGAGTCTGAGTTCGTTCTCAAGGTTTTGATTGGTCAGATTTGAGTTCTCAAGCTTTTGATTGGTCAGATTTGAGCCAAAGGCTCAAATCTGACCAATCAAAAACTTGAGAACGAACTCAGACTCAACTAAAAGTTTTATAAGCATGGACCCAGACCTATATAGTTCCATAAGCAAACAGAATACACACTGATCAGACAAGTCCTGAAGGAGATGTCTGACCTGTGTCTACTCTATATGTAAAGGCCAGAAAGGGCATTTATAAATCAGACAAAGGATTAATTATTTAAAGCCCCTTCAATAATACTGAAAATATTTTAGCACATTGACATTGCCAGTTTTAGAAATTCTAGATGTGCAACTCTGCCTTGAGACAACTTCTGTCAACAAGGATCTTGTTTGCATGTAACTGAATACAAACAAAATACTCATGGCTGCATCCTGCTTTCACCTTTTATTAATTAAATTGTGATTAAAATAATATATTGGCATGATTAATGATTAAGACTGATAATTGGAAGAATTAACTGACCCTTAAATGATAAAGATGCATAATGGTATATCATTATGATTACCCCTTGCCTGGAGATTATAGAAAAAACATCTGCATGATTTGATTAATTTGTAATACATAAATCTTAACTCATTGAGAAATTAACATAGAGTACAAACAGTTTCTTTTCTACATTACAAAGCATTTACATGTAACAGAGGACATAATGAATGCCTTATAAATATTAAAATCAGCAAACCATAAATAAAGACATACACAGATTTGTTCTAAAATGTATTACTACTCATATCTAGAAATACATATGACAGCTTAATGCAGGTCAAACGTACTGTTGGCATTAATTTAGACCTGCATTAAGCTGTGAGCAAGAGAAATTGTCCAGATTAGAAATCGAAGGACTCGGAACTTCTATTATCTCGAAATAATCTGTATGGTCCCTTAAAGTTCGAGATATCAAAGTTTAACTGTATTTGCCAAACACTGATTTGGTAAGCAGGATCCAGAATGAGATAAATACACATGTATGTAGGTTCACTTACAAAATCAGCTTGATAGGGTTATCTGGTTTAAAGAAAACATCATTTTGGCTCTTGCTGTTTTTAGTAATCATGCATGAAAAATCTACTATTTGATATTCTTTTCATTTGAAAAATCATTTAGATTTAGTTTTAGTTTAGAATATTATTTAGCTCATTTGGCAATGATTAGCTCACGGAATATAAAAAGAAATATCTTTTCTCTTGGCCAAATTCTAAGTTGGCCCATGCTCTGTATTTGAACTTTCTTTATCAATTTCCTCAGTCATTTTTGCAAGAAGATCTGCATTAATGAGAGGTATGAGTTCTATTGGGTTTACTGCTTGTTTGTCTGGGTTCAGACGTCTTTGAATAGACTGCATAACTGAGGGGTCTGGTCCAACAGAATCATCACAATATATGTCATTGCGGTCTGTGTCCAAAAATTGTGCCACATGTGTTTCTTTTGCTGTCTGCAATGTCTGTATCATATCACAAGCCTTAACATCTTTCACATTTTTCCCCTTCAACCGTTGGAGTTTCTTCTCTGAAATAAAAGTTATACAGTCAGTTCAAATAAAAACATAAAAATAAATCATGATACATAAATGCATAATACATGACTACTGAGTTCCTTGCTGTTAGACATTGGCAAAAGCATGGCACAGACAGATTGGAAGACCAATTTTTCACAGACAAATGTTTGGCTATCATGACATATTTTTCTATTTTAACAGTGACCTTGACCTGTCTCCCAAAATGCAACCTAAACCTTTGTCTCCATGAAGGCTATCTGTGTACCAGATTTGGTTACAAGCTATCTGCTGTAAATCTTTATCTATTTATAGGTGGTGGTTGGTGTATAGATGGCAGAGTTATGGTATTTGTAAATAATACATTGTCTATACAAGATTAATATGAGACCCTTGGTGAAATTATTTTGAATTGTGTCTACGAAATAATCATAGTCCAGACAAAACTGGATTAACACTTGGATGCAATGACAAATAAGTGATGACTATGACAAACTGACTAGTGGGGTAAGAAATTGTCACTACCCTGTACAAATCTATTATTCCTTACACAAATGAACTTTTTATTTCTATAATATTTACTATTAAAAGTGTTTAAAGATAAAGAGTCCTGAAGTCAACACTAAAACAGAAGTGACTGGTAATCAAGTTTCATTAAGACTCCATGCCTTATCTGGATCCAAACTTTGCAAAGGTAATCACAGATTTGCCTATTGCAGCAAACACTGTGAGGCACTTTCCAGCAAACTTGGGTGGTGAAAGAGTAAAACTGAAGGACACACCAATGTTGCATCAGCTTGATAAATTTGAAGCATTAGATTGTTAACCATTTACTCCACAGGGGACTGTCACAAAGAAGTATGAATATCGACAGGAAATTTTTTTATGAACACTAGATATAGTCTATATATCTAATGTTCATACATTTTTTTTCTGTCGAGGTTCATACTTCATTGCGACGGTCCCCTGTAATTTACTCCATAAATACACCTTTGCAAACAGAGCAGGCCCTGACCAGATCCCACAGCTCCCACAGCAGCCGTCTGATCAGTTTCTTCTCTGTTTGCTTATGGTATAATATTGATATGATTCTACAGTTTCTGCCATGGCCAAAAAATTCTTTGTTCATGAGTCTTGTGTCATTAATTAAGATTCAACTAATTAATATTCATGATGTCATTATTTCTTACATGAATATTCATGGAGAAAATGGTTAAGACAGTTTTGCACTTAACCCATAAATTGATAGATAGGGATAAAACAGACAGACATAATGGATTGCGCAGACAGATGAATTGGGTCATTTGAATGGGACACCTTATTACCAAAGGTTGATTTAACTAAGGGGAGTTTACAGAGGGTTAAGTTCAGACTTTAAAATGACATTAACATACACAACCTTAGCATCTGGAATGAATGGCTGACTTGTTCACTGCACTAGCTTTCGAGTAGCTTTACAGTAAAATTACACAAATTTGATTGCATTCCAAAGAAGACCTGTATACTTTAGTCTCACTTACAAAATACATCTGATTACAATATGTATGCCAACATGGCTTAAAGACAATATATGCTTTCAAAAAGAATCTTTAAGAACGTGAAGTTATACAGTAAATATTAATAGGTACGGTCATATCACAGGACGAATGCGTCCAACAGTTCGTACCCAGTGATTCTATGTAAGTTTCCGAGCTTATGATTGATCGTAGTGGATCAATTGGTGCAGGAGACAATTTCGGAATTGTTGGATCTGTTGACCAAGGATCATTCTGTGGCTTATCTGTACTGGAAGGAAAACTGTCGGAAATATCTGTAAATGCCCAAGACTCCTCGCAATCTTTGTCAGCCATATTGGCTAAATGATTAGATCGAAGTTGATAGACGCTTTATGGAGGACTGTGCCATTGTATAAGTAGGGGTTACCACGAATTACATTCAATATTTGCTTCATTTAGGACAAAATATAGACTGAAATAAATACTGTTATTTTTAATTTGATGAAAGAATGGGACGAAAAACAGATTTAGCTGATAAAAAATTGATTATAGAAAAATAGTTTACATTTATTTTAAATGCCGCCCCTAATTTGTTGAATATAATGTTCCACTGTTGCTGCTGCTGGTCATATATTGATGTCCAAAGATAAGACAGATTTAGAATTCGACAGGTTCGTAAAAACCTTCATTTAAACATTAAGGCCGTATACATATTTACTCTCCTTTTAATTGTTCACGCATTTGCTCACTAACGTTTACTACAGTCACACGAATTGCTGCACAAAGTGAACATAATTATGTATCTATAGACCGTTTAGTTAGCGAGTTACGAGCAATATAAGCAATGTTGTTATTGTTGCAGAATGACTTAACCACTTGCCTACATTCGGTCAACGGGTAAAAGAAAATGGCCACGACAAGAGCAGCAACATGTAAGTATCATAATACATTCCTTTTAAAGTTCTCAATACAGAAGATACGAAATGAAATTTAATTTTACCAGAGGCGTATAATGTCTCCGATTTTACTCATGCTAAATTAACCAATTATACAATTCTTCTTTACAATTCTTATCCACACTATAAATGGTAAAACATTAATTGCTCCATGTAGATCTATAAAATGAAAAATTAAATCCATTTTAACTTTGTTACATTAACCCTTTCTCAGTTCAGTATCCATGTTAGAAACGATGACATATTATTACGATGTTCCGATCGCGACAAATGAAGTATCACCATTTTGACACTGTTGAAGTCCTTCTGAGACATACATATATGCAATATTAAGCACAAATAAATATTGCTAGTCACTTCTCGCAAAGTAACATGCAATATTAAAAGGGCGCTAATAGCGCTAGTCGACACATGCGATATTTGAAAGAGGCGCTATGTTATACATGTAGTCTGTACAATCCCTCCCCAGACATACATACATATGATATTAAGCCCTTTTAAATATTACTAGTCACTTCTCGCAAGAAGTTACATGCAAAATTAAAAGGGTGCTAATAGCGCTAGTCGACACATGCGACATTAGAAAACTAGCATTTATAATAATACCCTAATCAGGGTTACAGATAAGGGGAGTATTGGGGTATTTATACCCAATAAAAATTGTGGAAAAAGCAATTCGTAAATACTTGAACTGCTCTGATCTAATATTTCGACCACTAACGGCCTTTTTCAAAGATTATCATCTCTTTGATTTTATGGCTGAATGCATGTAACAAAAATGTGACGTGTATTTTGACATGATAATCTTTGAAAAAGGCCCTTAGTGGTCGAAATATTTTATCAGAGCAGTTCAAGTATTTATGTATAATATATTAATTCCCTATTTTGGAATATTTTCTTCATTGTGAAAAAGCAATTGTTTTTCGAAACAATGAGTAACACAAAGCAAATAAATATAGGAAAAAGCAAAAAAAAAATAGAATACCTAATGAGAATATGAATAATACCCAATTACGAAAATTGCCAATACCCAATAAAAATTGCAAATACCCAATTCTGTAAAAAATCAAGGAGTAAATACTCAATTGCATCAAAACCTTATCTGTAACCCTGTATAATACTATTGGTATTATTTTTTAAACGACATGTGTATAGACCCTTTATGCCACAATATAAAGAGCCCCCAACTAAGTGCATGCACAGTTATATCTGTAATATGAGCACTTCAGCGGAGAAGATTACAATGAATAGCATTAATAAACTACCTATAGGAAATGCATCAACATCGGACCGAGGGTATCCAAACAGACATACGCTAAATATCGCTGGTCTATATAATATCGTATGTTTCGACTAGCGCCCCTTTAATTTTGCATATTACTTCTCGCGAGAATATCGCATGTATGTTAGTCTGGGGAGGGATTCAACAGGCTATGATATAGCCTGTGTTGGGTAAAGTATAGTCTTTGGCACCATATGCAATTATGTTGTCTGTAACAGCAACGTCACATCATCATGTTTTGTCTTTGGCGCCATATGCAATTATGTCGTCTGTAAACATCACATCATAATGTTTTGTTTGAATATACATAATGATAATAAAGATTGAATCTTGATCACAACACGTAGAGTATATCATATTTCTCCATAGCCAGTTTCAAATATTGCATGTGCTGACTAGCGCTATTAGCGCCCTTTTAATATCACAATTTACTTTACAATTTACAATATCACAATAAGTATTTAACAGTACTTAATATTGCATGTATGTATAAGTCTGGGAAGGGATTCAACAGGCTATAATATAGTCTGTTTCAAATATCGCATGTGTCAACATGTGCTAATAGCGCCCTTTTGTAATATTGTATGTCTCAACAAGTGTTAATAGCGTGTGTCGGCATGCGCTAACCTTTTCTAATATTGTATGTCTAGCTAATAGCGTGTGTCGCGATCGGGACACCGTACATTATGAATATTTATTAGCTGAAGTTTTATAATGTAAACTTTTCAAGGTATTTTTTTGTTTCGACAAAAACTGTAAAATATATCATATCATGATATATCAAAAGCAAACAGAGCAGACCCTGATCAGACAGCTCCTATAAGAGCCATCTGATCTAGCTCTACTCTATTTGCAAATGTGTGGAATGTGTTTATATGAGGGAAAGAGCTAACTTGGTTGTTATTACATTTCATTAGTTGATAAAAAAAATCTGGGGTTTTAAGACAGTTTGTAGCTTATGCACAATGAAAGTTATGCAGTCTGAAAGCTCAATCTCTAGGAGCTTTCTACATAACTTTTGTTTGGAGTCTCAGTCTCAGTTGGCAACATGTTTTAGGATGTGTAAAAATGTCATCATTTGTTTATACAAATGTATACTGAAAAGAGGTATATTGCAAGAAAACAGATCAAATAAATGCTGAAGAAGACAAATCTTTCATGTACGTGTTTTAATATTGAAGACCCTGATGTTATTTGTTGATGTACTTGTATTAGTATTTATTCAGGTTGTTTTTCAGTTTCTTAATTGTATGAACTAGGCCGATAATTTTTTGTTAGGCAACAAAAATTTATAAGTATCGAAGGAAACCATTGATTTTGTATTACGTACAGGGACATTTTCTTGATAAAAGTTCATGTTGACAATCTTCATAAGAATAATTGAGCCAGCATCATGTTTTATGATTTTATTGACAATGTGCATTTATTGTAAGACTACCCTACCCAATGTTTCCTCATGCGTCGCTTTAGACAGGTTCTACTGTATACACAATATAGTGTGTTTTTGGCAAACAAACATGTGGCTGTACTGTGTTCAAATGTTTGTTCCAGTTACCAGCAAGATTCGGAACTTGAAGGATTACCACTACAATGTTTCCAACAACCTTACTCCACAGCCCACAGGAGTGGATATTGCCAACACTCTTAAGTACTTCTCACAGACACTCCTTAAGTAAGTTGTAGATGATTTGTATCACAAGAAAAAGAACAATTAGAATCTGCAAATAGTGTTGATCCAGATCAGGATCAGTATTTCCAACTTGTTCTAATGAGGGTCTGCATTTGTGTCACTCAGCAACTGAAATGTTTTTTTTATACTGCTACTGCCAAAAGGGCAGACCTTGATTATCCTTTTTTCTGTTCAATATTCATGTAAGAAATATCATGTATAATATTTATTAACTGAATGTTTATAATGTAAAGTTTTCAAAGGGTTTCTGTTCCTCATTGTTTACAACAGTTAAAACTCTTAATAACGATCAGGTTTTCAAATGACATGTAGCAATTAACTGAATCACAAATTATTCACATATTTAATTCAAAAGTTTTAGTGTATGCCATACAATTATGAATTTGTTAGGATAATGTTGTGTACATCCACTTTGTAGAAAACATCAATTCTGGTTGTATGCCATCAAGTACATGTATTTATTTTATGTGTAGCGTCTCTGTTTCAGACTTGTTTTAACCCTTTACTTAACAGAAAATGCTTTTGTATGCCTTTGCAAACAGTAGACCCAGATCAGACAGTTCCTACAGGAACTGCCAGATAAGGGTCTGCTCTGTTTGTATATGGAATAATATATACTGAGCCAAAAAAGAAACCTGGCGGTGCATAGTTGGCCTATTTTCGTGGAAATTGGTGGGCGTGTTATTTATTTTGAAGTAATAAACTTAAATTGGATGTGTTTTGAGCATGTATGTGAATTTTTAGCTTTCTTGCATACATATCATATGATTTAGACGCCAGTTTATATGGTAGGGGTGTAAAACTAACATTTCAAAATGTGTATTTGTTTAACATGGTCAATGGATGCCCCGTAAGTCAGGTTTCTGTGCAGTTTGTCGTTTCCATGTTGCCGTTAATATCGATTGTGACCACCCCTTGCCCGTATGAAGGCCAATATACGCCTCCTCATCGAGTTGACGTAGCGCTGGATCACATGATTAGGCATGTTGTTCCATTCTGCTGTGAGGGCATTCGCCAATTGGCCGATGTTGTTAATGTTGTAATTGCGGCGAACACGTCTCCCTAACTCATCCCATACATGTTCGATGGGATTCATGTCGCGAGACATGGCTGGCCACTGCTTAACGTTGACGCCCTTGTGACCCTCGCTACATGTGGACGGGCGTTGTCCTGTTGCAGTGTAGCAGGAGCATGTCTTTGAACGAATGGAATGGCTTCTGGAACTAAAACTGCATTGATGTACCGTTGGGCATTCATGTTTCCATGAATGACAACGAGTCTTGTCTTCCGCCCGCCCATAATGCCGCCCCATACCATTACGCCTCCGCCGCCAAACCTATCATGCTCCCTGACACAACATCGGGCAAATCTTTCACCTCGACGATGGTAAACGCGTTGCCGACCGTCGGCAAAACTCAGATTGAACCTCGACTCGTCCGAAAAAAGGACAGAGTTCCAGTTCCAGTTCCAGTGATGGTGCCTACGCGCCCATTGCATCCATTCACGGCGGTGGCGTAACGTCATTACACTTCCAGTATATGGACGTCGGGCTGTGATAGGGCGATTCTGTTCACGCAATCTGTTGCGGACAGTCTGCGGGTGGACGTTAAAGTGACGTGCTGTCTGAGTTTCGGGTGTAAACCTGTTACGTAAGTGACGTAATACAATAGCATGATCGTCCCGTTGGCTAGTTGCTCTTGGTCTACCTGACCTGGGACGATCATGCACAGTACCAGTCTGCCGAAAACGTCTTGCCAGTTCAAAAATTGTATTTCTACTGCAATTTAATGTCCGGCTGACGTTGATCGGAGATACTCCACCCTGCAGCATCCCAATTGCTCTATTTCTCTCTGCTTCTGAAAGCCTAGGCATTATTTCGGTCTTGATTTTTTGTTGTGTTTGTGATGTCGGTGTAGCTTAGCTAACTTGTGAGACTTTTGTCGGCCTGCTATCTGACCGGATTCATGCTGCACAAGGTTCACGTGCGAAACAAGATAATGTGGTTTTGACTGAGTTTAAAAGATAGCACACAGTACAAATTGTACACACGTGTTGTGTGATGATAACCCGATACACTGGTAACCAAATAAATGCATATAGTGTTTTAATTAAAAAGTTAATTAAAGTTATGTAGCGTCAGGTTTCTTTTTTGGTTCAGTATAGATCTGATTCTAGTTTCAGGCATAGTCACAATTTCTATTTTCATGTGCCATTATAAAAACTTATATGATTAATATTGATGTTTTCATTTTTTTCTTACATGACTATTCATGAAGTAAAGGTTAACCCTTTCCCTCATATAAACGTGTTTTCACGCATCTGCAAACAGAGTAGACCCAGATCAGACGGCTCCTAAAGGAGCTGTCTGATCAGGGTCTGCTCTGTTTGCTAATGGAATTTGATAGAACTGTTTCTTTTCTTTCCAAAATGGCTACAATGCTTCACCTTCCATATTTCATTATAACTATTCTGTCCATGAATATTCAATAGGAATTGAAATTTGGAATAGATATAGAACAGGGAAAGGGTTAAGGCATGTTCTTTTGTATGTTGTGTTACATGCATATTTGGTATTTCAGCATATTGAAGGATGTTCCTAACATACCAGCAGAGAGCTATGGGCCACAACAACGGGACAGTGTGCGTCTGTCAGTGTTTCCTAACCTGAATTATGCTGGCCTGTATAAGGCTGTTCTTAACATGATTGATCTGGTACCAGTCATACAAATTGGACAATTAGGTAATTACATACATGTATAACTTTATGGGAAAAAAAATCATGTGCTTGTAATATTCCAGTCACAATCCATTTTTTTGTGCACTAGATACTTAATCTGGTCAATCTGACAACACTTATAGCAGGGGAAAGATTGTTCTAGATTTTTAAAATAGACCCAGTTATTTCATTTCACTTTTAACCCTTTACTCTATAAATATTTATATAAGAAACAATGACATCATGAGTATTAAGTACCTAAATATATACATAGGCACATGAACACAGGAATGTTTGGCCACTGCAGATATTAAATCATATCTATATTATTTCAAAAGCAAACAGAACAGACCTTGATCAGACTGCTCCTACAGGGGCCATCTGATCTGGGCCTACTCTGTTTTGAAAGGCTTCAAAAGATATTTATATGGAGTAAAGGGTTAACCCTTATCCCACAAATCACAAATTGACTTGTGTTTGCCAGAGTGTTGATATAGATGAGATGCCAAGTAACTCCGATTCTCATCCATATTGGAAGTAGGCAAAACTTACAGCAGTTCAGAATATGAACATTATTTTGTACAGCTGGGTAAGGGTGGGTAATTTATGTAACATATGTGTTAAGTCTTTAATTGAAACAAATACATTTTTATAGGAAACATTGCATGAAACGGATAATGAAAACTATATAGGTGTTTACTAAAATAGATACAACATAGTTAAATGATGAAAATACTATTGTATGTAATTATTTCGCATATCATTTATCAAACAGTAGGTTTTTAATAACAGCACGAGAATGGAATAGTTAACATAATATAAGATGTTTCATATTGTATTAAATGTATGATGATATTTTTACTGCAAAGACTAAAATCCAAAGACCAACAATTCCAATTATACTGAATATAACTTTTAACTTATGTGAACACTTTTCAAAAGACATTAGGAGATCATACATATATATGTTTCAGAGCTTGGTGAATCTGTGTTGAATGTCCTTGGCTGCTTGGTGCCTTTCCTGGAGAATGACCTACTAGATTCTCTCCCCTACACTGTGGCATCCACACTTGCTATTTTCCCGCCCACACTTCACAAGGACACAATAGACCTGCTGTGTAGTAATCTGCTGCCAATGACACTTGGTAAGTTGCGTAAAACTGGCCTGAAAATAAATTTCAAGACTATATGTAGACTGGTCCTTCATCAGACGTTTCGGCGCTACCCACAACATCCTCCAGAGGTGCATGACTGACGTGATCAATTCCCAGCCTGGAACATCAAAGCATTATCCTATCCTGCTATGCAAACTTGTTGAGGTGGTAACTGCTGTGTGAGTTTACCAGTTCTTCTGCCAAGTCTCTTCCCTCTTCCTCCAAATCCACTGTGAGGGAGCCTCTGCTTCTTTTTCAGATATCTGTTATGGCTTTCTTTAATGTTCGGCCTGTGATGCCCATATAATTTGAAAGCTCACCACAGAGATTGGACTGCAGAGCCTCCACTGCAAACCTCAACAGGGAAGCACCATGTTTTCTATCCCTTTGCCTTTCATTCGTCTACTACTGGGTGATATCTGAAAAGTCTTTATTGCCCTCTCTTCCCGTGACACTGAGAGTTCAACAGTATGACTTGGCAGCATTGGTTGGACCATAATTCAATATCTGGTCTCTTTGTTGTCTCCACAATGTGGAGGGGGAACTTCAGCTGCTGATTAAGTCAGCTTGCATGTCCTAGTTGCTGGATGTTGCTAACAGTCTTCTGTCCTTGATGTTGCAGCAGCTTCCTCTCCTGACTTATATATTGTGTGTATCAAAAGAAAAGGTATATCAGCTATTGAAAACAACATAAATCCAGAGGAGACATATAGGTTGTCAGTGCATAAGCATTTTGCTATACTATCCAAAACAGCAAACATGGAAGATCGATCCTGATATGATGACCATGTAATTGGTCAATCTGCACATTTTGCAAAGCCTGAAGCTTTGAAGATGCCATTTTTCATGGCAGAACTTGTGTTATCATTGGACCTTAAAGTATAGTTGTCACCTGATTTTCAATGTTTGGCTTATGTGGTTATGATTAGAAACTTTCAGAATATGATTTTGCTTACTGATAGTTTCCTATTGAGTTCCCTTTTTAAATACTTTCAAATTATTTTTATCATGTTGTTAATAGGAAAAACTTCCTTTCAAGCATCTGATGCTGTAATGAATGTCACCATAACCCTTTAGCTGTTCAAAACAATGACATCATGAAGATTAATGAGATTGTTAATGATTTATAAACACAGGACATTTTGGTTCAAACAGAAGCTGTAGAATCAGATTTACTATAATTTCATAAGCAAACGGAATAGACCCTGATCGGACAGCTCCTGAAGGAGCCATCTTATCTGTGTCTGCCCTGTTCACAAATGCACGAAAAACGTTTATATGAAGGATCGGGCCAAGTTACTCATCTGCTTCCCAGCCTCATCAGATACATGGTCAATCTAGATTTTATGTTTGCTTGTACTTGCACTAGACTTAGCTATTTTATTGCAGACTAGTGTATATGGTCAGGGTCAATGTAGAGCTGTTGTGGCTAAATATCAGCTAGGCTGTCATTTGATTATATTTGTGTTACAGGTTTTGACGGTTGCTCTGAGCCCACGTATGCGAGTGAGTCAGCGGCTGCTATTATTACAATGGTATTTCAGCACACGGACAATGGATGTAAGTTTAAATTAACCATTTCCTTCATATAAACACCTTTTTAGAAAGTAATGACGGCATGCATATTTACAAGCTGAAATTTTATAATGGGATAATGCACAGGAAGTTTTGGTATTGGTATAAACTGTAGTCTCAGATCTATTATAATTTTAAATGCAAACAGAGCAGACCCTGATCTTATGGTTCCAACAGGAGTCATCTGATCTTGGTCTGCTCTGCTTGCAAAGGTGTTAAAATGTGATTATATGAGGAAAAGGATAACTTCTTAAATATTAATGATAGAGTCAGTTGGTATTGGGTTTTACTTCGCTTTAACAGTATTTTAGTCATAACTGGATGTCCAAGTGGGGGAAGACCCCAGAGGGTTTTCTCTGCATGGAACAAGTTGCATTGTTTTATGCATAGAACACCAGTGTAGAACCAGGGACCAAGTGGAAGCAAGCTGGAAGGCTTCATTGCTTGAAAAATCCAAAGGCCCAGACCATGATTCGAGCCACAGCTTTGTGGGTTTAATTGATTGTCAGCCAAACACCATAACCACTTGGCCACAGAGGCCCCTAAGATAGAGTCAGAGCAATGGCTACACCATAACCACTTGGCCACAGAGGCCCCTAAGATAGACTCAAAGCCATGGCTACAGTATAACCACTCGGCCACAGAGGCCCCTAAGATTGACTCAGAGCCATGGCTACACCATAACCACTTGGCCACAGAGGCCCCTAAGATTGACTCAGAGCCATGGCTACAGTATAACCACTCGGCCACAGAGGCCCCTAAGATTGATTCAGAGCCATGGCTACAGTATAACCACTCAGCCACAGAGGCCCCTAAGATAGACTCAGAGCCATGGCTACAGTATAACCACTCGGCCACAGAGGCCCCTAAGATTGACTCAGAGCCATGGCTACAGTATAACCACTCGGCCACAGAGGCCCCTAAGATAGAGTCAGAGCAATGGCTACACCATAACCACTCAGCCACAGAGGCCCCTAAGATTGACTGAGAGCAATGGCTACACCATAACCACTTGGCCACAGAGGCCCCTAAGATTGACTCAGAGCAATGGCTACACCATAACCACTCAGCCACAGAGACCCCTAAGACTGACTCAGAGCCATGGCTACACCATAACCACTCGGCCACAGAGGCCCCTAAGATTGACTCAGAGCCATGGCCATAAGGTTTCATTTCAAATATAAAATCCTCATTTCTGCACCTTGATTGAGAGAATAAACTGAAAATCATCCATATGAGTCAGTTTTGTTCTAGTATGATTAACCCATTCCGCCATAGGCTATTTTTAGACCCAACCTCTTTGAATGAATCTACCCAAAAGGAACATTTACTAGAAAAAAGTAAAATTTTAGAATTTTGTAGTTTGAAACCATTGTGATAAATAGAGCATTTGCTCCTATAGGAGCAAATGCTGTATTTATCACAATGGTTTCAAGAAGTGGTTATAACAGAGGCGTAGAAAGGCGTATTTATGGAGGAAAGGGTTAAACTTTAGTTTATTATTTTCTGCAATATTATATATACATTCTTATGGGGATTTTTTTTATGTTTGATGAGTATATGTTGTGACAACATTCAGGGAACGTGTCAGTGTTGATTATTAGTATTGTGTCTGTTGCAGCATACCACTCCCAGATCCTGGAATGCCTGATGAGTCTGAAAAAAGAGATAGTCAAAGACATCCTCAGTATTATAGCTTATGGACCACCTTCTGCCCGAGCACCAGCAGCCAATCTGCTCTTCTATTACTGGCCCCAACTCAACCCCTCCCTGTCTGACAGACGAGGCATCCACTACAAGTACTCTGGTAATTAAACATTAAACAGTAACAAGACATATGCAGTGGAAAATGTGACTACATGTACTTAGGTCTTTAACACAATATCCCATTCATATCCCATATCCCATTCATATTCAGGTAAGGAATAATACATGAGCTTAATATTTCTAATGGCATATGAACACGAAACGTTTTGGCCCTGGTAAAAAAGTTGGAATCACATCTATATAATTTCATAAGCAAACCCTATTCAGAAGGCTCCTATAGAGTTAGCCTGGTCTGGGTCTAATCGGTTTGCAAATACATTTAAAGGTCAATCTATGGAGTATAGTGTTAAAAGCATTTGGCGCTTAATGAAAAATGAACATTATTTGTATTTCATACCGCCTGTCTTAACCCTGTCCTTGTTCTATATTTATTCCAAATTTTGATACCTACTGAATATTCATGGACAAACTAGTTGTAACAAAACATGGACGGTGGAAAATTGAAGCTCTTTTAGAAAGTAAAGACATAGATCTTTAAAATTCCATTAGCAAACAGAGCAGTCCCTGATCAGACGGCTCCTATAGGAGTCGTCTGATTTGGGCCTACTCTGTTTGCAAATGCTTGAAAACTCATTTATATGAGGGAAAGGGTTAAAGCTGACAGATTTGATTAATAGTCACTTTATGGTAATGGTAATATGTTTACCTAATGATTATTCATGGAAGAAATAAGGACATTAGGGATATTAATAGATGAATTTTTACACAGGAACAGACATTTCCATCAGATTTATATAATTCCGTAAGCAAAAAAAGCAGACCATGATCAGATGGCTCCTATACATGGCTCCTATACATGGCATCTGATATGGGTCTTCTCTGTTTGCAAAAGTGTCAAAAGGCTTCTTATTCAGGTCAAGGGTTGAATACAAGAAAAGGGGTTAAAAGCAGCATAGACCACCTGCCATATCTTGGACAATGTCCAGTCAGGATCAACACTGTATGTTTGATATGTCATGAGTGGATAAAAGTCAAATTCTTTATTAGACACTGCTTCATTGACATGGGGTCACATCTTAACCCTTTCCTCCATGAATATTCCTGTTAGAGATAATGATGTCATGAATATCAATTCAATTATTTTTTTGTAATAGCATATGGACACAGGGACTTTAAGCAATGGCAGAAACTGTAGAATCATATCTATATTGTATCATAAGCAAACAGAGCAGACCCTGATCAGATGGCTCCTAAAGGAGCCGTCTGATCAGGGTCTTCTCTGTTTGCAAAGGTGTATAAAGCCGTATTTATGGAGTAAAGGTTAAATGTTTGCAACCCAGCTATTTTTGGAACTAGTGTTTTGGATTTACAAATCTTCTTTTTTCAGACATACATTTTTGTTGGAGACATGAACCCATTACTCCTTTGAGATGCCTTTTAACCCATTTGCAAACTGAGTGGGTCCAGATCAGAGGATTCCTGTAGAAGCCACCTGATCAGGATCTGCCTTGTTTACTTATTAATCCTTTTAACGCCTTTCCAAACAGAATAGGCCAAGATCAGATGGCTCCTTAAGGAACCATTTGATCAGGGTCTGTTCTGTTTTCTTGTGAAGTAATAAAGATCAGATTCTACAGTTTTTGCTATGAGCAAATCATTGAAATGTGGTTATGGTTATGTTGGAACTGTTAGATATTTACATAAAGCAGGCGTCTATAGGATCACTGTAACCCTTTCTCTCATATAAATGCTTTTTCATGGCTTAGCAAACATATTAGACCCAGATCAGATGGCTCCTGTAGAGCTGTCTGATAAGGGTGTGCTCAGTTTGCTTGTGAAGTCATAACACTGACAGGTCTAATTACAGTTTCTACCAATACAAAGAATTCAAGTGTACAAATGCTATAATTATAAAGATTTGTTAAATCTTCATGGTGTCATTATTTCCAACATGAATATTCGACAGGAAAAGGGTTAATTCTCATCAATGTCTTGTTGATTACAGCAGTTTAGATATAGATCGGAGTCTTCAGTTTCTCCACTGTGTGTGGTCTTATTCTGTATGTATTATAGTCTGAAAGTCTTTTTTGCTTGAGACCTGGGTCATATATTGTTGTGGTATCATCACTGATCTAAGGGAGGTAAATCAATCTTAATACTTTCATGTAATTGCAGCTTGGCCCCCAGTTCTGTGTCAAACAAAAGGTTGTGTCAACTCGGGAAAGTGCCAAGCTGTCAAGGTATCTGCGTATTGTAAATCATATATTGTACTGTTATATATAAGAGTTTTAAACCTTTTACCATTACCCATCCTTTAAGACCTTTGCAGAGAGAGTAGACCCATATCAGATAGATCCTATGGAAGCCATCTGATCATTGTCTTCTCTGTTTGCTAATGAAATTTTATAGAACTCATTCTTCAGTTTCTTTCTTGACAAAAAATCAGTATTTTGAAGTGATACATTGTTACATATATATTCGCGAGCTAAGGGGTAGACAGAAAAATATCAAGCTCAGCATGATATTTGGTTTGGGTGATTTTTTATTGAAATCTTAAAAGTAAGAAAAACACACCACTTTACATAAGTTCAGATGCAAATCTGAACGTTTTTGTAAGTATATTCAGCCCTTAATGTGTTACTGTTTGCCCTACAAATCATTTTCTTCATTAAACTTTGATGCAACTTTTTGTTTAATTGATATTCTGAAAAAAAGGAGGAGGAGGAGCAAGTTTTAATTATTTAGCAGATTATGGGTTAAGATATGGTTTCGCAAACAACACTTTCATACATGCAGAAACTGAATTTATTTTAATGTTAACCTTTTAGAGACTTTATAATCAGAATATACCCTTTTCCAGATGTGTTTGAATCCTGCCCTGGCAATCCACTCCCGTGACAAGCCACCACCGCTGTATATATGTAGTGACTGTGCTGACACCTTGAACAAGGATCACAGTGAATACATGACTTACCTGGTAGACATACTGCTGCCTATGTCACATGTCTCCACCAAGTGTGAGAACAAGGTACGTAACATTTGCATAGCTAGTCACCATAAAAGGTTTTTCAGGCAGGGATAACTACCAAAGTTTTTCTTTTTCTGGGTCATAGAGAGCTTTCTGCAATACTTTCAAAGAGGCAGGTGGTAGCTAATGTAGCAATAAAGGTATGCAGAAAGGAGCTTTCTGCATTACGTTCCTCCTGCTTTAGGTGACCACTTGCTTTAAAAATAACTATGTCTATTCATGGAGTGGTTGCTTTAGAGGAGTTCTACTCTATGATATGCTTTGTGTAGAATAAAACCTTCCTAGAATGACCATACTACTAACTGGTGGTCTTTAACCTTTTACCTGATAGAGATGTGTTTTGATACCTTTGCAAATAGATCAGATGACTCCTGTATTTCCTTATCAGAGCAATAGTTAAAGGTTCATAGTCAAATACTAAAATCATTGTTTCTCCATTAAACTCTATGTTGTGACCACTTTTGGTCATAACATAATGTTTGGTGGAGAAATAGAGTTATTCTTGAAAATATTTTAATTTACGCATCTTAATCTTCTGCTTATGCAATAATACAGACCTGATGCTACAGTAAAATTCCTGTCTTCATTTGCCATTATAAAATTTAGCTAATAATATTCATGCTATCATTAGTTTATTATGCTAACATTCATTAGGTAAAGGATTAAGAGATAGGTGCTAGCATATTGCAGAAAGAACTTTCTGTATTACTTTATTTTTGCACTAATGATGTAGCTGCTTTTAACATTTACTTCATGGACTCTTTGCCAATACTGTATATTTCCTTACTTCTAATACAGGAAAATAATTACAGTAAAACCTCTCTATAACAGCCACTAAATTGTGTTAATTAGTTGGTATTTAGGGCAGGTGGCTGCTTAAAGCAAGGTGAAAGTAAAACAGAACACTCCTATACTTTTACATTGCTTTAAGCAGCCACCTGCCTTTAGCACAAATTACTTGATATAATTTAGTAGCCCTTATGGAGAGGTTTTACTGTAATTTGCATAATTGGCAGTGTCTTGCAGTGAATATTTCTTATTAAAAGGTTTAAGGGCTTTGCATTTCAGATGCATGTGTGTATGGTTTAGCCAAAGATCGATGTTAACAGATGCCTAGGCTATAAAATTAATCACAGATTTAATCAGCATAACCCTTTCCCCCATACAAACGCGTTTTCACGCATTTGCAAACATGGTAGACCCAGAACAGATGGCTCCTAGAGTAGCCATCTGATCAGGGTCTACCCTGTTTGCTAATGAAATTTGATAGACCTATGTCTTTTGTTCCTAAAATGGCTACAATGCTCCATCTTTCATACTTCATTTTAACTATTTTGTCCATGAATAATCAGTAGGTACTGAAATTTGAAATAAACATAGAACAGGAAGAGGGATAACAGAGAAACACATGGCTGCTGTGCTTTGTGTTGTATGTTTCTTCAATTTTGGCAACCACATTTCATCAGAAATTCAGAATACATATTTTTGGACACTCTGATTAAGTTATGTTCATTTAAGAAATCATGACATTATGAATATTAATTGGCTCAAGTTTTATTATTGAGATATGAACACAAGAATGGTTTATGATGGCAGATACGATACAGATCTATAATGTTCGACATACAGGAGCTGTCTAATCTGGGTCTACTCTGTTTGCAAATGTGTTAAAAGGTGTATCTAGGGAGTAAAGAGTTTGGTGCCTTGTCCTTTCGTGTGTGGCTCTCCCTGTTTGACTGTTTTTTTCTCCATTTTAACAAAATGATGAAAACTGTTCTTTAGGTTGGAATAGATGTTCAGAAGCATTTTTCAGATGAAAGTACATTGTATGTAGTGTGTAAATTTAAGTGCTGTCAGTCAGGCTGATTCATTAACCCTTTCCTCCATAGGCTATTTTTAGACCCACCCTCTTTGAATAAATCTACCGAAAAGGAGCATTAACTAGAGAAAAGGATTTTTTTTAGAATTTTGTAGTTTGAAACCATTATGATAAATAGAGCATTTGCTCCTATAGGAGCAAATGCTCTATTTATCACAATGGTTTCATAAAGTGACTTTTACAGAGGCATATTTATGGAGGAAAGGGTTAAAATACGAGGGCATTAACAGAATGCTTTGCTTCCATTATTTATGATACAGCAATACTATTGTGTACAGCTGTCATATATGACCAGTCATGCACATATAAGGTAAATGAGAAATGCTAGAGAAGAAATAAGATGTCCAACAATTGGTAAGAGACAGAAGAAACAGTAGCCTTATCCAAGTTACGTATGAGACAAAACTGTTCTTGTTGTCATATCCTCTGCTACAGTTTTCATAGTTTCTTTTAATTACCTTTACCCCATTTAGTTAGAAAATAGTATGTAAACAAGTACGTCTTCTTGTGAGACATACAATTGTGTAAGATATCATCAGGGTCCAAACTGTTTGCATAGTTTATAACAAAACAAAGTGACAATATGAAAATGTTTACAATTATAATAAAAATCACATAATAGAAGTTTTATTTAGATAGATAGATTAATAGAGTTGTACATAACATGGCAAAACATAATTAAGACAACATATAAAAAGCCATGTACTGTGCACTAGAAACCAAGGATTACACAAAAAAGGAAAATATTTTCCTTATTTCCATTGTGGTCCTTGCTTCTAGTGGCAAGACACAGAGAGTCACGGTATCATTATAAATAACTATCACAGGTATTATCTTAAAATGTAAGTATCACAGAAATATTCCTATTAACACTGTTAAGTTCAAAATATGTCGGTTATAGAATGTCGATGACCATGCTTACTGATTAACACAGCAGAGTATCAGAATAATTCATAAGAGTATATTAAGGAATAAAGTGAAACAAACCTACAAGAATTTGCAAACAAGAAAAACAGGAAGATAGAGTCAACCTGAGAAACATTTAAACAAAGCACAATCTCAAAACAAAAATGTGAACTAAATACAGATTTGAATGCCTTTTTTCAATACATACCAGTTACATGACGTGTGCATGTATGCCATTTTTAAACCCTTTACCTGATGAATATATGTATAAGAAATAATGACACCATGACTATTTAATGAATTTTTATTCTAACACGACTCTGAACCTACGGCATATAAACAAAAGAATACCGAGAACCATGCTTTAATCCCTGATAATGAACTGCACACGCGGCATTTATATCAACTGTTACACGCAAAATTCTGTTCCATGTTCAAACAACACACAGTCAAATGTAATTTCACATTTCTAAATCTGTAAACACAATGGCTCTGTCATAGAGGTGTGGAGACGTAATGGTATAGTTGTTCGCTTTATTGTGAAAGATGAAGCATTTTTGACTTGTAATTGTTGTTTTCTGTTGCGATTTGGCCCTTTACTTGTACAATGTCATGGGTGAAAGTCATGTAGAGTAAATGTAACAGTAAAAATGGCGTAACCACTGACAACGCTTCCAGTTTTGCCGTATTATCTCCGGGAAAAGCATTTGTATTAAAAAAGTAATGTTATTGAATCAAAATAACAAATTCATAGCTGTGCATTATCGTACAACGTCATGGGTGAAAGTCGTGTAGAGTAAATGTAACAGTAAAAATGGCGTAACCACTGACAGCCTCATGATCTAATGACTCCAAATCTCAACTCCTAACTATGATAATCACAGTTACACATTTGTTATTTCTTAATTAAGGTCCATGAATACATGATTGCCATTAGATCCATATTATTCCCTTTATAAGCAAACAGAGCAGACTCTTATTATAAAATCCTGGCATCAAAGGGTGTCTCTGTCAGGAAGAGGAATGAATTAATTTTACTGTATATGTGAACAGAGTAGACCCAGATCATACAGCTTATTTTGGAGCTGTCTGGTCTTGGTCTGTTCTGTTTGCCTATGGAATAAAAGAGATCTAATTCACCAGGTTACACCATGGCCAAAAATTTCTCAGCTCTTATGCCATATACAAAAATCATTTAATAATAGTCTGTCATTATTTCTTACAGGAAGGATTTACACACAGATATCAAATTCCACTTCGTACCGTTTTGTATGGGGAACATCCAATTTCGTCTAAATACATTTTGTCTAAAAATCAAAGTTTCATCTTCAGTCATCAAATTTATATACCGTATATGGTCCTATTTCATGTAAAAGTTGTTTAGACCCACCTCACTGATGGGCCTCTAATGGTCCCCCCTGATCTTTGATCTACACTATTAGCTAATGATGTGGATCCAAACCCATCCTGTTTTTGAAAATTTAAATAGTATGCATGTATTTACAATCAGATTTACAGTTTGTAAGACAATATTACTGAATTTATATGATACATTCAGGTAAATATTAAGTTTTGTAAAATATCATGTATAAAATTGTATTTCACACTAAAAGAAACCCATATATATTTTCCCCTTCTCAATTTGGTGTCAAATCCTATTGCTAATCCCATGATGGACGTAATGGGAATCTGTCTGGAAAAGTATGAAAATACCTTTTAAGTTTTATAGACAAAATAGGAAGTCTTTGTCCAAAATCCAAAATGTATGTAGTTGACGAAATGGGTTTAGACGAAATGGGGTGTAACCCTTGTATGCATTATTTGCTGTTCTAGTCTTTACTTGAATATTCAACAGAGAAAAGGTTAACAGCAATCATTACTTGTGAAAGAATTGTATTAATTTTTGCTGTCTTTAGACTAAAAGGGAAATGTTTAATCTTTCTAAATAAACCTCTGGTTGTTGCTTCAGTCACATCATCCATTTTCGTAATGAGAGTCGGCATAATAAAGATACTATGAGAATATAAGAATCCACCATGAGTATTCATATAGGATATGAATATCTCAACCGAGGGTCAGTAAATTACCTAGGCACTAGGCTTTGCCGAATGCCTGGGTGATTCTCTGATCCCGAGGGTGAGGTATTCATATCCTACTATAGTGATGGATTGTTTTTCTCCCACCCTGGACAATTGATAAATTTCTCTGTTTCAAAGCGCCGTTTCTTTCCTAATTCATTATGGCCGTCTCATGTGAATTTTCGTCTCAGTTATCTGGCTGCTTATCGCACTGAAAGGTTCATAAAAAGAAATTGGCATTGTAAAGTATGTGCCAATAAATAAAATTATCCATTGCCTTGGAATTCCTTTCACTTAAATTGCTGGCTAAAGAAAACGAGTCGGTCTTGACCATGTATAATAATTTTAACCGTCATTTTAAATGTGTGTGAAGTGACCCTTCAAGCTAGAAATTTATAAAACAAAAGGAAATACGATACACTTCAAACGCTCTTTATCTATTTCATAGCAAAGAACTTGTTTTTATCATATGTGAATGAAAACAAAAAGAAATATCGAGGAATAGTGACAAAACTTTAGGTTATTTTTCGAACTTGAACAAACAACAAAGGCATAATATGATGTCATGTAACATGTGACACCATGTAACATCACATGATAT
Source organism: Azorinus chamasolen (assembly GCA_963576725.1). Taxonomy (NCBI): domain Eukaryota; kingdom Metazoa; phylum Mollusca; class Bivalvia; order Cardiida; family Solecurtidae; genus Azorinus; species Azorinus chamasolen. The sequence goes on from OY755235.1 coordinate 35,867,492, forward strand.
GAAAAATAAACTTCGAACATCACATGACATTGTAAAATATGTGTATCTTACATCCATGGGCAAAATCCCCATCTTCTGTAGGTTAAGGTGGGAGAAACTGCCCGAGTCAGGGGTCTGTCTTACTTTATAATGGTTTACTATACAATATAGCTTTCCATATAGAAAAAAAATGCAATAGGTAAAGACAGATTTCTGAATATGTCTAAACCTGTTTTCCGTTGATACACCTTTTAATGTCTTTGCAAACAGAGTAGATTCAGATCAGACATCTCCTGCAGGAGCTGTCTGATCAGGGTTTGCTCTGTGTGCTTATGGAATAATATAGATCTGATTCTATAATTTTTACCTGGTCCAAAGCTTTTCTTGTTCATGTGTCATTACAAATATTAAGCTGAGTATTGTTCATAGATGTATGCATTATTTCATACATGAATATTCATGGAGGGATGGGTTAAACAAAGGAAACTTTCTTTTCAAGAATGTAATAGATCTTTATATTACGGAAGGTAAAATTTTGAAAAAAGATGTTGATAAAGAAAGAAGATCCTTATCATATATGTATACACAGTTTGCGCATACAAGGTTACTGTTCTCGCTAGATACTAAAATCATCATTTCTCCACCAAACCCTATACTGTGACCACCCTTAAGAATTGTCTCTTTGACACGATTCTAAAGAGTGGTCACTGTATAGGGTTTGATGGAGAAATAAAGGAGCTATTGTTGAAAGTGTTTAAAAATTTAATTTACACACCTTATCTGGACAACTGTATACAGTAAAACCCCGCTATTGCGACCACCTAAAAGAGGTATAATTCTTGGTGCTAGCAGCTAGATGCAGGTGGTAGCTTAATGCAGGAAAAAAGTAATGCAGAAAGCTCATAGAGGAGCTTTCTGCATTACTTTTGTCCTGCATTAGGCAACCACCTGCTTATAAAGACAGGTATGTTTATTCATTAAGCGGTTGCATTAGAGGGGTTCTACTGTATATGTATATGTGCAGCTGTATCAGTCTGATAAAATTCTACCAGTCTGTCTTATGGACAAAGATCAAGAATTTTATCAGGTGTCATTTTTGATTCTATACAGTTTGATGGTGTTACTGAACTTATCTTGCAGGAAGAGTGTTTGCTTTGTCTCTTGATAGTGGAGAATAATTGGAAAGTGTAGGTCACTTTGCTGATATAGCAATAGCTTCACTCTGTCACATTTAGCTGCAATCAAATATAGGTTGTTGTAATTGCAGCCACACATGTACACAGTGCCATGTGATATGCCACTGGCATCAGTTATCATTTTGCTTGGTCCATTAATATTGTCATCTTCATACATTGCCAGTACATTGCCCTCTTGTGTAAGACAAATTAGAGTTAAATTAGCACTGTCTGCGACATAAACACGGACAGGAAGGCTGAAGTCTGATACACACACATTTTCAGGCCTATTAAAAAGTCTATGGCCCATTTCATCTTTCTCAAAAACAGACAAAACATTCCCATGAAGGTCAAGTATTTTCACTCTTCCAGGATTTATAAAAGTCACAAATAGTCTTGAGTTCTTATGAGCTATTCCATAGCATGGACCTCCTACATTTAGTGCTCCTGTGCTACTCAGTTTATCATTCCACAGTTGCAAGAACATCAATTCTCCAGCCTCTGGTAGGGTTACAATAAACAGGCTATTGTGTACCATGGTGATAGCCCAAGGAGGACTTATCAAGCAGATCTGTGCAGTTATTTGTTTGTTTAGCACATTCAAAACTTTCACTTTGGCATTACTGTGATCGGCTACAATGAGTTTGTTACCAATAGTGAGTGCACCGGTTATTGAACAGTCCTTTTTGTCATCTGGAGTTCTCACTAGGATATCATTAATATGCTTACCACTGATCTCTGTAGCCTCAGGACATAACTCTCCAAAACTCTCAAAGTTTTGTATAGATGCCTTAATTTGTTTACATGCTTGAAACTGTAACATTGGTGTGCAGTTTTGAATATTTACTGCTTTCACTTTTTCCTCCAGATAGGGAATCAGTGTCAACATTTTCCTCATGAATCCATATAGCTGACTGTGTTGACTGTTGGTCTGGAGTCTTTCATTCTTATCTTGTATCTTCTTGACCATATTCAAAACTTCTGTAGTCATGCTAGTAACTGATTTCAGCTTCTTTGTCTCTGAGAAATTCAGATCCACCAGCCTACTTTTAATTTTATTTTCCAGTCTATCTAGCTCTGCATTGATTTCTTTCCTAAACTGTTGGATATGCAGTAAGATTGCCTTGTCATTTGTCTTTCGTTTTGTTAGATTTGCATCTGAGAGTGACAAGATCTCAGTACAATTTGTGTTTAGTGTGTCTAATTTTGTTGACAGACCTTTAAATTCTTCACTTTCCAGAATGTGTTCAGATAAATTAGTTAAAGATTGCACATCAGAACATTTTTTGTGTGCCAAAGTTAAACAGTTGCAGCATGCCAGAGTATCGTGGGATGTGCAATAATACTGTAGTAGCATACCTTCATGTGTTGGACAGTCATCTCTCAGGATATCCTTAGCTTGTGGGTATACCCATTTCACTTTATCCCTGTCCAAGAGAGTGTGATGCCTTGAAGGTTTGGGTATACGATGCACTTTATAGCAGTCGCGGCACAAATACTCTCTACACTCTACACAGTAGCTCTTGGCATTGTAATATTCTCCTCCCATGCTACATTTATGGCAGTGATAGTTATAGCCGTGTAGAAAAGGAGAAACTCCTTCTGCTGTAGAACCTGATGATCCTGCCATTGTAACACTCAATTACTCATGTACTACATAGCAGTAATTTAGATACTTAATAGGTTTTCTTTGTTAAATACCAGTCCAGTAAACCCCTCTAAACTGGACATTTAAATTACTATTAGTGTTGGTCTTCAAGACATGTGACAGCTTAATGCAGGATGAATTTCAGGCAAAAAGCTCCTTGTGGAGCTTTCTTCATGATGTTCACCCTGCATTAAGCTGTCTTAAAAAAGATCTAAATTCTTCTTTACTAAAGTTCCAGTTTAGAGGCGTTCAACTGTACTTTATTTTACCATCCTTTGTTATTATTGGAACAATCTTTCTGGGGTATTGAATATCGCATCACAATGAACTCTTTCAGCACTACAGACAAATATGTGATAACCTTTAATGATAATAATGATGGTAATAATTTGCAAAACAGTTTGGATCCTGAGTAGATGATAAGTAACTCAACACTGCATTATGATTTAAACTGTCTGACACTTTGATCATGTTTGTAAAAAGAAATCGGATATGAAAATAAGGACCTTTTAGAAGTGAAGCAGACAGCATTTTTTTGGCAGGCAAAGCTACTAAGTGTTGAATTGGTGATTGACTGTATATCAGTAATCACACAGTAAACAATAAAGTCTCGCTGATACGACCACTCAAAAGAGGTCTTTGTTTTATAACAGATGGTAGCTTAATGCAGGACATAACTTTGTTTTATAACAGATGGTAGCTTAATGCAGGACAAAAGTTATGTAGAAAGCTCACTTACTGCATTATCTTTGCCCTCCATTAAGGAATCACCTGCTTTTGCAGACTCATGTTAATAAATTATGTGGTCACATTAGCAGGACTCTACTGTACAACAATGCAGTGGTTATGATTGAATACAGGTACATGTACCTTACAGTCTTCTGGTTCTAGCTAAACATATCTCATGCTGTAAATGGGCAATTCATTACAGTAAAACCTCTCTATAACGGCCACTAAATTACATTAAGTGTTTTGTGTTAAAGACAGGTGGCTGTTTAAAGCAAGGTGAAAGTAAAACAGAACGCTCCTATAGGAGCGTTCTGTTTTACTTTCACCTTGCTTTAAGCAGCCACCTGTCCTAAATACCAACTAATTAACACAATTTAGTGGCCGTTATAGAAAGATTTTAAGCATTTCTAAGCACAATGCCTAAAGAGTGCCGGGATAAAACCCTGACCAGCTTAGTATTAGATGTGTTATAAACAGATGTCACTTTAACCCTTATCTAACAAATATTCATGGAGTAAATAATGACTAGTGTAACTGGGGCTTCTCTGAAAGAAAATGGAGCTGTTGGGTGTGGGGATTGAACTCGAAACCTCGAGATTCCTAGTCAAATGCTCTACCACATCGCTATAAAAGCCGGCTTGTACAGCAAGGCTGTACAAGTGTTGATAAAGATAATCAACACCCCATGACTCTAAGAATATTCACTAGCTGAAATTTTAAACCTGCATATGGACAACAGTCAAGACAGAAACTGAAATCAGATCTATATTAGTCTGTAAGTAAATGGAGAGCAAAATGTGATCAGATACCTCCTGCAGGAACTGTCTGGGTCTGAGTTTGTTTTCAAGCTTTTGATTGGCCAGATTTGAGCCAAAGGCTCAAATCTGACCAATCAAAAACTTGAGAACAAACTCAGACTCAACTAAAAAGTTTTATAAGCATGGAACCAGATCAGGGTTTGCTCTGTTTGCTTTTACAAATGGGTAAAAAACTCTCAGGTAAAGGATTCAATGTGTCAATTGATGACATTTTTGAAGTGATGATCATGTGTGATATTGGAAGATTTTAATTGACCCTTTACCTGATAGAGGCACCTTTCCATGCTTTGGAAACAGAGAAGACCTAGATCAGACGACTCCTGTAGGAAACTCAAGCTGGAGCTCTCCATCAGGGAGAAATTTTGGTCTAGATTTTGTATCTCCCTATTAGTTCTATACATGTATATTTAACCCATTCCCTCATTTTGACGACTCTATAAAAGTCACTTTATGAAACTATTGTGATAAATAGAACATTTGCTCCTATAGGAGCAAATGCTCTATTTATCACATTGGTTTCAAACTACGAAATTCTAAACATTTCCTTTTCTCTAGTTAATGCTCCTTTTCGGTAGATTTGTTCAAAGAGGTTGTATCTAAAAATAGCCTATGAGGTAATGGGTTAATCTTCTCCCTCAGCTCAAAACGGGGAGCTGTCAGCAGAGACTTTTCCCAATTGCCCTCTAGCTTGTACCCTGTTGCTCATGGAATAATATTAATCTGATTCTACAGTTTCTGCTATGACCAGAATTCCAATGTATAACTATAAGCCAGTATGAAAATTAATCTAATTAATAATTATGATGTCGTTATTTCTAACATGGATATTCAGTCGTCAACGTGTTAAAGTATCAAATGAGTAAACATTATATTCTTAACCCTTAGAGCAATACAGGCAGAACAATTCAATGGCACTAAACTGATGTACCTTTCCCTGTTCTGTATTTAAGCCAAATTTCGATACCTACTGAATATTCATTAACAAATAGTTATAAAGAAATTTCCCTGTTCTGTATTTAAGCCAAATTTCGATACCTACTGAATATTCATTAACAAAATACAAATGTAGTTATATAAAGAAATATGGAAGGTGCAACATTGAAGCCATTTTAGAAAGTAAAGGATTAGATCTTTCAAATTCCACTAGCAAACAGAGCAGACCCTGATCAGACTGCTCCTCTAGGAAACATCTGATCTGGGTCTACTCTGTTTGCAAACATGTGAAAACACGTTTGTATGAGGGAAAGGGTTAACTTGTTCAACTTTTTGGAGCAGTATTTGATGATCTTTGCAAATTTTGATCCAGATGAGGACTGTAACAAGTTACTCCGAGTCTCACAAGAATCCAACTGTTTTACACTCCAACACTGGTTGTTTATAAAGAAATGGATGAATAGACAAGTTTTAAAGACAAAACTCTTAGTATCGAAAAGCTCAGTTGTTTTAGCAATTTGCAAAAAATGTTCCTCTGCTGTACTTTTAACCCTTTGCACTATGAATATTCATGAATCATGAAAGAATTAATGTATGAATATTAATTAGCTTAATACTTATTACTTCATTTGAACAATTAAAGTTTTGGCCCCAGATAAAAATTCTAGAATCAGATCTATGTAATTCCGTAAGCAAACAGATCAGACTGGATCTACTCTGTTTGCAAGTTTACTTTAAGTTGTATTAAAGCAGTAAAGGGTTAAAGTAGATTTATTTCTTTAAAGTTTCTGATCATCCACATGATCAGAGTATCAAACAGTCACTCAGTCTCACATCTAGTTCCACACTTTGTGTAAATGTGTAGATTATCATGATCTAGATCAGAGAATGTAGTTACAGTAAAACCCCTCTGAATGGAATAGATCTGACTCTATACTCTATATTCTAAAAATACTAGAAATTCCTGTGTATATGCTCTACTATAAAAAAAAAAAAAAAAAAGTACCTAGTTATAGTCTACTTTCAGTCAGAAGGACCGCTCAGCCGACTGTACATTTACTCCCCTGTTCATTGAATCAATGGCCTACAATATTGAGCACTGCTAACATATGGCACAATCATGCTGCCACAGTACCGGCTAGTGACCCTCACAGGTACCCCTTTTAACCCCTGAGTGGAGAGGAGATGCAGGTGGGAGACACTGAAAAGCGTCAAAAGCGTAGAAACTTCATGAATAATATTGCTGTAGTGTGCAAGAGTTATGTTTGCATGTTTGGCTTCTATTTCAGAATTGCACTTCAACACGTAACAATATGGCTGTGGCTACATGTTTCTCTATTGAGTGTGCCAGCCAGAATGGGAACCGGCCAATACGCTACTGCAACAACTGTAACATAGACTTTCACGGGCACAGTGATGGAGAGTGCCATGTGTTCCATCAGAGTATAGATGAGATCTGGTCCTGTACCCCAGAAATGCAAAGATACCTGATGGACGCCATTGTAGCGTATGTTGCATACATTATGTGTTGTGAATACAGTAAAACCCCACTAAACAGGAATTCTTATACAGAAAAGAATTAAGATACTTTTGGGCAGGTGGCTGCTTAATGCCGGTTGAAAGTCTTGCAGAAAGCTCCTAGAGGAGCTTTCTTCATGACTTTCACCCTGCATTAAGCTGCCACCTGTCTCCAAGACGGATATTTATACTAAATTTAATGTCTAGTTAAGAGGTGTTCTACTGTGCTCTATTTAGCTAAATCTTTTGTAAAATTGCAAACCTAAGTCTTCTAGTAGATGTTTTTGTTAGTGCTATTGAAAGAATAGGAGACCTTAAGGAATATATGTATTGCTTTACTTTTTGACTCAGATCAGGTTTTCAATAAAAATACAAATCCAGTTTTATTATTGCCTAGCCACATTAGTTTGGGACTGGTACAATTGCCCTTTGATGTCATTCTTCTGGCCTTCTGTCATTGTTCAGTTTTGCCGACTTTTTTATGCAGTCTAGCAGATAATGACCCGGAATTTTGTATATGATTAAATATTAGTAAATTACAGATCAAGGGTGACTTATATTTGTTTTAACACATTTTTCACAGAGTTATGGCCCTTTGATTTTGAAAATGCCACCCTTCGATCATAGTTTAAATTTCTAGGCTTTTTTCTGTAGTGCTTGTAGATGTGAAGCTGATGTTTATATATGATAAAATAAAAATAAGTTACAGTTTGATGCCAAAATGTTTTACACTCTGATAATGTTGTTGTTGTTGTTTTCAAAGATCCTCTTTAAGCTGATAATAATTAAGTACAAAACAAATATATTAGGTAAAACAGTTTCTTATGATTGGTTGCAGTACCTTTTACTGGCTAGGTATACAGTTTTATTGGTGTTATACAGACTGTTGAAGGAAGCCCAACCCTTGGAGTCCAAGCGGACAGTTGAGATGGGGGAGGAGCGCCGTCATCGCCATGCTGAGGAGGAACTTCTTTTTGAGGTTGAGGAGGCTGGAGAACGGAAGATGCTGAGTCGATACGGGATCTGGCTCCTGGTAGAACTCTGTACACCCAAGGATGACATACCCATTGTAAGTAGGGTCTGGAGATTTTAGCCTATTCTGCATGTAAGCTATTTTCCCTAATTTGTTTGATTTTAGTTTATCTGTATGTCGAATAAAAAGGTCTAGATCATCGTCATTGTTGTTGTCATCATGGGTGTTGTGCAAAATCTTCGAAAACTCTATCAAAGAGTTATGGCCTTTTTAAATATTGATGTTTGGAGATGACAAATGAGCTATGTGACCCCCTTGCAGTGCTCTTTTATTATTAAGTAGATTGATAATTGTCTTATTTATTTCAATCTTTGTTGTTTAGTAATAGTCCACAATATAACATATATAGAGAATAATAGGTTAGTGCCGTAGATGGGACACCTTTATCCGACGAGGGGAGAAAACGTTGAGGCGAGGCTTGCCGAGCCTCAACTGTTTTCTCTCCGAGTCGGATAAAGGTGTCCCATCTACGGCACTAACCTATTATTCGATTTATCCAGTCAATATAGTTAAATATCTTTTTTATAGACTCATAACACTCTTGAAATAATTTACATTGAAAATGCATTTTTTCGATCAACGGATTCCTCTCTTTTCACTTCCATTTAGACGTAAATAGATCTAATGAGCTACCGCAGAGGAATATAGTTTCGATACTTGCATTACTAGAAGGGAAACGTGGTTGAATTTGAAAAATAAGATGATTTGAATCGAGGGTCGATAAGTTATTTCAAACAGACATGATTATATTCTCTGGTCAAATTCGAGTTACGTAGTCTCGGTTTCTATTTTTAGATAGACCTAACGTCACTCATAAATCGATGGAACTGAACAGGCTATATTTAGGTTTATGACTATCACCGCCCCTGTAAGAGTTTATCAATCAAATTATCATGAGAGTGAAAAGAAAACATTTACTATTTACCTGTCAATCTTTGCTTCCAGGTTTGATTTTATCAAAAACGGGTTTTGCCAGCGGTGGATTAAGTTAATAAAACTGATAAATCAACGTCATTTTGTATGTGGCCTCTGTGGCGTAATCGGTAAGGGCGACGTCTCTAGAGTGATTAGAAATAGTTTTCAGGCACGGGTTCGAATCCAGCTGTAGCCAATTATTTTTATTTTTTCTCATTTGAATAATTCTTTTGGGGACCAAATAGATCTGTTATATCTATTCCATCAACATGTTTATGCATGTTTACAGAAAACTAAAATAGTTCCATGGTTATAGAATCATTACGCCTTTCTACTAACCTAATAAACCTTCTACTACCGGAAGTAACCTAATAAACCTAAGTTTATTTGCACCCCCTTTATTATGTCACTAGAGAAGCCTGGTGACTGGATAAAACAGAGATTAGGGTCTCCTCTTTGTTTTGTTTGTTTTCCTTTTTCAATTACTTTTTGTATGTCCAATGCTTGGTTGTTTTATTGACCTTTGCTTATTTATTTTATTGACCTCTGCTTAACTATTTTATTGACATATATGCTTGTTTGTTTTATTGACCTTTTATTGATCTATTCCTGGGAGGTGATGTTAGAAAATGAGTATGTCATATTACTTTAGAAATCTTGAATGAAGGATTTACCTAAAATGTTTTTTGTTTTCTAAAAGCATGATGTATTTATTAACATACATGTACTGTTATCTACAGAAGTTTGTCACACACTTAACTTCATTAACTATTAACTATTCCATGTGAGTTTAGGTAGAATCATAACTCTTTTCATGCCAAGTAGTATATAGTTGTCTGTTCAGTTGTCATTTGCAACATTTTCAGAGTGCCTGTAATTATTGCAAGCCAGATCCTATTAAAGCACCTTGTTTGTCATTCTTAAATCTCTTTGTCACATATCCATAATTAGTGTCAGTCCTCTCGTTTGAGTAATACACTTGCCGCCAGCAGATATGGAAATTGTCCTCAGCGAAACTCGTAGACGACATAGCCATTTTTTTCACACGATTGGTTTCCCGAATAGTCTATGTACTGGTAAAGAGGAAATCGGGAACCAGCTGGAATTCAGGATTTTTGGTGATTCCAAGTAGGGTATTCCCCAATTAATATGGCGTGAACAACCAATGCGCTTTGCAGACAAACAAAAGAAACTGCAATTATTGAATGAGGGGTCCAAAATGGGTCATGACCATAATTGATATGTATACAATGGTGACAAAATATCTGCTGATTCGGACTGATAACCATGAAAATGGTTTTCACACTTTACATTTGGAGAATGCCTGGCCGTTTACGTCAGTGTTTGTATGCCATTTAGGATGAAACAGACCGGCTGCTGGCGGCATTAAGCACATGGCCATTTATATCACATGTAATATATAGTGTTTTTCATTGGGAGGGTCCTGGAGGGGCCACTTACAGTAGTGTGGCCGCTGATACCAGGTAACCTTTGGAGTAGGTTGGACTGTACACATGGTGGTGTAATTTGTGTTCAGATGTCTGGGCAGTGTCACAAGTTCCTGGATATTTTAAATAGTGTAGATCCAGATCATTTTGATTGCAATCTCTGATTAGAGTATGAACAGAAACAACACTGCTGCAGGCACTCATCTAGACTTACTAATCTGTAGATGTTTAACCCTTTCCTCCATAAATAATCCTTTCTACACCTCTGTAAAAATCACTTTATGAAACCATTTGTGATAAATAGAGCATTTGCTCCTATAGGAGCAAATGCTCTTTTTATCACAATGGTTTCGAACTACAAAATTCTAAAATTTTGCTTTCTCTAGTAAATGCTCCTTTTGGGTAGATTCATTCAAAGAGGTTGGGTCTAAAAATAGCCTACGAGGGAATGGGTTAATTGCCTTGCTTTGCGTTTTGCTGGTCATGTGTTTATTTATATGTTTATCTCTTAGTGCATGTTTGGGTTTGTATAGCTCAAACAATTTGACCTGGACCCTGACCTGTATGCAGAATACATAATGAAAGAGATGACGCTGTATAAATAAAACTCCGCCCGTATATCATGAAGTCTATTCTCCCTGAAATTACGGGAGAGCGATATGCAAACCATACAATCACGAGTGTGTCCATGCTTAGTTGCTTACCAGGACATGTGCCGATGATAAACCCGTGCAATGCCTATGATAAAATAGAAAGGTTATAAATTTTGATTTATGCAAATTAAGTATGTTAGGGTCCAGGTCAAATTGTTCGAGCTATACTATGTATGCATAGTCAAAGTAACTCTTTCTCGTTTTATTGCATAATATTTTGTTGTTCTCTATATTTAGTCTCCTCTGACCTGTGGCTTGTTTCTTATAGAGCATGTGAGCCATTGACATGGTTAGATGTCCATTGCATGTTGTAAGTATAAGGTATTCCTTTGGGATAAAATTATTTAGTTTCTCCCCTCCATTCCTTTGGGATAGTATTTTTCCCCTCCCAAAACTGGAAAAAAGTGAATTGATTCTATGTTACGCTTTTCTTATTTTCATATATGTATACTTAAAAAAGCAAAAACATTTAAACAATTGGAACCCTTTTCCTGTTGAATATTCATGTAAGAAATAATGACATCATGAATATTTATTAGCTGAATATTTATAATGGCGAATGTGCACACGAATTTAGGTATTGGTATTAAAAGAAACTTTAGACTCAGATCTATTATAATTTATAGAGCAGACCCTGATCAGATGGTTCTACCTGTTCAGATGGTTCTACCTGGTTCTACTTGATCAGATGGTTCTACCTGGTTCTACTTGATCAGATGGTTCTACCTGATCAGGTGGTTCTACCTGATCAGATGGTTCTACTTGATCAGATGGTTCTACTTTATCAGATGGTTCTACCTGATCAGATGGTTCTACCTGATCAGATGGTTCCTGCAGAAGCCATCTGATCTTGGGCTATTTTGTTTGCAAAGGCATCAGAAATTATTTGTATGAAGATAAACAGTAAGTGAATATAGGTTTTCATCATTAAAGTGTTAGTTACAGTTTTTGTGTCACCTGCCGAGGGGCTGTGTGTCACTTAGGGATCACTTTTCTGTCGTCTGTCTGTCCATCAGTCCATCCATCCATCTGTCTGTCTATTTATCTGTGTCTGTCCGTCCGTCACACTTTCTTTTTTGACAGTTGTTTCTAATCATTATATAGCTTTCATATTTCACATGTGTCTTCCCCACATGGAGGACCATTGATATAACTAAAGTTCATCACTCTGCCTGCAATACTTTTTGAGTTATTCCCCTTTGTTCTGATTTTATGCTAGCAGGTGACACATGTTCCTCCGAACACTCTTGTATAGTCTTTTCATTGCTTTTATCGTACCCCACTGTAGGTGGAGGGATATAGTTTTTGCTGGGTCTGTGCATCCGTCTTTCCATTCATCTGCAGTCATATCTCAGAAACCATTTTGGGATTGTCTACCAATGCATCCATCTTTCCTTCCATCCTGGGTCATATCTCAGAAATGGTTTGGAGTTTTTCTATGAAACTATGTGTAAACGTTTAGCACCTTAACAAAATGTGGACCTGTAAGTATCACTCACATTGACTATGAACCAGCAGAGTTATGGCCCTTTGTTTGCCAAAAACTTTTTTTGTCCATCTAGAGTCATTTTTAGCTCCACTTTTTCAAAAAGTGGAGCTATTGTCATGACCCTCTCGTCGGCGTCGGCGTTGGTTAACCTTTTTGTTAAGGTCCTTTTCTCAGAAACCATCAAAGATATTGGGATCATATTTGGTATGTATGTTTACTATCACAAGGGGAACCCATTTCACAAGGGTAGGTAACCCTAAAAGTAATTTTGCCATAGTTATGCCCCTTTTTCGACTTAGAATTTTCATTGTTGGTTAAGTTTTATGTTCAGGTCCATGTCTCAGAAACTGTCCAAGATATTTGGTTCAACTTTGGTATACATGTTAACTATTACAAGGGGGACCTATTTTACAAGGGCAGATAACCCTAAAATTAATTTGCTATAGTTATCTCCCCTTTCTGACTTAGACTTCCACTACACTATCCAGCACTAAAGAAAGTGGAGCGCGCTGTCTGCGGACAGCTCTTGTTTAGAAATGGTTCGGAGTCTCTGAATGAAACATTGTGTTAATATGTTTACTTCCATTGGCCCTGCATCTATTACTCATACTGACCTTGGAATACCATCTAATATAATCACCAACTCATGTCATTAACTCAGTTAAACACTGAGGCTAGCACTTGTTTGGCGGGGGTATCAATTTAGCGAACTTGTTGCTTGTTTTAAATTAGTTTATTTTGTGAAAAATGATGGTCAGAATGCTGTGTTGATTTTATTATTATATTTATTTATTAATTTATTTTTTATAGGGGATGTGGAGGTGGGGGGGGGGGGGGGGGTTGACTGGAATTTAGTTGTTTCATATGTCCATCCGTCAAATTTTTACAGTAACAAACCAAATTTTCTGAAACTTTGTTTAATCATAATTTCCATGGCATTCTACTACATTCGGACAGCAAATTTAAATGTTTGTTTTCAGGATATCGGATGTATTTGGGGGCAATGGTATTGTTTGTAGCCTTTGACTTATAGATCTACCTTGTGTGTGTTTACCCTTGATGAATTTTCATTCTAGAGGCTTCTCATAATGAATATCAATTAATTTCTTAATATAAATTAATGCTTCCACTACTAACCCTTTCCATGTCAGAAATTATGACATCATAAATATCCTTCAGCTAATGTTTTACAGTGGCATAATTATGTACACAAGATGTTTTGGGTGTGGTACATACTGTTGAGTCAGATATATTATAACTTTATAAGCAAACAGAGCAGATCCTGATCAGACGGCTCCTACTGTACAGGAGTCATCTGATCTGGGTCTACTCTGCAATGGCATGAAAAGGCCATCATATGAAGGAAAGAGTTAAAATATAAAAATAAGAAATTTATTGCTATTAAAGGCAGAAGGAATAGTAGATACAGATGTGTAACATATAAGCACAAACAGAGCAGACCCTGGTCAAACAGCTCTTCCAAAAATCAGGCTATAATCAACTTGTCTACCAAAATGCAATTAGGGTGTCAAACAGTTTGGATACTGATGAGACTCCGAGTTACTCTGCGTCTCATCTGGATTGCAAACTGTATTCACTCATCCACCCATAGCAGGCTAAAGGTTAAACAGAGAAGTAAAAGAAAAAAATAATTTCAGAAATCCGAGCAGTTGACAATACTTGAAGACTTTAGTTACCTAGAATGCAAAGAAATAATCTAAATGTCATGATTTTTTTTTTTAGGAGATCCTTGGTCGCCTGCTAGGTATGCTGTTCCAGTGGTTTGATGCTACAGCCTATCTTCCTGATGGTAAGAAACAAGCAGTGCTATAATAATTTTGTCTGATCTGGACTGAGAAATATTGATAGAGCCCACAGCAAATATCCCATGAGTAGGCATATGTCAGGATCTAATTTACTCCACAGGGCATGCCAGTATTAGCTATTGGCATGGGCAATTTGTGTCTGTTATTGCTACTCTCTATAACAACCACTAAGTTGCATTAATTTGTTTGTATTTAGGGCAGGTGGCTGCTTAAAGCAAGGTGAAAGTACTTTCACCTTGCTTTAACCCTTTAGCCTGTTCTATGTTTATTTCAAATTCAATACCTATTGAATATTCATGAATAAATTTGTTATAATGAAACATAGAAGGTGGAACATTGTACCCATGTTAGCAAGTATAGAAACAGATCTTTCAAATTCCATAAGCAAACAGAGCAGACCCTGATCAGATGGCTCCTCTAGGAGCCGTCTGATCTGGGTCTACTCTGTTTGCAAATGCGTGAAAACACGTTTATATGAGGGAAAGTGTTAAGCAGCCACCTGCCTTTTAACACAAATACTCAAGTGTAATTTAGTGGCCGTTATAGAGAGGTTTTACTGTACATGTACTTGCATAGTCAACACCAGGGCTCTAGAAATCCGGAAAATCGCCGGTCTAGACCGATTTTTGCATTTTGAGACCGGTTTGTATTTCAGAATCTGAAAAAAAATCGGTCCGAAAATCTTAAGCAGACAACGTTTGTAATCAAAATCATCTGCTGAAAGTAACTGTTTTCATTTGACCCCAGCATTAACGTGTCAAGAGATTAAAGGCTAGAGGCCCCGGGCAGTCAGTCCAATTCCACTTGGTCTCTTCTCAGCTAGCCAATCAACCATGGTAGTAATATTGATAAGACATTAATCTCTTATGACACAAATCGAAACATTACCTACCTTGTACCTGTTAACAAACATGTTACAGTCCATAGATTTAGGCTACTGTAATTATATTAAGGCTGAAAGGTCACTGAGAAATAACATCTTTGCATCGGGTAATCAGTTTTTTAAAAGCAAATACTCTCTTGATATCCATCAGCAACACAATTAACTTTGAACAATCATAACAAAAAGTCAACAACATGTCCGCTTGTTTCAAGGTAAAGATTGACCTATTTTTGAGACTCCACATTAAAGAGCTCCTTAGGTAGATCCATAGGGGTCTGAAGTTTGCCTGGACCCAAAAATGGCACACCTGTGTAAAAAATCCATTCTGGGTCGAAGTCATTGATTACATATATATACATAAGAATGTATATATATGTAATCAATGACTTCGACCCAGAATGGATTTTTTTTACACGTGTGTCATTTTGGGGTCCAGGCAAACTTCAGACCCCTGTGGGTAGATCTACATTTATCTGCCAAAAATATGCTGCAGTGAACAGAAAAACAATGTTGGCTTGTTGCTTTCGTTTATCTGATGAGAAATAAGTATGCATCATAAGCTAAATGATAATAACTAATCATGTAAGATTTTAAATACAAACTAGTTTTCTTGCTTCTCTATCAAAGTCTTCAAAACTGCCATTCATGCAAACTTGAAATGTCATTAGTTTTCGCGAATGTCAAATGGTGTTCACAAATTTCGATATTTCATGCTATCATATTATTATATACAAACTATAAGTTGGCAATAGCCCCTCATAAACATATTATCGAGTGGCTTATGTCCGCATATCACAAGAAGACAAGGGGGCAAATGTCCGCTCATCAAGAAATAGGTGGCAAATGTCCGGGGAAAGGGGGGGGGCTAATGTCCGTTTACCGGCTGGACCGGTTGGGATTTGAAAATTTCTAGAGCCCTGGTCAACACTGTTTGAAACCTTTAACTTTATGAACTTCATGTATTATATAATGTCATCATGAATAATAATTAGACATAAAATTTGTAATGGTATATGAATGAAGGAATGTTTTGTCATGGCAGAAACTTTAGAATCACATCTTTGTTATTCCATAAGCAAACAGAGTAGGTTGTGTAGGAGTCGTGTGATCAGGGTCGTCTCTGTTTGTTTTATGGAATCTATTGACCAAATCTATTTCAACAGTTTCTGCCATTTAATACCAAGACTGTGTTCATATGCCATGGTAAAAAATAATCTAACTTATGATTATGATGTCAGTATTTTGTTACTTAAAGCCCTTTTCCTCACATAAAAGTGTTTTTACGCATCTGCAAACAGAGTAGACCCAGATCAGACGGCTCCTAGAGGAGCCGTCTGATCAGGGTCTGCTCTGTTTGCTAATGGAATTTGAAAGATCTGTTTCTTTACTTTCTAAAATGTCTACAATGTTCCACCATCCATATTTCATTATAACTACTTTGTCCATGAATATTCAGTAGGTATTGAAATTTGGAATAAACATAGAACAGGGAACCAGGGTTAAATCTTCAATATGTAAAGGGTAAATCATTTTGGTTGCTGTATTTACCACAGCTGGCTACACTGAATCAATTTGATTAACAACAAAGAAAATCAATCAAATTTAATCATTTCTAAAGGTAGGTTTAATATCTCAACATGAGGAATAAAGAAAATATGAAATATTTTATCTTATTGTTGACAAGGAAATCTGTTTCATACAGATTTTGTCAGCTAGAAAACAGAATAATGAGTTAGGTATGTCTTTTACCAGGTTTTTGTGTGTGTAGGACTGCCCATGTATCAACGAGTGTTTAGTCCCTTATATATGTATACTCTCCATACGGAAGGGCAGCAACGGTGATAAAGTATTGTTTGTTTGTGAAGGCTGCCAAGATGTCTCATTATGTCTGAACCAGAGCCAGTTAGTCTTTTGGTAGCTTTACTTTAATTGCTATAGCTACAGCTGAAATATTTCTATTGTAAAGGTATGAATTAATTACATTAATCATGCAAGTTGCACTGACTTTTGTGGATTGATTGGTATCTGCTAAGCAGTTTTAATCCTTATTAGACTATAAACAATTTGTTGTTTGGTTAGTCTATCTTTTAAATATTTATACAATAAACCCTTTACCTTTTGAATATTCATGTAAGAAATAATGACATCATACATATTCATTAGATGAATTATTTGCTGAGTGTTTTAGTCAGATCAATCATAATTTCATGAGCAACCAGAGCAGACCCTGATCATATGGCTGCTACAGGAGTTGTCTAATCAGGGTCTGCTCTGTTTACATTTGAAATCACGTAGATCTGATTCTAAAGTTTTTGTCAAAACAAAATATTCCCTTGAAAAGTTTACATTGTAAAAGTTCAGCTGATAAATATTCATTATACCATTATTTCTTAAATACATGAATATTCAACCGGGAATGGGTTTGATCCTTTACCTGATCGGGATAGCTCTTAACCCTTCCCTCCATAAATACACCTTTCTACGCCTCTGTAATTGTCACTTCATGAAATCATTGTAATAAATAGAGCATTTTCTCCTATAGGAGCAAATGCTCTATTTATCACAATGGTTTCAAACTACAAAATTCTAAAAGTTTCCTTTTCTCTAGTTAATGCTCCTTTTCGGTAGATTTATTCAAAGTGGATGGATCTAAAAAAGCCAATGGAGGAAAGGGTTAAAGCCTTTGCAAATAGAGTAGACTTAGATCAGATGGTTAAGCATCTAATCCGAGTCTGTTTTGTTTGCTTATGAAATGATATAGATCTAATTCTACAGTGTTTGTCAAAATAAAATAATACCTTTCTAAGAATTAATCTGATTAATGTTCAGATTAATCAAATGAATATTCATGAGCTAAAGGGTTAAATTACAAAATCTGAATTGAAAATGGTTCATGACAAGTGTACAACATAGTATACATAGTTTTAGTATGCTTAACCAAAATTCTTATTTCTTTTGCAGATAATGTTGGTAATGCTTTGGAGAGACTGAAACCAGAGGTGAGTGAACATCATCTTTATTATTGTTGTCATCACCATCATTGCATTGTTAGCCTTTACATGATAAATATTCATGTAAGAAATAATGATGTCATGAATATACATTAGTTGAATATTTATAATGACATTTGAACACATAATTTTTTTGGCAAGGCTGAAATTATAGAAACAAAATTATATTTAAGCAAACAGAGCAGACCCTGATCAGATGGCTCCTACAGATCCGAGTCTACTGTTTGCAAAGGCATCTCTATGAGGAAAAGAGTTAAAACAGCATTCAACATAGAATATGTTTATAATCTTGAGTCACAGAATTACACAGTGTATAACATAAAGTACATAGAGTACATAAATTACTTTGTGTTAAAGGCTGGTGGCTGCTTAAAGCAAGGTGAAAGTAAAACAGAACGCTCCTATAGGAGCGTTCTGTTTTACTTTCACCTTGCTTTAAGCAGTCACCTGCCCTAAATACCAACTAATTAACACAATTTAGTGGCTGTTATAGAAAGGTTTTACTGTATGTTTATAGTCTGAGTTACGTGGTTAGTTAGTGTATTCATGTATGCATTTCTGTCCATGAAACCTTCCAACATTTTCATAAAAAGATGCATCAGAGTATCAAGTGATTTGGATCCTAATGAGCTGATGGGTTACTTAGCATCTCATTTCAATCCAATCTGTTTGCAAAGGTTATCATAAATACCCATGCAGAGAGTTAACACTTTAGCAATTTGTTATAATGATTAATGGATTTGTATTCTGGTTTTATATCTGCAACCTCTTTTTAACACTTTCCCTCATATAAACGCTTTTTCACGTCTTTGCAAACTGAGTACACCCATTATAATTGATCTGACTTTGTAGTTTCTGCCAATACCAAAACCTCCTGTGTATATATGCCAACATAAAAATTCAGCTAATAAATAATATTCATGGTTTCTTTATTTCCTACATGAATATTTAACAGGGAAAGGGTTAAACTTTAATTTAATACTAGATTGATTTTTGTTATTCTTCATAACCCTGTAGGAAGGCATAAAGGTGTCAATCAACGCATTTTATATTAATAAGCTTGTCTGTCTTTCAAAAAAAAATATATAAGGTTTTGTCATATCTCTAGTGTCCCTGTTACTTCTTTACTATTCATGCAAATGGTATGAAACTTTACATACTTGTTCACTGTACCAAGGGCTACAACTGAACAGATGAGCATCGGCACTGGCATGCGGTGGTCAAGTTTGTGTATGCTGCTGCTTAATAGTCATACCTTTGTTGCTAATGACAGAATTTCAATCAAACTTCATAGAAGTGCAGAGCATTCTGTTTATCACTGGTATTCTGCAACACCCAGATTCTTAACTCAAAAGTCCAGGATTTACATTGTGACCTAATTCAGCGACATTGTCTAGATATTTCCAATGCGGAACCTTTGAAACTTTTGACTGTTATTTTATGAACAACTGATTTTAAAATATAACTGTGCTTTTGACTTTTTACACTCAGATGTATGTAACTACAAAGCATAAATCATGTTCATGTATAAAAATCGATATATCGTCGATATTTTGCCATCGATCTATCGATTCAGAAATTTCCACCAATGACACCTCTACTTTTCAATAGAATATTTCTGCTTTCCAAGAATTTATGTAGATGTTTTTCTGTCATAGTGAAGCTGTAGATCTTCTAGATGCCTTGTTTTTATCATGCTTTTAACATTTCAGTACATTTGTAAGTGGTTAAGAGAGGTGAACAAGACTCACTTTGAGGTGATTGTGTCCTGTCTGTTACCCCACCCACCTGAGTATGCCAGGGTCGGAGGTTTCTGGTAAGTGTATAATAAAATATGAGTATGACATAAAACCAGTCCAGTTACAAAGTTCTTTAAGAATATATTAATTAGTATCAAACATTATTTACATCTTCAAAGATAACGGCTTATAAATTGATTTGTAATATCTGTCCATCTGGTTAAATGTAATATTTGTCCATCTGGTTAAATGTAAGACCTGTCCATCTGGTTAAATGTAATACCAGTCCATCTGGTTAAAGACCTTGTTAGAGATGGTAACTATGTTGTTTAACCCTTTCCCTAATGAACATTTATGCATGAATCAATCACTTCATGAATATTCAACACTTCAATTTGTATAAGGTAAAATTTGAATGGGAATTGTTGGCTTACACAAAAATTGTTGGATCTGTTCACTATTCAGTTCGATCCATATAATTTCATAAGCAAGCAGGGCAGACCCTGATCAGACTGCTCCTACAGTAGCCATATGATCTTGGTCTACACTGTTTGCAAAGGGGTGAAAGGCATTTATATGAAGGAAAAGGTAAAAAACTCTCTACTTGAAATAGATCAGTAACACTCAAGCGAGTTCTTCTTAGGTTTTAATATTTATCATGATTGTAGCTGAGGTTTAATTTGCCGGCATTTTGTTGTTCCTGGCACTTGCATGAATTATTAACCCTTTTCTCCATGAATATCCATATAAGAAATAATGACTTCATGAATATTAACCCTTCGCTTGCTATTCCCGTCAATATACCTACCTGTAAATAGTGAAGACCCAGATGAGACAGCTCCTGCAGGAGCTGTCTCATCAGGGTCTGCACTATTTACAAGTTGATTGTGCAACCAGTGCACTCCACAGCAATGACTGCATAGCGAAATACTTGTACACAGTGAAGATATATGTAATTATACAACAGGGCATGGATAAAGAAGGAGAAAGGTATTTTAAAATTCAACAAGCGAAGGGTTAATTAGATTCATTTTGATAATGGCGTATGAACACAAGACATTTTGGCTGTAGCAGAAACTGTAGAGTTTTTTCTACAGTCAAACTTTACTAGGTTGAGGGTTTTTTTTAGTATGAGATCGACCTAGTGAGGATGCTCAACAAGTAAATTTCAGCTAAAAATGTCAATATTTTTTCCCTTAGATAGTCACAGATACGATATTACGGCATGTCATAGCGACTGTGTTCAATATTTTTTCAAGCGGTTGAAATTTTTATTTGCTTGTGTTTTAATGTTGGTTATCATTTACATGATCTGTTTCTATACCATTGCTTACTTTAAATGCTTTTGATGCAATCAAATTGAGCATGCAAACCACATTTCATTACTTCATTTGGGCATATTTGTGTACTTTCTTTACTGTAGTAACCCCCTTTCTCTGTTGGGTAAAGTTTCAGAATTCTTTAATTAAACACCTGTTTTACTTAAATTTGACACCATAATGGCCATGCAGGCTGGTATTCAAAACATTTTCTTATTATGTGCAAACTCTAATAAAATCCTAATAAAGGACCTGGTGTCTATGATAATTTCATTTAAAGATGTGATCTGCTTATTGATCACTATTTGATTATTGGTGAAAACAGACTGACAGGTGAGAAGTGACAATCAACAGGGTAAAATAGGTATAATGTGAAAGTCGGGAAAATATGTTGAGACATTTTAGAAATGTGTAGTTTTGAAACCATTGTGATAAATAGGAGCAAATGCTCTATTTATCACAATGGTTTCAAAAAGTGACTTTTACAGAGGCGTTAATATGAGGGAATGGGTTAAGAACAACTTTTTCCTGGACTTTGACCAGACCTCAAGCAAGCGTTGTCCTTTACGGTTACCCAGTGATGCTTGAACTATTAAAGTTTGACTGTATATAATTTAACAAGCAGCAGAGCAAAGGAGCCATCTGATCTAGGTCTACTCTGTTCGAAAAGTGTGTTTATGTAGTAAAGGGTTATTTGGGAAACCAAGCAAATATGTTTGAGAAACATACTTGAGTCTCAATTCTGAAGATGTGATGGTGAATTTAAGCAAGAAAAACGATCTGATGCAGATATTGGTATCCTGGTGTTTCTAGGTATACAACCTTTCTTCTTGCTTTACAGGGACACCCTGGCAGACAGGACTACACAGATAAAGGAGGGTCTGAACTGCTTCTTCTGTCTGGTGCCGTACGATATCATCACCTACCAGGTTATAACTAATGGCAACACACAATGTTTAACTCCATCTAAACTTGAATCTGAATGTACTATTAATGTACCGCTTTAAACTGTAACAATTTTTATGGTGGTTTATTACATGATGGCTAAAATGGAAAAACCCACGACAATTACATCTTTACCTTTTATTAATTGATTTTATACCTGAATATCTGTCATCATGGTAAATTTAACAGTTTTACACAGTTTCTTAAGCCTAATACAACAACTGAAATTTGACGCAGCAATAGCAGCTTTACACAACCACTGAAACTTGTGGACCATATTGAAAATTGGTCTTGTATCAACTATGTAATCCACTTAAAATAAAGTTGTTATTATTATTATTATTATAAACTTTACACAACTAGCAGCTTCACACAACTGATGCAGTTTTACACAATTACTGAAACTTTACACTACTATAGAAGCTTTTCACAAAGTTTCACACGATTATAGAAGGTTAATACAACTATAGAAGCTTTACTTAATTATAGAAGTGTAACACATCTACTAGTTTACACTGTTTAAGTTATACACAGTAATTGAAGCGTTACAGAACTGTTGGAGCTTTACACTATTTACTCAACTTAGCTTTACTTAACTATCAATATTTTACACTTCTACTGAAGTTGAAGCTCTGCTTTATTAACATAGTTTTGCTCCTCTGCTAAAGTTTTGTAACAGTGCTGAAAGTTTGCTTCACTACTGAAGATTTAGTGTGAAACCAGTTTTCATGCCCCCCCCCCCCCCTTCTTTCAAAGGGGGTGGGGACATATTGTTTTTGTGAATGTCTGTCTGTTCGTTTTGGTTGGGTTGTCCCCTTCTTTAACGTTGACGATAATTTTGTTGCCATTCAGTATACATACTTCAAACTTGGCATGCATGTGCAACTTATGGAGTAACCATTTTTAGGGGTGACTTATTAAGCTCAAGGTCATACATCAAGGTCAAAGGTCATATTGGGGGCATAGTGTTTCACAAACACATTTTTAGCTCACCAGAGCACAAAGTGCTCAGGGTGAGCTATTGTGATCACCTGATGTCCGTCGTCCGTCGGCGTGCGTCGTGCGTCGTCCGTCGTTCGTCGTCCGTCGTCAACAATTTGAACCTTTAAAAATCTTCTCCTCTGAATCTATAGGGTGCTCAGCTTTCATCTTTGGCACATAGCTTCACCTATAGGTCCTTTACAAAAGTTATATAAATTATGTCCCTGGAGTCAAAATTGGCCCCACCCTGGGGGTGTCAAGTTTTCAATAGAAACATATAGTGAAACTTTGAAAATCTTCTTCTCTGAAACTGGAAGGTTCTCAGCTTTGATATTTGGCACATAGCATCACCTATAGGTCCTCTACAAAAGTTATATAAATCATGTCCCTGGGGTTAAAATTGGCCCCGCCCTAGGGGTGGCAAGTTTTCCATATCTGACTGCTGCTTAAACACTAGTATCTTCTTGTCAAAAACTACATGTCCCAGAGCTTAGATATTTGGTGTATGGATTAACTTAGTTTACCTTAAAGAATTGTGTTAATATCATAGTTCTGAGGTTAAAATTGGTCCTGCCCTTTGGGTTAAACTTTAAAATTGGCTTTTTCACTTCAGAAACTGCGGCTAAAGGTTTCTACAACCCAGTCCACTGAGACTGACCTAGTTTTTATAGCCAGTTCCAGTGGTTTTACCCTTAGTCTAATCAGTAGAGTAGAAATTGTGTTTAGCCAAATAAATAACAAACACTCATTTTAGATTGAGAAAACTAAGTGGATAATTCTCAAAATGCTCTTTGCATATCTATGTCCTGCATTAAGCTCTCAGATATCAATATAGAGTCTTATCAGTATATCTTTTGTGAAGTTTAGCTGAATACAAGTCAAGTGTTCTATGCTGTAGCATTCTTTATCAGTATCAGTATTATCTGCTTCAGAATTGTTGTCTGCTTGTTCACATCGTTTTTTAATACATGTCAATCTTACAATTAACTCTCTTGTACAAAACAATTATGAAGTACAATATTGGATTCTGATCTGACACATATGTAATTTGAAGTTACACATACGTCAGATCAGAATCCAAACTGTGCTAGGTCTCCCTTTGCACTTTTGATAACAACTGGGTTGCCTCCCTTCTTGGTAGACAACTGATAATTTTAGATCTGGCCTATTTCACAGACAATTAACCCTTTGCTCCATAATTATGCATTTCTGAACCATTGCAAACAGAGTAGACCCAGATTAGGTGGCTCATTTAGTAGCCATATGATGAATCTGCTCTGTTTACTTATGATATTATATAGTGCAAATTGCATTGAATTATTTCCATTTTTGTGTACAATATACAATGTACTTATAATATGTTTACTTAACCCTTTCCCTCATATAAATGCCTTTTCATGCATTTGCAAACAGAGCAGACCCAGATCAGGCGGCTCTATTAGCAGCTGTCTAATTAGGGTCTACTCTGTTTGTTAATGGAATTTGAAAGATGTTTTTCATTACTTTCTAAAATGGCTACACTTTCTATTTTTCATTACAACTAATTTGTCCATGAATATTCAGTAGATATTGAAATTTTGAATAAACATAGAACATGGGAAGGGTTAAAAATAAGTTAAGATTTGAATAATGATATGAACTCATGTATCATCATCTTCAGGTCCTTTACAAAAGTTATATTAATTATGGCCCTTGGGTCAAAATTGGCCCTGCCCCAGGGGTGGGTAGTTTTCAGTAGAAACATATAGAGCAAACTTTGAAAATCTTATGAAACTGAAAGGTTCTCAGCTTTCATATTTGGCTCATAGCATCATGTCTAAGTCCTCTACAAAAGTTATGTAAATTATGCCCCTGGGGTCAAAATTGGCCCGCCCCAGGGCCGGCTAGTTTTCTATAGAAACATATAGTGAAAATTTTGAAAATCTTCTCCTCTGATTGTCTGGTGAGCGCTTCAGGGCCATTCTGGCCCTCTTGTTTTAAAATATATTCTTTTTTAGGTTTCAAGTAGTTGAATTTTCTGAAATAATCAATTGTCTGACCGTGATGATGTATTTTTAGACTTTGGTTTATGTATAATGAAGTGTTATACCATAATTACCTCCAATATTCGGCCAGACAAATTTAAGCAAACAGTGCACAACCAGATCAAACTGCTCTTACAGGAGCAAATTTGATTATGGTCTTCACCATTAGCTACATCATTAGTTTTATTTAAGGTTATCAAAACTGTACAGAAGGGAGACTAGGTGTATGAAAATTCATGGCACTTACATGACATGCTACTAGTAATAAGTACTGGTTGTATTCATGATCAATTGTGTTTACTTGTGTAGATATGGGACTATGTTATCCCGTACTGGATGGAGGCTATCAGGACAGAAGTGCCAGCTGAAGACCTGCATCTACTTAAAGTATTGCTCAGGTTGGAATATGGACTATACTTCTACTACTTGTATAATGCGGTGGACACTTCATAACTTTTATTCTGCAAAAGATATGTTTTCCTCATTTCTTTGATTACATTTTAGCGTATCTGTTTTGGGAAGACAAAAAGTGGAGGCATTGCCATAGCCTTAGTGTTGTCATTGTTATGGGTGTCATTACTGTGCAAAAACTTTGACATTTTGTCATAGTTTCAACATCAGTACAACTACCCCTTTCAAATCACAGTAACATTTTGTCAATAATAAAGTGGGATTTGATTATAAATAACAGAACATTTTATTAAAATTACTTAAGAAGTATTCTTGCAGTAACAGCTATCAATTTGGGTACAGGCCTTTCAATGTGATTACATCCATCATTAAGTTGAAGCCTGACTCTAAAAATTGCCCCCCCCCCCCCCCCCCCCAATAAGCTGCTTAGACAGGTGTGATATTCAGACAGGTGTGATATTTTGTTAAACTGCAAGAGTAGGCCTAGTTATGTGCTCTTGATTTATAAAAAAAATGGCATGATTTACCCTCTAGCGCCATCTTCATGGATCTTTATATATAAACATAATGCATATGACTGCCAGATCTTTCCAGACGCATTAAAGTGAAACATGGACTTTTAAGTTATTTACCCTTGATTTGTCCAAAAGTGGCATATTAGGCTTTTTTAAAGAAAATATGTTATTAACTGTTTACCTGATAGATACACTATTTTACAACTTTGCAAATAGAGTAGACTCAGATCAATATACTCAGGTGAGCTACTTGGGTCATCATGGCCCTCTAGTATTGAGTTTTTGTCTGCACATTGTAGCAAGTCATTTGACATTGACATGTGTCCCCTACCATTCATGTTGGACAAGATGTATCACTTTGTGGAGGAGAGGTTTGCTGATGCCAGTGCCTTTGTCCAGGAGCAAGCCCTACAGTGGCTACAGGTGAGGGTCATCTTTAGAAAAAATGCAAGGACACAATTGTTAACTCTTCGCTTGCTATTCACGTCAATATACGTACCTGTAAATAGTGAAGACCCAGATGAGACAGCTCCTGCAGGAGCTTACTGATCAGGGTCTGCACTCTTTACAAGTTGATTGTGCAACCAGTGCACTCCATAGCAGTGATTGTACAGCGATATACTTGTACACAGTGAAGATATATGTAATTATACAACAGGGCATGGGTAAAGAAGGAGAAATGTATTTTAGAATTCAGCAAGCAAAGGGTTAATTGTCTACAGTTACATCTATTATAAAAAAAAAATTCTTCAAAATGGCCCTACAGTGGCTACAGGCGGGGCCATCTTGATAAAAAAATACAAAGACAAATTGTTTGTAGTTACAGCTACAATCAAACCCCTCTAAACTGGAATTCTAGTAGAGAAGAATTTAGATACTTTTAGGCTGGCGGCTACTAAATGCTGGGTGAAAGTCATACAGAAAGCTCCTTGAGTGAATATTCATGTAAGAAATAATAACTTTATGAATGTAATTAACTGTATTATAGCAGCTCATGAATGAACACAATAATGTTTGGTTATAGCAGAAATTAGAATCAGATCTATATTATTCCATAATCAAGTAGAGCAGACCCTGATCAGTAAGCTCCTGCAGGAGCCATCTGATCAGAGTCTGCTCTGTTTGCAATAGCATTAAAGGCAGTATCTATAGAGTAAAGGGTTAATCCTTTCCTCCATAGGCTATTTTTAGACCCAACCTCTTCGAATGAATCTACCCAAAAGGAGCATTTACTAGAGAAAAGTAAAATTTTAGAATTTTGTAGTTTGAAACCATTGTGATAAATAGAGCATTTGCTCCTATAGGAGCAAATGCTCTCTTTATCACAATGGTTTCAAGAAGCGGTCATTACAGAGGTGTAGAAAGGTAGTATCTATGGAGTAAAGGGTTAAAAGAGTTGGTGATTTTAGTGTTGGCATGCTCAGTATATAATTCTGTTGGGGCCAAAGAAAAAGGATGACTGTAAACTCTATATTTCAAATTCAAACTCATTAATCTTTTGGTTGAATAGAACTTACATTAGAAGTAAAGCAGGCAATATTCATGACAGAATTAATTAAGCAGACAACTATCTCTATACTTATAGTCTTACTTCAAATGACTGGAAAACAAAGATGTAGCAACAGTCTTCTTTCTGAGCTGTAACTTTTATTTAATCTTTTCAGATCCTTTCTACCCTTGATATCATCATACCCATGCACACTCTGTTTGCTATGATGAAACTTGGTGTGAGTCATCTGCAGATGATAGAGGTGGAGGATGCTGCCAACCTGAGGGAGCCCAATAACTTTGCCCGCAGCTCACCAACTGCAGAGTACCCACCCCCTTTGAGCCCCAACAGGGACCAACCTGTGATTGTTGAGAGCTATGAGATCTATGAGAGGGAGACAGAGATCATTCTGCCTTGCTACATCATGATGCTGGATCTGTGTCTGAAACAGGTGAAATGGTCATAATCCTGTAGCATCTGTCAGAGTAGGGTCTTCCCCATTTGTGTTTAAAATGTCTTAAATCTGATTCTATAGTATTGGTTATAGCAATGTTTTGACTTGTTTATATAATAGTATTAGATTATTAATATTCATAATGATTGTTAGATTGCTATGAATATTCATGGAGTAAAGTGTAACAACTCACTTGCAATTCACAGATCCACACCAATTACATCAGGACAACAGGCCAAGCAATCAATATTCTCTGCCTAGCCAAAGAGTTACTAGTACTATTTAAAAATCTTTGGAATAACTCAATTATTTTTACTTTCAGTAGGTGGACTATTAAGGTTTTATTGTGTGTGTTTATATGAAGGCAGTGTCTACATGAGACAGATATACTGCTGCCACACTGTGATAGTATGCCATAGACACTTAGCATGATACCACACAAAGTCACTACTGCTTCAATTTTTAGCTCGTCTGTTTTGAAGAAAAGTCGAGCTATTGTGATCACTGGTTGTAGGCGTCATTGTCGTTGGCGTGCAAAAACGTTAATGTAGCTCATTACTCGAAAAGTATAAGAGGTATCACATGAAACTTCATAGGTTAGTAGATCTTATTGAGGGGAAGGCCCCTTCATAAAAACCATAACTTTTGATTTCAAAAGTTTGGAGTTATGGCCCTTTATCTTTTTTTAATTTAGCTGGACATGCACCAAATCAGACGAGTGTTGGCACTGCACATGGCTCTAGTTAATAATTTTAGTATGTGGCAAACAGGGATTGAACCAGCGATATGTCACTTTAGAAGTAGATGCATTGCCTTCTGAGCTAACAGGGCCAGTTAAACAAATCCATTATGTTGACTTATCTTTTCTTATGAATATGATAATTAGGATGTGATCAGAGTGCAATTAAGATATTTAATTATACATGTATTTATTTGTATTTGTTTTATTTAAGTTGGAACTGCAGGACTGTCCCCGTCATCTTGGTATCTACAACGAGACCAGTAAGGAGCTCATGTTCCTCCTCACAACAATGCTGTCGGTACCCTGGGATGGTACCCACACTTGTGAGGAAACACAGGAGACCGTCAACTGCCAGTTCTGTCACAACATCGCTCTCTGGCACCAACTTGCCTGTCAGGTCATGCAGCAGTTTAGCCCACGTGATCCTGTCAAAATCCCAAATAAAGACATACCTAAAGTGGAGGAGCTGGAGACTACAACTGCACAGAGCAAAGACTCCACAGGTAAAGTATAGGCCAGAACAAATGAAATTCATGTCACCTTTGTGTCAGATAAGTTAAAGATAACCAATGTTAGTCCATATTACCTGCATATTAGCTAGGTAGAACCAAATGATAGCCCAGATTACCCCCATATAAGTCAGGAATAGCCAAATGATAGTGCATATTACCTCCAAATAAGTCTGGAATAACCAAATGAAAGTCCATATTACCCCCATGTAAGTCAGGAATAGCCATATGATAGTGCATATTACCTCCGTATAAGTCAGGAATAACCAAATGAAAGTCCATACTACCCCCATGTATGTCAGGAATAACCAAATGAAAGTCCATATTACCCCCATGTAAGTCAGGAATAGCCAAATGATAGTGCATATTACCTCCAAATAAGTCGGGAATAACCAAATGAAAGTCCATACTACCCCCATGTAAGTCAGGAATAACCAAATGAAAGCCCATATTACCCCCATGTAAGTCAGGAATAGCCAAATGATAGTGCATATTACCTCCGTATAAGCTCAAGCTTGACCTCCGATCAAGCTGCTACATGACAACGCACCCACCCATCATTCAGTTGTAGTACCACACCCGCCATATAGCCCTGATCTCTCCCCTGGTTACCTGAGGTTGAACCCATACATTAACCCTTTCCCTCATATAAACGTGTTTTCACGCATCTGCAAACAATGTTGACCCAGATCAGACGGCTCCTAGAGGAGCCGTCTGATCAGGGTCTGCTCTGTTTGCTAATAGAATGTGATAGATCTGTTTCTTTGCTTTCTAAAATGTCCATAATGTTCCATTTTCCATATTTCTTTATAACCATTTTGTTAATGAATATTCAGTAGGTATTGAAATTTGGCCTAACTACAGAACAGGGAAAGGGTTGAATCATGATTCAGAGTGTGCCACTTTGAAACATGCAGCGCAATTGAGAGCACTCTGTACCAAAATAGTATACCTAAAGAACGGTTCCAAAATGCATTTTCCGAGTGGCTTTTGTGCCTAGAAAAGTGTATACAGTCAGGTGGGAGTACTTTTAAATCATAAAATGTCTCACTTAGTCATTCTTGGAAATTTAGCGAGGTATTGAACAGCGGCCACTGTTGACACTACTTTTCAAATGCTCCTCCTATTGGACCCAACTCACTCACTCACTCCTATTGGACAAAAATAGGTTTGTTTTGAAATGGATGTATTTGTTATAAAGTTTGTTTGTGAAATCGGAAAGAAAGTGACAGAAGTTAGGGACGTCATACAGATGAATGAAATACAAGCATATACAAACAATGCAATTTTTGTCTGTATTACCTTCCATGTATTAGTTTTGTCTGTCTTGCGAAGTTTTATGGTATAATCCATGCATAGAGCTATAAACAGTAGATATATTTGCTATTATGACGTCATGGAGTGTTCCAGATTCAATCTAAGCATTTGAATTCCTACGAGTGAATAATTGCATTCATGCAAAATGTTTAAATCTGAATTTAAACACTTCAAGGGCGCATCGACAATGATAACTGCATTTTGCAATTCTATGAGAAACCCAACTCGATTTATTGATAGGTAGATAAAGGTATATGATTAAAGGAATATTAAAATAGTGTAGGATATGCCTAATTGTATCTACCTCGGTGGTTGCATAGTGACAGATTACACTCACGGCTCTGCCCCTTGTTTAAACCTTGTACTACATGACCGATTCGGCTAATCAGGCATATCTCATTCTGTTGCAATATTCCATTTCTATTGTACAGATTGTCATGTGTGTAGTCCCATGATTAATTGTATTATACTCCTATGCCACAGATGCTGGGACTGAAGGTGGTGTGGTCATAGATAGAGAGTCTATAGGTATAATCACTGTACATGTACATTGTATACCGGTATTAACATTTTCAATGTTACACACAAAGTTGTGTATATGTCCATGCTTTGTTATGACATGTTTATGATATACCGTATTATCTCTAATAAATGCCCAAAGGCATAACATTTTTAAAATTAAACATTTTGTGCTTCTTGCATTTTGTACACAGGTGGTTTCTGAATGCAGAATGGAGCTTTTTGCAATGCTTCCAGTTGGCATTAAACCACCTGTATTTTGAAAACACTGTACATGTATTTCTTCATTTAATGGTTACTATATAGTTTTATCCATTGTTTAGGCTTTCTCCCCACCCCCTTTTCAGAGGTAATGGGTGTTTATTAGGGGGAGGGGGCATTTATTTGGGAAAATACGGTAGCTGTGTATAGCATTATGTTATGCCTGCACACTTATGTAATACTGTCTCTTTCAATGTTAATCCTTTACATCATGAATATTCATGCATGTAAGAAATAATGGTATCATGAATATTAATTACATAATTTTTTATAATGGCAAATGACGGCAGAAAAAATAGAAGTTAGCTTCTATACCACTGAGCTTTTAATAAGTACGACTACAGTATTCAAACATAATAGAAAGTTTGACTTGAGTCACAGATAGAACTCACCGTAGGAACATTTTCGTTATCTCCCTTGATGAAACTCTGACAGCTGGAACGTTGATAGTTTGATGTTGGAGTCTGTTGACTACTTACGTGTGAGAAAAACCATTGTCATTACATTAATTCATTGGTCAGGAATATTTGAATACCCATTGTGTGATATATCCAGACACACATCAACTTTGTCGAGTTTGGAATATTGTTGAATAATAGTCAAAATTCTTCCAATTAAATGGTTAACAGGCATGAATGATAAATTTGTTAGTGATAAAAATGATCATTGACAGTCTAGTTTATACCCATGCATCCATGTGATTTTGTGTGGGCCATAACTTTATTTCACTTGGACAATATGCGATATAATTTGGCACATACATGTGAAAACCATAATTAGCAATACTGTTTTTCTTTCATTATCTCTGTTCTCTCATTTTTTTATACATAGGTTGTGTCTGAACTATAACTTTCTTATTCATTGACGATTTCAGTAATTGTTGGAACACATTAGTGATGATGATTTGTCATAACTTAAAGCATCATGCATTCTTGAATTATCTCCCTTTTCTATATTTATGATATGTATATTTTGTCTGTTCTTGGGCTAGACTGGTTCTTTTTTTTCAAAGAAAAAAATCTTGAGGTAATGCCATAGCCTTGGTATCGTCATTTTGTTTGTGGGCATTGGCATTGTCCAGAAGAAACTTCGACATTTTGTAACAGTTTCAACATTAGGACAGCTTTCCTGCAATCTTGGATGGGCCATTACTCTATCATGTATATTATGAACAATATATAATCTGACTTAACAATACTTAATCCTTTCCCTGTAGAATATTCATGGAAGAAAATAATGACATTTTATTTTTAATGAATATTTATTTGCTGAAATTTTATAATGGCATACCGGTATGTACATATTCTAATTTAATAAACAGGATAAATAGGAGCTGTCTGATGTTGGTCTACTCTGTTAGCAAAGGCATGAAAAGGCATTTGTATTGCGTAAAGGGTTAATCCGTTGAGTATTTGACCATTGCATTATATCCCTTAATCCTTTCAATACCGAAAACCAGTGGTGTGTTGGCATTTCCTCCAGGATCCCTCTGATAAAAGTCAGCTTTGTCATTCAAAATTCTTCTCAACGTATGCCCTTTCTTTTTTAATGGAATCCATGGTTAAATGATGATGGACCATTCCACTTTGAAAATTTAGTATTCATAGGACCAATTTACTGTAGATCAAGTTTGTGTCAGTGTACTTTCCATTTTTAGATTGGAATGAATTATATCCAATCTTTATATCCAATATTTTAAAGAAAAGTGTTTAATGTGTGTGTATGTTGATGCATTCAATGTATATGTATTTGTGTTTACCCCTTGCTTCATAGATCCACCTTGCAAACAGAATAGACTCCTGTAGAAGCTGTCTGATCAAGGCCTACTTCATTTGCTTTTGCTATTTGGACCACACATTAAGTCTTTAAATCTGTGTCATTTGTGTTGTAGGACGTTAAGGCTTTCCACATTAAAAGGGAATCTGTGATTAATTTAGAAAAAAAGGAGACACTGAATAACTCTGTATCTCATTAGGATGCAAATGTTTAACCCAGGTATTTTTATGCCTCCGCCTTTAGGCGACGGGGGCATTAAGTTTTACCCATGTCCGTCTGTACGTCCTGTTTGTCCGTCCTCAAAATCTTTCGTCAAAGATTTCTTCGCTCGTGTAAGCTGCAATGATTTGATATTTGGTCTGAAGCATAATCATAGTGAGTTGTACAGTGTCTCCCCTTTTCAGGTCTGTCATTCATCTACTTCCTGTTTGCCGACACTTTGATTGAATTTTGGTGATTGTTTAATGACTAACATTTTTGTAAAAGATTTCTTCGCTAGTGTGAGCTGCAATGATTTTATATTTGGTCTGAAGCATAATCCTAGTGAGTTGTACTGTGTCTCCTCTTTTCATGTCTTTCGTGCATCTACTTCCTGTTTACTCGCGGGGGCATCCGTGTCCCATGGACACATTTTCTTTTATTGTTAAATAATTTACCTGATAGAGACTTCTTTTGAAGTCTTTGCAGACAGTGTAGACCCAGAACAGACAGAGTTGTCTGATCAGGGTCTGCTCTGTTTGCTGATGAAGTATATAGATCTGATTCTACAGGTCCTCCCATCGCAGAAACACCCTGTGTTCATACAGTAAAACCCCTCTTAACCCTTCGCTTGCTGAATGTTAAAATACATTTCTCCTTCTTTACCCATACCCTGTTGTATAATTACATATATCTTCACCATGTACAAGTATTTTGCTGTGCAATCACTGCTGTGGAGTGTACTGGTTGCACAATCAACTTGTAAATAGTGCAGACCCTGATGAGACAGCTCCTGCAGGAGCTGTCTCATCTGGGTCTTCACTATTTACAGGTAGGTATATTGACATGAATAGCAAGCGAAGGGTTAAGCGACCACCAAAAAGGGGCATAACTCGCAGTAGCAAAGGCAGGTGGTAGCTTAATGCAGGACAAAAGTTATGCAGAAAGGAGCTTTCTGCACAACTTTTGTCCTGCATTAAGCAACCACCTGCTTATGAAGACAGCCATGTCTGTTCATTAAGTGGTCACATTAGAGGGGTTTTACTGTATATCATTATAAAAGTTCAGCTGATAAATACTTACAATGTCATTATTTTGAAAAGATGTTTATTAGAAAGGAGACAAAACATTTGTAGAAGAAAGTTTCTTAACCCTTTCTTTCATATAAACACTTTTTCATGCCTATGCAAACAGAGTAGACCCTGATCATACAGCTCCTACAGGAGCCCTCTGATCAGGGTCTGCTCTGTTTGCTTATGAAATTATATATACATGTAGATTTGATCCTGTTTTTGTCTAAGCTAACAATTCCCTTTTGAAGTTTTTATCTGATAAAAATTAAGTTA
Source organism: Azorinus chamasolen (assembly GCA_963576725.1). Lineage (NCBI taxonomy): Eukaryota > Metazoa > Mollusca > Bivalvia > Cardiida > Solecurtidae > Azorinus > Azorinus chamasolen. The sequence goes on from OY755235.1 coordinate 35,902,095, forward strand.
AAATGAAGTGATCAATACATGCATAAAAGTTCTTTAGGGAAAGGGTTAACCCTTTTCCTCCATAAATACACCTTTCTATGCCTCTGTAAAAATCACCTGTTGAAACCATTGTGATAAATAGAGCATTTTCTCCTATAGGAGCAAATGCTCTATTTATCACAATGGTTTCAAACTACAAAATTCTAAAAAAAAAAATCCTTTTTACTAATTAACCCTTCGCTTGCTGAATTTTAAAATACATTTCTCCTTCTTTACCCATGCCCTGATGTATAATTACATATATCTTCACTGTGTACACGTATTTCGCTGTGCAATCATTTCTGTGGAGTGCACTGGTTGTACAATCAACTTGTAAATAGTGCAGACCCTGATGAGACAGCTCCTGCAGGAGCTGTCTCATCTGGGTCTTCACTATTTACAGGTAGGTATATTGACGTGAATAGCAAGCGAAGGGTTAATGCTCCTTTTCGGTGGATTTATTCAAAATGGTTGCATCTAGAAATAGCCTATGAGGGAATGGGTTAAATAGTGTTCAGAGGGTAAATGCTTTGCTTAACAGTTGATTTCTTTAAGTCAGTACATTTTTTGTTGCAGGAGCTTTTTTACCCTTTAGCTGATTCATGTAAGAAATAATGACATCACAAATAATAATAGATGAATTTTTATAAGGGCGTATGAGCACAGGAGAATCAGATCTATATAACTCCATAAGCATATAGAGCAGATCTTGATGAGATGATGTCTACAGTAAACTGGAGCTGCTGTCTGATCTGAGTTTACTCTGTTTACAAATGTGTCATAAGGTGTATCTATGAAGCTTAGGGTTGAGGTAAAAGAATAATTTAAGATTTCAAATTGTGGGCAAAGAACAAACTATTGCTGTGGAATTTGATAGATCTCTTTCTCTACTTTCTAAAATAGCTACAATATTCCACCTTCCATATTTCATTTTAACTATTTTGTCCATGAATATTCAGTATATATTGAAATTTGGAATAAACCTAGAACAGGGAAATGGTTAACTCATACCCTCATATGCTATTTTTAGATTCAACCTCTTTGAATAAGTCAATTGAAAAAGGAGCATTAAATAGAGAAATGGATATTTTAGAATTGTGTAGTTTTGAAACCATTGTGATAAATAGAGCATTTGCTCCTAAGGAGCAAATGCTCTATTTATCACAATGGTTTAAAAAAGTGACTTTTACAGAGGTATAGAAAGGTGTATTTATGAAGGAAATGGTTAAAGGATTAAATGTGGAGAGCATTATAGTTAATGGCCTCATTGCACTGCCATTTACTTGCACTTGCTTTATGTTATAAAATCTTTTCAATCATGGCCCTTTCTTTTATCTTGAAATATTCCATACTTTGTTATTTACTATGCAGATGTCAGAAAGCTTTTTCTTGAGTATTTTTATACCACTGTCGTCTTTGTGTTTACACAAAAATTGCTCATTTGCTTTAACATTTATTTCAGCTGTTTTTGTAGATTTAAATGGTTATTAATCCTTTATCCTCATAAATATTCATGTAAGAAATAATGATGTCATAAATATTATTTAGTAGAAATTTTATAGTAGTATATGGGCACATAAAGTCTTAGTTTGACTGAGGCTGTTCAATCAGGTCTGTATGATGTAAGCCAACAGAGCAGAGCCTGATCAGATGGCTTTTACTGACGCAGTTTGGTCTGGGTCTACCCTGCAAAGACATGAACATGTACGTCTATCAGGTAAAGGGTTAATGTTTCAACACAGTGGGGGAATTTGTGGTGACCTTTGCCAGCTGTTTGTGACCATTAGATATCCAATACTAACACAAACAACTGGACCAAAATGTTAACCATTTCCCTCATTTAAAAACATTTTAAGGCCTTTGCAAACAGAGCAGACACTGATCGGATTGCTCCAGTAGGAGCTGTGTGACCAAGGTCTGCTTTGTTTGCTTACGAAATTGCAAAAGATCTGCTTGAAATTATATTAGATCTGACTCTACAGGTTTGGAAAACTGTTCTAGGTGTTAGTTCATACTAAAGAAACACATGAGTAACCCTCTTTATCATTTAGAATAGGAGTCAATGTGATTTGTTGTACTAGTCTATCTATGATTCTAATTTAGACATGAATGAGATTGTTCCTGTACAGGATTAGGAGTAGATACAGTCCTACTTTAATGCTTTTCTTGTCCGACTGTGACAGTGTTTTATAAATTAGTATATACTTCATTTCAGGGGGAGATGTAAGGGAGAACACTGCCACACCAGAAATACAAGATCTGACCTATGATACCTCACAGATGCCCATACATCTACAGCTGTTCAGTGCTTTGCTTCAGGTGTGTAGAGCTGTTTGGTGGTGTCCAGTGACTCCACACTATCAGTGTCTGTCTGTATGAGCAAATAATGGATGAATTAAAGTTGTTTATTTGAAGTATACCTTTCAATCCACCAACAAGAAGCCAACAAGAAGCCTTAATCCTGGGTCTTTAAAATGATTGTCTTTGCAATAAAAGCATATTTTCAATAGAATCATAAAATTTGGTGTTGGTTATATTTAACTATTTTATGAAGATTGTTAATTTGAACTTCGAAAAAAGTGATACAAAATGCACCGTTTTTTAGCTCACCTGAGCAAAGCTCAGGGTGAGCTTTTGGGAGACTTGAATGTCCGGCGTGCATTGTCAACAATTTGCTTGTGAACACTCTAGTGGTCACAATTGTAGTCCAATCTTCATGAAACTTGGTCCGAATGAATGTCTTGATAAAATCTCCGACGAGATTGAAAGTGGGTCAGGTTGGGTTAAAAACTAGGCGACTAGGTCAAATAGTAGGAAAACCTTTTGAACCCTCTAGAGGTCACATTTTTAGCCCAATTTTCATGAAACTTGGTCAGAATGATTGTATTGTTAAAATCTCGGAGGAGTTTGAAAAGTGGGTTACGTGGGGTAAAAACCTAGGTCACTAGGTCAAATAGTAGAAAAACCTTGTTAACAATCTAGTGGTCACAATATTAGTCCAATATTCATGAAACTTGGTCAGAATGAATGTCTTGACAAAATCTCGGAAGAGTTCAAAAGTGGGTCAAGTGGGGTTAAAAACTAGGTTACTAGGTCAAACAGTAGAAAAACCTTGTGAACACTAGTGGTCACATTTAATGTCCAATCTTCATTAAACTTAGTCATAATGATTGTCTTGATAAAATCTCAAATGAGTTTGAAAGTGGGTTATGTGGGGTTAAAAACTAGGTCACTAGGTCAAATAGTAGGAAAACCTTGTGAACACTCTAGAGGTCACATTTATAGCCAAATCTTCATGAAAATTGGTCAGAATGATTGTCCTAATAAAATCCTGGACAAGTTTGAAAGTGGGTTATGTGAGGTCAAAAAGTAGGTCACTGGGTCATATCTTAGAAAAATCTAGTTTACACTCCAGTGGCCACCTTTTTAGCCCAGTCTTCTTCAGAACTTGCTCAGAGTGTTTGTCTTGGTGATATTAAGATTGAGTGTGATCATGGGTTGGGTGGGAATAAAAAGTAGGTCACTAGGTCAAATTTTAGAAAAATTACTCTAGACGGCACATTTTTAGCCCAATCTTCATTGGTCAGAATCATTGTCTTGATAAAATCAATATACTAAATATTTGAAAATCTTGTTCTGCAGAACCACTGCTCTTGATCCATTATCACATTGTTCAAATATTGTCCCTAAGGTCAAGCTTAGGCCCTACCCATGGGCTACCCAGCAAAAATCTTAAATCTATGGTAATCAGGTGAGCGATTAAGGGCCATCTTGGCCCTCTAATTTCCATTCTTATCTTCTTCCTCAAAATATTATCATTTTATATAGAAGAGTTACAAAACTAAAATTCAACATAAGTGAATAACACTGGGGTCTTTGATATTGAACAAATGAAAGATTTATCTTCTTCAGCATTTATTCAGTGTGTTCTCTTGCAGTTTACTTATTTTCAGCATACAGACAAATGATTTATGTAATTTTGAAGTATTTTTAAATATGCTGCATGTAGATACTATCACTCTAAGGTAGATGGTAGTTCAATACCTGGATGAAAGTCCCAGTGGAACTTACTGCAAATATTTTCATTTTTCATTAAAGAGCTACCTGCTTTTATATACATCCATGTTAACCCTTTCCCTCATATAAACGTGTTTTCACGCATTTGCAAACAGAGTAGAGGAGCCGTCTGATCAGGGTCTGCTCTGTTTGCTCTAAGAATTGGATAGATCTTTGCTTTCTAAAATGTCTACAATGTTCTACCATCCGTATTTCATTGTAACTATTATGTCCATGAATATTCAGTAGGTATTGAAATTTGTAATAAACATAGAACAGGGAAAGGGTTAAGTCAATAAGTGGTTTATTATGCCCTCTACAAGATGAGAGTATACTTTGAAGAGCTTCTCACTATAGTTAAGAATAGGAAGTTGAGATGGTAAGGTCATGTCTCCCGCTCAGTAGGCCAAGACAATTCTCCAGGGAACAGTTAATGGAACAAGAAGGCGAGAAAGACAAGGAAGAGATGGAATGATAACATCAAGGAGTGGGCAGGTTTAAGTTTTGCATCATATCGGAGAGCAGCTGAAGACAGGACAAAGTGGAAAGAGATTGTCTTGATGTCAGCTAAGATGCCCCTATGACCGACTAGGTTACGGCAATCAGTCTTAGGGACACAATTTTCTCATTTATAGAGGTTTTACTGTATATTTTAGATATGTTTTATTTACAGGAACTGGAGACACTGAAGGATGTTGATGCCCTGTACTCGATGCTGACATCCATGAAGCTACTGGTTCTACACGGAGAGTGCCTCAATTACTCTGTTACCCAGTACCTAGACTTCCTCAAATTCTGCCTGGCTAGAAAACTCATACCAAAGTAAGCCAGCTTCTAAGTACATTCAATTCAGTAAACTACAAATATTCTCCTAAATTTTCAAATGCCCCCTTTTTATACCAGAAACAAGAAGCACTAGCATGTGTTCTAATTATAGTACATCTTTCCATATTTGAGGGACTCCATAGTGCCATCTAAGCAAAGAATTGCATGAAATTCACAAACACATCTTGATGTCAAGTTTTATTGATTTAACTAAATAAACATCAGAATGGAAATAAAATTCATTTAAACTCAGTGTTGAGTACATATGCGTGTATATTATTGGAGTTTTTACCTTTGCTTGTACTACTTTTCAGCATATTTCTGTTAAAGTTAACACTGAACATATTCAGCGTCTTTTTAGTGTAAAATCTCTCCCTATTTAGCTTCATTCATTTGCATCTCTGTAATTCCCTTTTTAAACCCATTTTTATTGATGCTCATACTCTTAAACCTATTTTTTGAAAAAGATCCATAAATTCAGGCTTGTAGTCAAGTTTGGCTTTATTTCAGTCTCTGGTTGGTGCTACAGGTTTGTGGTCACATATCTTGCTGTTTGTTTCAGTCTCTGGTTGATGCTCCTGGCGTGTAGTCCGATGTCTGACTATATTTGGATGATGCTTCCGGCTTGTAGTCATATTTCTGACTGTATATTACTGTCCCTGGTTGATGCTCCAGGCGTGTAGTCACATATCTGACAGTATATTTCAGTTTTAGGTTGATGCTCCAGGCTTGTAGTGACATGACTGACTATATTTAAGTTTCAGGTTGATTCTCTAGGCTTTTTTAACATGTCTGACTATATTTCAGTTTCAGGTTGATGCTCCAGGCTTGTAGTCACATGTCTTACTGTATATTTCAGTCTCTGGCGGATGCTTAATACTCGCCACTCTCAGCTAGCCTATGTGTGTGTTACTGTATATTTCAGTCTCTGGCGGATGCTTCATGCTCGCCACTCTCAGCTAGCCTTTGTATGTGTGCCACTTCTGTTTCACTGTCTGGTGTTGCCAACTGGAGCTGACATGCTTTGGAAGATTGTGGAGGAAAATTTCAGCAGTGACGACTGGAAAGAGAGATTTTCTGCTGGTAATACATATAAAGCCATTTCCTATTTCAGTCATTTTCCTATTTGATTTTAGTGTGCTTAATGTTTTTAATGCTGAACTATTGGTAGAACTCTGTATGGGACTTTTCTGATTGTTTTATTTGGGCTGTTTCAAAGTAGAGAAATCTTATGGCTAGCAAAATGTAAAGCCCCTGGTCCAGCTGTCACCTTTAAAATATTCTGTTTAATATGGTTTATACTGCTTGACATTTATCAGCAACTGCAGATGTTTTTTTTCTTAAATTAATCTTTTTCCTGATTATATGCCTTTTCCTAGAGTAGACCCATATCAGATAGCTTTCGTCTAGCTTCTGTCTGATAAGGGTCTGCTCTGTTTTCTTATGAAGCAATATAGATCTGATTCTTCAGTTTCATCTGTGTTCAAAATTCCTTTTGTAAATAATGCCATTATAACAATTCAGCTAATCAATATTCATAATGTCATTATTTCTTACATGAATAGTCATTAACCCTTTGCTTCTTGTAGGAGCTGTCTGATCAGTGTCTGGTCTCTTTGTTTATTATACGGTATAGATCTGATTCTTCAAAATTTCTTTTGTCTATGATTTATTATAACAACTAATGTAATTAATATTCATGATGTCATTATTTCTTGCATGAATATTCATGAAGTAAAGAGTTAAGTTAAGGGTGAATATAGAACATGACCAAATGTGCGGACCTCCAATTACTGGCAATTAGACACCATGTCCCTAACCTAGATGGTCTATACTGCTTGCAATATACAAGAATCTGTAAGGCACCTTCTGATAAGGTAACTTATTTGCATTTCAGTTGAGAAGGCAACAGTCCTGGCCCGCTGTATGGATGTAGACACCATCATGCACAATAAGGTCATTAAGACGGCTCTGGCTCATATTTTCTGTATGTGGATTGCCTCCCTGGAGGATATCAACTCCTCAGTCAGTCAGAAAACACACCAGTACCTGGAGACCGTCAAATCCTCATCTGTAAAGGTGAGTACTTGTTTTAAACTTTTCTTGTGAAAGGTACATGTATGGTATGCAGTAGAAGATGTCTAGTTCTGGGGTTTCAGATGAGCAGTAGCTTAATGCAAGATAGTAGTCAATCAGAAAATTACCAAATGAGCTTTCTGCATTACTTTCGTTCTGCATTAAGCAGCCATCAACTGTCATAGACTCCCATTTTATTCATTTATTCATTCACTGGTCACTTTATAGAAGTCCTGCCATATTTTATATACAGGCAACATGATTGATTAACTCTTTCCCATACATACACACTTTTTCATGTCTTTGCTAATGGAGTAGACCAAGATCAGACAGCTACTGTTGGAGCTGTGTGATTACGGTCTGCTCTGTTTGCTTATGAAGTTATGGTATATTTGACTACAGTTTCTACAAATACCAAAACACCCATGTACATACTATATTTAGACAACTCTTGTTGTTTAGAGGTTATTATGAGTTATTCAGAGTTTATAGATGCCTTGTGTGACGTTATTTCCTTCATATGCAGTGTATCTGCCAGTGCCTGGAGTTCCAATTTGATGCTGTAATCAGTGATCGAGCTATGATTCTCCACTGCATGCACCTGCTGTCCAATGTGCTGCCAGACCAGGGCATCCTCACCTGGGAGTTCTTCCTAGCCAGGTTTGACAGTCTGTCCCTGGAGGCCCAGATAGACATGGAGAGCACTGGTGACCTTAGTTGTCCTACAGGTGAGGGTATAGCATGTGTATTATTTAGATGAATTGTTTTAATGGTTTATGAATACGGGAATAATTAAGCTATAGCAGAAACTGCAGAATCAGATCCATATTAATCCATAAGCAAACAGAACTGATACTGATCAGACAGGTCCTCCAGATGTCGTCTTATCTGGGTCTACTCTGTTTTCTAAGGTACCGAAAGTTGTTTACTATGGAGTAAAGGGATAATAGTATGAATGTCTCACTTTCCCTACTACACAATTACAGATTGTAGGAGCCATCTGATCAAGGTCTGCTTTGTTTGCTCATAGAGTTATATAGGTCTGATATTGCAGTTTCTGCCAGGGCCATAATTCTTACATTTATATGTCATTAATAAAAAAATTATTTAAAAGAATCGGGTAATAAATATTTATTTCTTTAAATACATGAATATTCCTCTGGTAGAGTGATAAGTGTTACCCTGGTCCCATCTGTTTGTGTGTCCATGAGTCTGTGAATGGATAACACTTAGCTGGGACATCAGTGTCCTATGGACACATTTTTAATTAAAAGAAATTGCGTTACAGTGCTAATGAGTTGTAGCTTATTGTTAAAGTTTATGAGTAAGTGACATGCAACATGTGAGTGAATGTTACTCTTCAACAGTGATCGGTATAAAAAAATATGCTCAAATCTGTAAGAGAAATTATGCTAACGTACAATAACTATGCCATCATGTTTTCAATGACAGTATGTCATCATATATTCAATAACAATATGTCATCATTTGTTCAAGTACAATATGCCAACATGTGTTCAATAATACTATGGTATCATGTGTTCATTAACACCATGCCATGTTCGAATATTGATATGCCAATATGTGTTTGATAACACTCTTTCATGATGTGTTCATTAACATTGTGGCATGTGTTCAATAATGATATGTAAACATATATTCCCTAATAGTAATATGTGTCTAATAAGAATATGACATCATGTGTTCAATAACAGTGTGGCATTATTTGTTCAATAACAATATACCTTTATGTGTAAATAATTTGTTGTCATGTGTTCAATAACAAGATACCATTATGTGTTCAGTAACAAATTGTCATCATATGTTCAATGACAAATTGCCATCATTTATTCAATAACAAATTGTCGTCATGTATTGGAGCAACTGACAAAGAAATGAGACACTATAAATTTGATCCAGATTGTTTGTGAAATATTATAATAAATTCTCTTGTCAAAAGTATGCATAATACTTGTGCCCTTGGCCCTTCATTTGTAATTTCAATTATTGTTTGTGCAGTGTTTTAATTTGACTGACTTTTGAGTAGAATTAACTTATGATTTGACTTGCTTTTCATGTCATTTCATTTTGCACTAACTTATTTACCTGATAATTACACAGTAAAACCTCTCTATAGCGACTACTAAATTATGTTAATTAGTTCATATTTAGAGCAGGTGGCTGCTTAAAGCAAGGTGAAAGTAAAACAGAACGCTCCCATAGGAGCGTTCTGTTTTCCTTTCACCTTGATTTAAGCAGCCACCTGCCTTTAATACAATATAATTGATGTAATTTAGTGGTCGTTATAGAGAGTTTTACTGCACATAGTAAACCCCTCTACTCCAGACTTTCATTCCTCTATATTGAATACTTGGTAAAAAAGAAAATAAATCTTTTTAGGTAGGTGGCAGCTAAATGCCAGTTGAAAAGTATGCAGAAAACTCATAATTTAAAGGCATGTTCTACATGACTTTCACCCTGCATTAAGCTGCTTCCTGTGTTAATTATTGCATAGATACTTATTTGAATGTCCATTTTAGAAGGGCTTTACTGTGTGTGTAAATGTGTCACCCACAAAGAGTGTTTTGTCAGCACATAGAGCTCATAGAGGGAGGCAATGACGTAGATAACCAGGATTTTCAGTATTTAACCCTTTCCTCCTTTAAAATGCTTTTCTACGCCTCTGTCATTTAATGAAACCATTGTGATAAATAGAGCATTTGCTCCAATAGGAGCAAATACTCTACTTATCACAATGGTTTCAAACTACAAAATTCTGAAAGTTTCTTTTTCTCTTGTTAATGTTCCTTTTCGGTAGATTTATTCAATGTGGTTGGATCTAAAAATAGTCTATGAGGGAATGGGATAAACCCAAAACCCAAAATTATAATGTCTAAATAAAGGTGGTCTAAACTTGTTTGATCTCATAGATGAAACCTGTATAACCATTACAAACAGCTTTGATCCAGATGAGATGCTGAGTAACTCATTAATTAATTATTATATAATGTAAATAAAGTGGCAAAAGACTGTGTATACCAATATGTTCTCGTGTATTTAACTTTGATATTATGACAATCATGTAAACATATACAAATAGCATTGTCCCCCATAAGAAAATAGACAAAAATGAAAAATTCTCTGCACAACTAAATGAATAATAATGAGTAGATCCAGATTGTGCAGGTTCTAAAACAAAGCTTTCTGGTTTTGGTCTGCCCTATTTGCTCAATGATAATTAAGGAATACTTGTAAGGTAAGATTAAGGTTATATTAGCACATACGTAGATCATTGTGTTAAGAAATAGCAAAAATTGTACATGTATTACCACAAGAGGAAGATACTCCTTATATCTATTTCCAAACAGAGTATACCGACATTGATCATACATGTTACAAAATAAATCTGACCTGGATCTATGACAGTTAATATTCACAAGTTAAAATTGAAGTAGATATTTGCTCATAAATTCTGAAAATGGGTGATCCTTCGAAAGCAAAAGTAGAAATGCAAAAAAGAGAAAATTGCAGACTCGGTTTTATTGAGTCTGTTCATGTGTAGTATTTAAAAGTGCAACACTACTCACACCACCTAGCACCGGCTTAAGTAGTATTCAATTTTCAAAACTAATAACATCAAAACTAATGATTCCGAAGGACCAGAAAATATAAAACCACTGAAAATTATTGTATAAAGATAAGCACTGAACATTGTATAAAAATAAGCAAAAATTGTATTACCACTGTAAAAGTTTTAATTGGATTGAAGTAATATGCAAAGAAAGTGTGTCTTTGATGTACATAAATATTGGCAAAGAAAATATGACAATAGTGTGGTTTATGTGTTTGAAAGTTTAAGTTATTATAGGTTAATATGGATGTTATATGACTGATAAAAATGCATGTTAAAAAGTATTTCTTATATATTTGTTTAATCAATAGGCAGTTGTCCATTTTGGCAACTTTGGGAAGGAGTCAATTGTCTTAACCCATTACCTCATATGCTATTTTCAGACCCAACCTTTTTGAATAAATCCACGGAAAAGGAGCATTAACAAAAGAAAATGAATATTTTAGAATTTTGTAGTTTGAAATCATTGTGATAAATAGAGCATTTGCTCCTATAGGAACTCACAAAGTTGTCAATATGAGGGAATGGGTTAAGGGGCAATTGTCTTTGCCTGGCATTTTGAACTGCTTGTGTCAGTTTTAAAATTTAAGGTTACTTAAATTTAATATTAAAAACCTGGTTTTCACGGAATATCCATGTTACTTGTTTTGTCTTGTGTTAGAATACCTAGATGTTAAATGAAATTGAGTCATGTGCAATTAGATATGTTTATTTAACCCTTCACCTTATAGGGATGCCTTTTCTTTCCTTTGCAAATAAGGTAGACCCAGAACATATTGCTCTTATAAGAGCTATCTGATCAGGGTCTGCTGTGATATAATATAGGTCTGACTGTGCAGTTTCTGCCTTTGCAAAAATATCCTCTGTTCATATGGCATTTTAATGATAAAGCTAATTAATACTTATGATGCCAATATTTTGAACATAAATATTCATGAAGTAAAGGGTTAATGTTTGCCTACAGAGTCATTATTTTATATACATGTATAACCCTTTCCCTCATATGAACATGTTTTCATGCATTTGCAAACAGAGTAGACCCAGATCAGACGGCTCCTAGAGGAGTCGTCTGATCAGGGTCTACTCTGTTTGCTAAAGGAATTTGATAAATCTGTGTCTTTACTTTCTAAAATGGCTATAATGTTCTACCTTCCATATTTCATTGCAACTATTTTGTCCATGAATATTCAGTAAGTATTGAAATTTGGAATGTACATAGAACATAATAGGGAAAGGGATAATACAGCATTCCTGTTATACCATTAATGTTTTTGTTTCAGTTAATGTCAAATTCTTTATTGTATGTTATCTTTCGATAATTATTTTTTTGCCATAAATTAAGATTATATGTATCAAGTTGAACATCAGATAAATATAAAAAATAGACACGGATTTGGTAGAAAAACTTTGTAAACAAGTCTACAGGTACAAACAATAGCATTAACCCTTTATTCCACAAATGCACCTTTCTGTGCCTTCAGACAGAGTAGACACAGATCAGACAGCTCCTGTAGGAGCCATCTGATCAGGGTCTGCTCTGTTTGCTTATGAAATAATGTAGATATGAATCTATAACATACCGTATGCCATGGCCAAGATTCTGCTTTGTTCATGTGTCATTATAAAAAATAATCTAATTAATAGTCATGATGTCATTATCTTACATGAATATTAATGGAGTAAAGGGTTAAGAGGATGACAAGTTAGTGCATGGTTAACCCATTGGTTTTGTATTTGAATTTAGATCAAGAATTTGTAAATTGTGTCATTTAAGTCAAACTTATTTCGACCTGATTCTGCTTTCAGAGGAATTGGCTTTATCCATTAATTTTATAGGTTTGAACCATTAATTAATTTCAGTGGTGTTATGGGTTTCTTTTGTCTCATTTCTCTTTATTTCTTTTCATGTTTTATATTCTTTAATTCTAATGTACATGTACTTGAAAGATCTCCTGTCATGTGACTCCAGCATGTTGGATTTATGCTGTGTTAAGATATACCTTGTTGATTAACCGTTTGCTTCCTACATACACCTTTTAACGTCTTTGCAAACAGAGTAGACCAAGATTAGATGTTCCTGTACGAGACATCTGATCAGGGTCTGTTGTGTATGGATATACATCTGATTCTACAGTTTCTGCCATGGCTAAAATTTCATGTGCTCACAGGTCATTATAAAAAAAAACCCATCTAATTAATGTAAGAATATTCATGATGTCATTATTTCATACATGATTATGCATGAAATAAAATGTTAAAGTGTATTGTTTTATACATGTACTAATCTAGGAATATTTTGGACCCTGAAAGATATTCACTGTACAATAGCCATAATTAGATATTACCTTCAGTCTTTATGAAATATGATTACTTTCATAAAGATTCTATTGTTAATGCGTTAATCAATAAAGACTAACATTTACACATTTGCAAATAGAGTAGACCGAGATCTGACAGCTCATGCTGGAGCTTATTGATCAGGCTGTGCTCTGCTTTTTATTGTCCAAAAGACCCTTTTTCATATAAATTCCATTATAAAAATTTGGCTAGTTAATATTCATACTGTCATTATTTCTTATATGAATATTCATCAAAGGTATAACTGCATACAGGAGATCTTTTCATAGTGGTCTTGCTTAAGGCAGATTGCAACCATCTTTGATCGACTGCTTGTCTTGTTTTAGGCTTAACCCTTACCTCAGAGAGACACCTTTGGGCACCTTTGTAAACAGAGTAGACACAGATCAGATGATTCCTGTAGGAGCCCCCTGATCAGGGTCTGCTTTACTTGCATAAGAAATAATATAGATATGATTCTACAGTTTATGCCATGGTGAAATTTCCTTTGTTCATAATGGCATAAGAAAAAATTGCTTATTAATTTTCATGTGAAAATTCCTTTGTTCCTAATGCCATTATAAAAATATAACTTAAAATTATTTTACATGATAGTTCATTAGAGAAAGGGTTAATCTTCATAGCTTCTGTCCTAGCTGTTATGTTATGCCAGCTGCTGCTATTTCTTTTGCTGCTGTTTCAAGTTTAACAATAATGATACTGGATGTTTGAATGTGTGTCTGTCTGACTGTGCTGACTTCAGTGAAATGCTGATGTTTGTTTTGTTTGTATGTCTCTGTGTGTCTGTCTCTGTCTATTTCTGTTTAACTAGGTATTATATCTATAGAATGGTTTAGTCAGATATCCTGGACTGGTAGAGCAATTTCTATTCTTTCTTAAGAATGATTGTCTTATATCTTTCTGACCTATACTATCAAACATGATATTTCTTGCTGTTTCAAACAATGATCATACCTCTAGAATGAAGTTATGGGTGTGGGTATACTGGAAACAGATTGGACACTATCTGTCTGTCCTTAGATGTGTTCAGGCTTCCTCTTCTACATTTTTGTTCCAAATGTTTCGAAAGTTTGTAGATATATTTACTATCGAGGGATTTTTTTAATTTAACTGCAATTTTGGTTTGGATCTCTTCAGCAATACCTGATTTATTTCCTCTGTTCTATGTTTTTCACAGTTAAGGTATTACAACTTTGCTAAGACATCAGTAAAATGTGTGCATTGTGCACTGTCTTGCATTTTGAGTGTACACGTATAGTACATTTAAATCAAACATACACTTTGTTTTATATATCAAGATTTATATATCAAGAAAAGTGATTATCAACCTATCTTGTTACACTCCCCACAAAGTGGGAGACATATGCCTTGCTCTTGTCCATCCCTCCTTATTTACATCCTGCAAATTATTATGTGTCAAACTCCTAATGTACAAATCTGAGTATTTACAGTAGATCTGGAGTTCTAGTAGAGAAGAATTAAAATACTTTTAAGCACGTGGCTGCTTAATGCAGGTTGAAAGTCATGCAGGAAAGCTCCTAGAGGAGCTTTATGCATGACGTTCACCGTGCATTAACTTTAAGCTGCCACCTGTCTCCAAGACCGATATTTATACTGAATTTAACTTCTGTTTGAGAGAGGTTAAACTGTAGTTCAAACAATTACAGATGAGCAACCTTGATTAGAAGTTGGCTTTAAAGAAGAGAATTTTTGCACTGCCCAGTTTACAGGAGTTATAGTGAAAATATCTTGTGTGTCTGACTCCTCATGTACCATTTGTCTGTAGAGGAATTTTTTCAAACTTTCAAAGATGAACAACCTGATGTAAAGATGATCCTAAAGAAGGAAAGTTTTGTTCCACATATAAGAGTTATGGGACTTTGAAATTTTCATCACTGTATAAGATATAATGAATAAAAATTAAATATTGTGTGTCTCTTGTCATACACCATTGGGAGAAATTATTGTAAACTTTCACAGATTAACAACCTTGGTGTCAAGATGGCCGTAAAGAATGTAATTTTTGCCTCAACCATTTTTGTGTCACCTGCCAAGAGGCAGTGTGTCACATAGGGATTTCTTTTCCGACGTCTGTCTGTCTGCCTGTCTGTCCATCTGTCTGTCTGTCTGTATGTCCGTCACACATTGCAAGGTTGAGATTTTAGGTCAGCCTCATCGGCAGGTGACACATGTGTTCTGTGAACACCTCTTGTTACCAAAGTTACGGGACTTTTTATACGCCCGAAGGGACATATTATGGTATGGCGCATGTCATCCGTCCATCTGTCCGTCCGTCCGTTAGCAATTTCTTGTGCAACTAAATCCTCCTTTATTTTTCAACATAATTTCTTCAAACTTTCAGGAATGATAGATACTGATGTGTAGTTGTGCATATCAGTGAGATAACTCTCATATCATTTTTCATTCTAGAGTTATTGCCCTTTGATAGTTTCGGGTAGCAATTTCTTGTGCAACTAACTCCTCCTTTATTTTTCAACATAATTTCTTCAAACTTTCAGGAATGATAGATACTGATGTGTAGTTGTGCATATCAGTGAGATAACAGGAGGTAAACTGTGGGCTCTCTTCTAATTATTTGTTGTAAAGAAAATGATTCTTTGTTATTCCTTTTACCTGCTACTTTTTTTTTCAAAATAAATGCTCCTTTTTCAGCTTTCAGTAGGCCCAAAGACAAATAAAAGATTACTATTACAATAAGCAGTTTTACTCTCCTTGCTATTGCCTTAGCCCTAATAGACCTCATATGTGCAACTTCTGAAGGTTCACACATTGTGTAAATAGAACAGCCTTCGGGCGTATATTGCCCCGTCTCGCGGTGCTCTTGTTAAATTTGTTTACTATGAAATATGTACATCTAGTGAAGAAAGATTGTCCAACTCATCATACACCACTTGGGGGATTTACTTCAAACTATTATAGATGGATTACCTTGATGTGAAGATGGTCATAAACTTCATGAAAAGCATTCCTCCCTCTTTGCCTTGCAAAAATTTATCACATCTATGCATAAAGATGTAAATGTTTGTGGTGACCATTTTTACCAATGTTACGGGAATTTTTTGTAATTTTTTTCACTAAAGATTTGCGCTTGATTGAGCTACAATATGATCGGAAAGGGGGCATCTGTCTCCTATGAACACAATTCTAACTGTTGTTCATATACCTCCAGTAAATGTTGGGCATGGTCAGGTCTTGGCTCTACTCTATTACTGCATTACTAAGGTGCTTGTTCTCATTCTTTCTTCTCAGAGTTTGTCTGCATACATGTTGAAACTGTGTTACATGTTTGTAGGTGGATGTATGTGCTGAGTATGTATATATAGCATTCTATGTCAATTAAACCCTTTACTCCATGAATACACCTTTCTGTGCCTTTGGTACAGAGTAGAACCAGATCAGACAACTCCTATAGGAGCTGTCTGATCAGAGTCTACTCTGTTTGCTTACGTATTAATATAGATCTGTTTTTACAGTATCTGCTTCAGCAAAAACTTCATGTGATAATATGCCATTTTAAAAATTTATCTGGTTGATATTTGTGGTGTCATCATTTCAAAAATATTCAAGGAGTAAAGGGTTGAAATCTGTTTGATACATTGCAATATTTACAGAATTGCTTGTTAACATTTTACTGTTCTTCTCAATAATAATATCTTCATGGAATTATATTATATCACTAGTAAAGAGATGAGTTTATCCCTTTACTCCATGAATATGCTTGAAAGACTCCTCCCATCATGAACATTGACTTTCTAATACAGTAAGATCCCTCTAAACTGGACGTTGAATATAGTAGAAGTATTCAGGGTGAAAGTCATGCAGAAAACTCCAGAAGGAGCTTTCTGCATGACTTTCACCCTGCCTTCAGCAGCTACCTACCTAAAAGTATCTAAATTCTTCTCTACAAGAATTCTGGTGTAGAGGGGTTTTACTGTAATATTTTGTATTGGTAAAAAAATATGTTATGTAAAAAAGAATAAGATCAGATCTAAGATATTCTATAAGCAACCAGAGAAGACCTTGATCAGACAGCTCCTATAGGATGTGTCTAATCTGGATCTTCTCTGTTTGAAAAAGTGTCAAAAGGCATTTCTATGGAGAAAAGGGTTACAATATGATTACTGCATTTATTATCTTGCGTACCTTGATTGATGAATTGATTCTGAATGTGTGTGGTACCTGAAGTCTTAACTCTTTCCCTCATAAAATGCTTTTTCACGCCTTTGCAAACAGAGTAGACCCAGATCAGATGACTCCTGTAGAAGCTGTCTAATCAGGATATGCTCTGTTTGCTTATGAAGTTATATAGATCTGGTCATAAAGTGTCTTCTTCGAAAATTTTGCCTTATAAACATTGAGTTAATGAATAGTCATTAAGTGAACAAATCATGCTTAGATATTCATTAGGGAAAGGGATAACTCGTTCTGAATGACTGTTCATTTGATTTACTTTTTACTTATTTACTGTATGTGTAAAAGTCATAACTAACATACTCTATGCTTGACGACTGCACTTTCAGTTAGTCATCACAACTTAACCCTTCTCTTGCTGAATTTGAAAATATATTTCTCCTTCTTTACCGATGCCCTGGTGTATAATTACATATATCTTCACTGTGTACAAGTATTTCGCTGTGCAATCACTGCTGTGGAGTGCATTGGTTGCACAATCAACTTGTAAATGGTGCAGACCCTGATGAGACAGCTCCTGCAGGAGCTGTCTCATCTAGGTCTTCACTATTTACAGGTATGTATATTGACGTGAATAGCAAGCGAAGGGTTAATCATCCATAAGTATGACATATGTGTTGTTAATCCTTTACTTCATACAGA
The DNA here is from genome assembly GCA_963576725.1 of Azorinus chamasolen. Classification (NCBI taxonomy): domain Eukaryota; kingdom Metazoa; phylum Mollusca; class Bivalvia; order Cardiida; family Solecurtidae; genus Azorinus; species Azorinus chamasolen. Next base: position 35,919,913 of record OY755235.1, read on the forward strand.
TGTCATTTAATGCCTTTACAAACAGAGTAGATCCAGATCACATGGCTCCTGTATGAGCTCTCAGATCAGGATCTACTGTGTTTGCATATGTAAATATTTACATTCGCCCTGCAACGTCCTTATATAACCTTATTCTAAAAAGAAAGTTGCATAACCTCATGAACACCGGAAGCACGTCATTCATTTCTTAAATATAAGAAATACAATGGAATATAAATATAAGAAATGAATGACGTGCTCCCGGTGTTCATGAGTTATGCAACGCATAGCTTTACGAGCAAAGATTCACGTGAAGCCCTTCGGGCTTCACTAACTTTGCTCGTAAAGCTATGCGTTGCATAACCCCATGAACACCGGAAGCACGTCATTCATTTCTTAATTATATAGCTTGCAAAACAAACATGTGTACACAAACCATTATAAACATTAAGCTAATGAATACGCATGAGTTCTTTATTTCTGACTTGAATATTCATGGAGTAAAGGGAGAACGATCATAATATGTTTGTCTCAAGTATAAAAAATTATTTTATAGGTATTTTATGTTTGTTTTTCCCCACAGACCTTACAAGTAGTGACAGAGAAAGCGAGCACTTTCTGCGTAAATTGAATCGTGCACGGTTTGCCCTAGCCAGGACTGAAAGCATCCGATCAGTCAGCAAGAGCTGCTATGGAAAACCACCATACAGACGAGCAGTCTCAGTGCCAATGCATTTACTGACAAAGACTCAGTTGAAAGGTATGAATACAATCATGCTTTATTCATAGCAATCAGTGATAAAATTTTGAAAACCTTGCAGTAGTCTAGATCCAGATGAGATGTTGAGTAAGTGAACATTTTATTGGTAACCAAACTAAATCAAATGAAAATGAAGAAAAAAAATTATGTGAAAAAAAGAAAATGCTTTTAGGCCCTTCTGTGCTCACAAACATTGGACTGTGTCTTTACAGTGTAGACAAGTCAAGTTATTGTTATTACAGAGTTGGGTATATAGAACCCATTCCCTCATATTGACACCTTTTGAAGCCTCTGTAAAAGTAATCTATTGAAACCATTGTGATAAATAGAGCATTTGCTCCTATAGGAACAAATGCTCTATTTATCACAATTGTTTCAAACTACAAAATTCTAAAAAAAATCATTTTCTCAAGTTAATGCTCCTTTTCGGTAGGTTTATTCAAAGTGGTTGGATCTAAAAATAGCCTATGAGGTAATGGGTTAACCCATGGATATATTTCTTGTTAGGTTTAAAGCATTCTAAAGAAATGTACAATGAATATTGAGCCCTTTATCTGTTTGCAAAGGCTAAATAAAAGTGCCCATCTACTTAGAATATAAGTACAAATGAATTGAAAGAATTGCTATGAACAGTAGAGTATACTTGTGTCTTTGTTTTTCATTATGTGAAGGGGACAAGGACAAGGAGAAGCAGTGTTTACGGCAGCAATCAGCACCCCAGTTTAGACTGAGCAGACAGGGAACCTCTAAGTTCAACCTTGGAGCCCTTACCAACTCTGTCTTTCAAGGTTTGTTCATGCAAATTATGTCTCTTTCTAACAGTTTTGAGTTTTGAGAATAAGTTTGCTTACTTATACTTTTCTTAAAACTTCAACCCTTTCCACCATAAATACGCCTTTCTACGCCTCCGTAAAAGTCACTTCTGAAAACCATTGTGATAAATAGAGCATTTGCTCTATTTATCACAATGATTTCAAAACTACACAATTCTAACATTTTCCATTTCGCAAGTAAATGCTCCTTTTGAGTAGACTTAGTCAAAGATGTTTGGTCTAAAAATATCCTATGAGGGAATGGGTTAACTCATGAATATTCTTGTAAGAAATAATGACATAATGAATATTTAGTAGCTGAATTTTTATAATGGTACTGGTACATGAATTTTTTGTTCTTTGGCAGAAACTGTTGAATCAGATCTATATACATTTGTAATTCCGTAAGCAAACAGAGACTGGGTTTTTCTTATCCTTTTAAGTTTACCCCGTGCATATTCATGGAAGATGACATGAACATTCATGGAAGACTGTACCCATTATAAACATTTAATAACTATTTTATATTGTTAAATAAAGCACATGAATACATAGCTATGCCAAATAGTATAATTAAATGCTGGTCTTTATTTAACTATTAATCTTGGCCATGCCAGAAACTGTAGAATCAGATCTATATTGCTTCTTAACCCTTTCCCTCATATAAACGTGTTTTCACGCATTTGCAAACAGAGTAGACCCAGATCAGATATAGGAGCCGTCTGATCTGGGTCTGCTCTGTTTGCTAATGGAATTTGATAGATCTGTTTCTTTACTTACTAAAATGGCTACAATGTTCCACCTTCAATATTTCCTGATAACTATTTTGCCTATGAATATTCAGTAGGTATCAATAATTGAAATAAACATAGAACAGGGAAAGGGTTAAACAAACAGAGCCTACCCTGATCAAATGACTCTTACAAGAGCTGTCTTATCTGGTCGACTCTGTTTGCAAAGGCATCAAAATACGCCTCTGTCAGGAAAATAGGATAAATAATTTTTGTAGCAGGAAGTTACCATTAATACTTACATTTCTGATGTTGATTTAACCGCTACTTATTGCATGTTCATGTAAGACCTGTATGATCTGGTCGACTGTGTTTGGAAAAGTGTAAAAAGGTGTTGCTATCAGGTAAAGGGTTAAGCATGATATATCATGGTACCGTAAAAACCTTCTAAACCGGACATTAAATTTTACTAATAGTACAAATATCGGTCTTGGAGACAGGTGGCAGCTTAATGCAAGATGAAAGTAATGCAGATAGCTCTTAGGAGCTTTCTGCATGACTTTCACCCTGCATTAAGCAGCCACCTGTCTAAAAGTATCTACATACTTCTCTTCTAGAATTTCGGTTTAGATGGGTTGTACTGTACATTATGTTATTAAAAAAGCTTTATCATTTTCGTTGTAGGAGGCTACTTGAAGGAGTTTACAGATGAGGAGAGTAATTTTGCAGCCCTGTTACAGAGAGCTATGGACCTTGAGGGGGTAGATCGGGAAACAGTGTATCAACTGGTGGCTCTTCTCATGAAGGTGCATAAACAAATAATCATATTATAGTTTATTAATGTGAAAGTCCCTACAATAAACTTACATTTTCTATAACATCATAGAAATTGGTATTTGTTATGTTCAATCATTATTATGAAGATTGTTAATTTGAACTTTTATAGAAAATGCCCCTGTGATACAAAATAAACCTTTTCATCCATTCTTATAATTTTTATACTACAGCAATTTATTGTCGGCCTATCACGAACAGTTAAGGAAACTAAAATGCAACTAGAATATATACTTATACATTGCATCGGGTCTTAGATATCAAACACATGAAAGTTTTGTCTTCTTTGGTGTTTATACGATTGATTTTCTTGCGATATACTTCTTTTCAGCATACAGACAAATACAAAAAAAAAAAGACAAATGATGCATGTAATTTTTAGACATTTTTGAAACATGTTGCATGTAGAGACTATCATTTTAATTGTTAATCCCTTACTCCATGAATAATCATGTAAGATGTAATGAATGACATCATGAATATTAATTAGTTGATTTTTAGCTCACCTCAGTATTAGGCTGGGTCCTAGTAGTGGTTACCGTAGCATCCCCCCCTAGACTTTTTTTCATGGGTACCAAATTGTTCGTTGGGGTCCTTAGAACACATTTTGAGCATGCCCCCAAAAATAAGTTTGTCCCAGCTATGTTTTATTTAACGGTTTCCATGGTAACCCGAGGTAATTTTCGAAACTACCTTGGTTCAGAAAATGCGCCATAACTTTGTTTTTAGAAGCAATAGAAGGACAAAACAAGTACCAAAGTAAAGCAGAGACATATAGCTTGAATATGATATATGATTTTATTAATATTCATAAATGCATTCTTATGAATATTAATGAGGAAGTAAAAAATGTGATTTTTTTAGAAAAAGGGAGTTTGTTGTTTAGTCTGAGAGGCTTATTAATGCACAGAAATTATTGAATTTAGGTTTAAGTTGTTCGTTGGAGTCCTCAGAACACATTTTGAGTATTTCCCCAAATAATTTTGTCCCATCTATGTTTTATTAAACGGTTTCCATGGTAACCCGAGGTAAATTCCGAAACATCCTTGGTTCAGAAAATGCGTAATAACTTTGCTTTTAGAGGTAATAGAAGGACAAAACAAGTACCAAAGTAAAGCAGAGACATATAGCTTGAATATGGTATATGATTTAATTAATATTCATAAATGCATTCTTATGAATATTCATGAGAATGTAAAAAAATGCGTTTTTTAGAAAAAGGAGCTTGTTGTTTAGTCTGAGAGGCTTATTAATGCACACAAATTATTGAATTCAGGTTTGAATTGTTTGTTTGGGTCATCAGAACACATTTTGAGCATTCCCCCAAAGTAATTTTGTCCCATCTATGTTTTATTTAACGGTTTCCATGGTAACACGAGGAGGTAAATTTCGAAACATCATTGGTTCAGAAAATGCATAATAACTTTGCTTTTAGAGGCAATAGAAGGACAAAACAAAAACCAAAGTAAAGCAGAGACATATATCTTGATTATGATATATAATTTTAATAATATTCATATATTCATTAATGAGGAAGCTTTTTTAGAAAAATGAGTTTTTTGTTTAGTCTTAGAGGCCTATTAATGCACAAAAATTATTGAATTCAGGTTTAAATTGTTCGTTGGGGTCATCAGAACACTTTTTGAGCATTCTCCCAAAATAATTGTGCCCCAGCTATGTTTTATTAAACGGTTTCCGTGGTAACCCGAGGTAAATTTCGAAACTATCTTGATTAAGAAAATGCTTCATAACTTTGCTTTTAGAGATAATAGAAGGACAAAACAAGAACCAACGTAAAGTAGAGACATATAGCTTGAATACGATATGTAATTCTATTAATACATATAATGCATTCTTATAATGCATTCTTATGAATATTAATGGGGAAGTAAAAAATGCGTTTTTAGTTTGACGAGTTTGTTTTTAGTCTGAGAGGCCTAATAATATACAAATAGTTATTGAATTCAGATTTAAATGTTTTAATATCAACATACAAATAAAGGAAAACATCTTTGGTTCATGTAATATTTCTAAAACATGTATATTTAAGCTAATTTGCATATAACGTGCGTAAATGAATAAGCAATTGAACATAAGCCCTATATTTAGCATTGTTTCGAGTGTACTATCTTTTCTATTATTTATTTTACGTAAAATACCAGAACAACAAACATTGACAAGAGCAGAGGGTCATTACTTTGGGTTCTTGAATATTAATTCATATTTATGAATATTAATGAGATGTAAAATAAACACACTTGAATGAGCTGTTCTTTTTATCTGAGATTATTTTAGTTAACCAGTATAGAGCTTGATACTGCCTGAAACAGCGATATTGATGTTCATGTATATAAATATGTAGAAAATGAATATTATTTCAAAGTCATGAATATTAATGAGAATGTAAACTGTTGTAGGAAAGTAGGTTTTTCTATTATATTGCAATATACATGTATGTGAACAACACATTTCTTGTAAGAAATTACAGCGGAGGAATTGAGCCTCATGCATGTTTTATGAAGAATATTACTGTTATGGGTGTTTTGTAATGCAATAGAAAATATATAGCATCTCGACTGTAATCGTCAGCTTATGTTTACCCATATTAGCCTTGCGTGACTTCTAACTTACTCGCGATGTCTTATGCATTTGCTTGATTATTTACCACAGCATGCCAGAGCAACGCAATGCTTCTTGCGAGCATTTCGCGACAGGCTGGAGAACTCATTAAGTGTGTCTGGCCTGCTGCGGATGCTCCGCGTCAGCTCCCTATCCAGTTTCATCCCTCTGGACAGGGGAGACGTGGGAGCTTGCTGTCCGATGGAAGAAGTATTCTTCTCTTTGGTCAGCGACTCCCTCGCAACAGACAAATCACTGTCATCTAAAGCTCAGAAGAAGCCTGCTTCTTCTTTAAAATCTCTTTCGTCAACAGCCCCTGTGGTGCAGTCGATCTCCCAGTTGTTAGTTGCAGATCGGCACCCAACTGCTGGCCCGGGCGCGGGTTCCCCGTTTACCACTTGAATGGTACCCTTTGTTCTGGTCCCAGGTACTATTGTTGCCAGGTCTCCCGGTCCGCTTGTTGTGTGAATCTAGGCCCAGTTATCCGTCACCGGTCCCCGGTGTCCTGGCGTTAGTGCTTCCCTTTCATGACATCACCAGCAGACCGGTCTACCGAGCCCCCGCCCAAAGATGTCACTGTGTATTCTTTGGCCCGGTGTCCTAAGTTTGCTCTCCAACGGTCCTCCGGTGGCCCGGTCTGGTCCTTTGGACCAGGATACCGAAGTGGACCGGTAAATCTACCAGTCCAATCTTTTCTACAGGGCATTCTGTCTCTACACCGCATTACAGTGGTGAAAGTCAACAGGAAGCTGCTCTGGCTAAGTCTAGACGTTCTTGGTCGTCTAGACCCTGCAATTACTCTTCATCTTCTGAGTACACCTCGGACTCCCCAGCCCCCATCCCACCCACTCCGTAGGAGGCGTAAAAACCGTCTTATTCTTCTAATGGGAACCGGAACTCGCACCGCTCTCATCGCAGATCGAGGTCTTACTATTACTTTTCTATGCGAAGACATCGCTATGCCTCCTCAGATTCGCCGGCTGGTCGCTCTCGATAGCCGACACTCATTCTGGAAACCAGCAAGCTTCACCTAGAGGGAGAATAGCTCTCACGTGAACCCACAGTCCACACTTCTATGTCTGTGGCGAGTCCCACTCTTCCCGGGTGCTACCATCCATGGCGTTCACCAGGGCGGATTCTGAGGGAGAGCAGGAAGACACTTTGTCCATTATGGCTCCTAGGGATGGTCCTATTTTTTAAGGGAATCAGACTTTGTGGAAGCCTCTCACTCAGATTTAGACGGGACTTAGTCCTCTTTTTCTTTAGATGATTCTGAACATCAATATTTTCTATTGAGAATGCGTGTGAAGATTGTTTTAGAATCATCCCACCCTCTGTCTGCCCTAGACCCCCGAATCCTATTCACAGGGGTCCTCTATCCTCTTCCGTGCTAGTGTCAGTCGAAAAAGTGGACCTCCCTAACCTAATTAAGTCTAGGGAGTCTCTTTCTCCTTCCACCGGACTTCTTTCCCGTTTGCCTGACCTGGACGAAGATTTTTGTGCCAGCCCGGCAACTGGCTGGATCATGTCCGCTAAACTCTTACGGACAAGGGTTCCCTGGGTATCTCTTAGGCCTCCGGTTTCAAATGAAAATCGACCAGGGATGTTTTATCAGATCCCCTCACTTGTTTCCGACAGCCCCAGGGGCGGGCATTAGGCCCCCCTCCCCTCTCTCTCTCTCTCTCTTTTTTTTTCTCTCTCTCATTCACTTCTTTAGCACCGGCAGTTGCATCCAACAGATGGGATTCACTTCAAACATTGACGTATTATCATTGACGTACGTATTATTATCGATATTTAAGACAGGTGACAGCTTAATGCATGGTGAAAGTCATGCAGAAAGCACCTAGTGCAGCTTTCTGCATGACTTTCACCATGCATTAAGAAGTCACCTGCCTAAAAGGGTCTTAATGCTTCTATAAAGAAAATTCGAATAATCGAGATTTTACCGTATACTCAAAATAATACTAAATACAATGCTCATAGAAAATTGCTTATTCATATACGTACATTATATGCAAATAAGCTGAAATACGCATGCTTTATAGAAATATTACCTGAAACAAAGATGGTTTATTTTCCTTCACATGAAAACATTCAAACATGAATTCAATAACTCTTGTTTATTAATAGGCATCTCAGACTAAACAATAAACTCCTTTTTTCTAAACAAAAATCGGATTGTTTTACTTCCTCAATAATATTCATAAGAATACATTTATGAAAATTAGTTAAATTACATATCATATTCAAGTTATATGTCTTTGCTTTATTCAGGTTCTTGTTTTGTCCTTCTTTCGCCTCTAAAAGCAAAGTTATGACGCATTTGTTTAACCATGGATGTTTCGAAATTTACCTCGGGTTACCATGGAAACCGTTAAAAACATAGCTTGGACACAATTATTTTGGGGAATGCTCAAGTGGTGTTCTGCGGACCCCAACGAACAATTTAAACCTGAATTCAATAATTTTTGTGCATTAATAGGCCTCTAAGACTAAACAAAAAACTCATTTTTCTAAAAAAGCGGATTTTTATACTTCCTCATTAATATTCATAAGCAATCATATATGAATATTATTAAAATTATATATCATAATCAAGATATATGTCTCTGCTTTACTTTGGTTTTTGTTTTGTCCTTCTATTGCCTCTAAATGCAAAGTTATTATGCATTTTCTGAACCAATGATGTTTCGAAATTTACCTCCTCGCGTTACCATGGAAACCGTTCAATAAAACATAGATGGGACAAAATTATTTGGGGAAATACTCATAATGTGTTCCGAGGACTCCAACGAACAACTTAAACCTAAATTCAATAATTTGTGTGCATTAATAAGCCTCTCAGACTAAACAACAAGCTCCTTTTTCTAAAAAACGCATTTTGTTTACATTCTCATGAATATTCATAAGAACGCATTTATGAATATTAATTAAATCATATACCATATTCAAGCTATATGTCTCTGCTTTACTTTGGTACTTGTTTTGTCCTTCTATTACCTCTAAAAGCAAAGTTATTATGCATTTTCTGAACCAAGGATGTTTCAGAATTTACATCGGGTTACCATGGAAACCGTTTAATAAAACATAGATGGGACAAAATTATTTGGGGAAATACTCAAAATGTGTTCTGAGGACTCCAATGAACAACTTAAACCTAAATTCAATAATTTCTGTGCATTAATAAGCCTCTCAGACTAAACAACAAACTCCTTTTTTCTAAAAAAATCACATTTTTTACTTCCTCATTAATATTCATAAGAATGCATTTATGAATATTAATAAAATCATATATCATATTCAAGCTATATGTCTCTGCTTTACTTTGGTACTTGTTTTGTCCTTCTATTGCTTCTAAAAACAAAGTTATGGCGCATTTTCTGAACCAAGGTAGTTTCGAAAATTACCTCGGGTTACCATGGAAACCGTTAAATAAAACATAGCTGGGACAAACTTATTTTTGGGGGCATGCTCAAAATGTGTTCTAAGGACCCCAACGAACAATTTGGTACCCATGAAAAAAAGTCTAGGGGGGGATGCTACGGTAACCACTACTAGGACCCAGCCTATATGTTCAGATGAGCTTTTGTGAATGTCTGGCATTCATCTGTCCATCAACAGTTGCTTTAACCTGTTACTTCATAGGCTATATTTTAGATCCAACCACTTTGAATAAATCTACCCAAAAGGAGCATTAACTGTAGAAAAGGAAAATTTTAGAATTTTGTAGTTTGAAACCATTGTGATAAATAGATAGAGCATTTTCTTATATAGGAGCAAATGCTCTATTTATCACAATGATTTAACAGGTGACTTTTACAGAGGCGTAGTATGGCGTATTTATGGAGGAAAGGGTTAAATGACATCTCTGAAACCATATGGCAAGATGTAACCAAACTTTACTTAAATGATCTTGGTCTCATGCTGTATCAAAATTTGCTAAATGAATCTAGATCCATGGAGAATTCTTGTGACCCAAAATTGCTAAAATCATTTCGATACTGCCAAAAGTGGGACTAGATTTCCTTATCTAGCTATATCTTCTCTGAAACCGGTGATTCAATTTGAATTGTATTTGATAGGTAGAGTTGCTTGGTAACCCATGTTGATATCTGAAAGAAAAACTCTGGCCGCCAGAAATGGGGCTAAATGTCCTTATATGACTGTAGTGAAAACTTTAAAAATCTTGTATTGTAAACCTGGCGATCCAATTTGAATGATATTTGGTAGGAGTTGTCTTCTGGTGACCCTCTACGGAAATTGCCTAAACCAAGTTGATCTGCAGATAAACATGGCTACTAGCGACAGGACTAAATTTCCGTATATGTCTATATGCAAAACTCTAAATATTTTCTTCTCCAAATAGTTAACGGTCCAATTTAAATTACATTTGGTAGAAATAGTCCCTTTGTGACTTTTTATCAAAATTGCTAAAACCATGCTGTTATCTGAGAAAAACCAGGGACACCAGGGGTGGGGCTAAATTCCCTTATAGGACTATACTCTAAAACGTGGTCCAGTTTGATGTTTGGTAGTAGTCCTTTGTTTGCCATATTGAGAATTAATTATGAGTACAATGCATTTTGAACAAATTGAATAATCTTCAGTTGAAAATTTAAAAGATTTTCGGTAATGGTTGTGACTAGTTTGATCTCTACCTAGTGCTATTCGCAGGTGGCCCTCTTGCTTATAATGTCTTGGATGAACAAAGAAATATTTTGCAATGGCACAAACTGTAGAATCAGATCTATATTATTTCATAAGCAAACAGAGAAGACACAGATCAGACATCTACATGGGCTTTCTAACCAGGGTCAAATCTGTTTGTAAAGGCATTAAATGGAGTTAATGGTTTTGCTGGATAAGTTTTGAGATTTTATAACATGGACCATGTGTACTGTATGTGACTGTCTCAACTTGTATTTCAGTACATGATCACTTGTAAGCAGGAGAATCTGTCAGAAGATGCCCAGAAAGCAGAGGTAAGTTAGAGTGAGATCTGCACTAGCCAATAAAACTCGAAGCTGTTGATTACAGGTGTGTTATTCTTATTAATTAGCAAACAATAAGCATGATATGAACGATGCATCATGGAGATGAGGGAGATAAATTGTTTTGAAAAATTTGCTGTCTCACTCTGGTAATAACCGTTATATATTACTTAAGTTCTAGTTCTGCAAAAGTTTGTATATAGAGTAAATGAACACCTCTGTGTGGGCTGATAGATCCCTCTCCTCAAGACAGATCATTGTGTGTCCAGAAAGTTGACTTTATCAGTGCTCATTTCTATGGTGAATTTGATCATTCTGTGATAAATGTTGAGGGCCATGATGAAGGTGTCCAACTCCTCTCTGCTATGTATACACATTATAAATCTTCAATGAACCACCACCATGATGTAAATTGTAATTGTTAGTTAATCACGAGTCTGTGTTAGGTTACTTATTGTGCAATATTAACAAGTTATCAAACCCTCAAGCTGGTGTATTAGTGTGGCAAAAGTATTGAATTTACAGTAAAACCTCTCTATAGTGGACAATAAATTGTGTTAATGAGTTGATATTAAGGCCAAGTGGTTGCATAAAGCAAGATGAAAGTAAAACAGAACGGACCATTCTGGTTTACTTTCACCTTGCTTTAAGCAGCCACCTGCCTTTAACACAAACTATTTGATGTAGATAAGTGGTCACTATAAAGAGGTTTTACTGCACTAATGTGCAATTTTCAATCATCCAGTAATCACTGATAACACAATAACATGTTGCTATTTAACACTTTACCTGTTGCATATTCATATAAAAATAATGACTGTATGAACATAAATTACCTCAAGGTTTTTTATGGTATTTGAACAACTTTACATGGTAGAAATTGCAAAATCAGATCTATATTATTTCATAAGCAAACAGAGCAAATACTGATCAGAGAGCTCCTACAGGATCTGGGTCTGCTGTGTTTGCAAAGGTGTCAAAAGGTGTTTCTATGAGGTAAAGGGTTAAATGGAATGAGTTTTCTATGTTTCTGTTTCAGAATATCGTTTTGAGGCATTTAAATGTGTTACTAGGCTACAACCAATCTGAGACGTCTTTTAGTGTTCCTTCGTACAAGCTGAGGTAAGATAAACAATTAAGTGTTTGACCATTTTACCTGATAGAGACTCCTTGCTGTATGCTGAAACCCTGTGGTGAGCAGGTGTCATCCAGAACATTTTAGCTCTCAGAATTGAGCAGTTTTTATTCGATTGTCAACAAACCTTGCGAAAATGTTTAGCACTTGAATTAGTAAAAATTGCCCGTTTTAACTGTGTCTGCTCTCTAAGTCGGAGTTTTTATCCCATCTTCACCAACTTCATAAACTTGCTTGTGTGTGGTAATAATAACTTGACCAAGTTCAATAACAAGCTAAATGGCCTCAGGCACTTTTGAGTTATGGCAAATGAATTAGCAGAAAAATTGTCAATTTTAGCCATGTCCACTCTCTAAAACAATGGGTTTTTATTTGATCTTCATCAAAATTGTGTGTGGTCATAATATTTCGATCACTGTTGATAATCAGCCAAAGTTGCCCTACTTAAGAATTAGCCAAAATTACCTATTTCACCTTTGCCTTCTCTCTAAATCAACTTGTCAATCAGATCTTCCAAATACTTTACAAAAACTGTATGTGATCACATTGCTCAGCCAAATTTAATAACCAGTCAAATGACCTCAGGCATTTTAGAGTTATGGCCATTGAATGCGCCAGATTTGCCTATTTCAGCATTGTCTGCTCTCTTAGTTGACTAGTTTTTATCATATCTTCACCAAACATCATGAAATTGTATTTAGACATATAATCTTCGCTATGACAGTTTGATGGTGTGCGGCTTTTGGGAGTTATTCCCCTTTGATTCACAAAAAATCATATATTTATTACCCTTATCCTCTGCTGAATGCAAAATACTGTTTTGGGTTTGTCCATCCATCTGCCCATCCATCCGCCCATCCATGCAGAGGGATATTGTTTTGGGTTTGTTGCATATGTTATTATTCAGGTAATTAACCCTTTACTCCATGAATATTCATGTTAGAAATAATGACATCATGAATGTCAATTAGAAAAAAATAATTGTTATAATATCACATGGACACATGAATTGTTGGTCATGGCAGAAACTGTAGAATCATATCTATATTATGTCATAAGCAAACAGAGCAGACCCTGATCAGACGGCTCCTATAGGAGTCGTCTGATCTTGGTCTACTCTGTTTGCAAAGGTGTAGAAAGGCGCATATATGGAATAAAGGGTTAAAGTTCATACAGTTAATCATTTCTTTCATGAATATTAATGAGGTAGAGTGTTCAGTATTTAACACCAGTATTGTTTATGTATTAATTCATGTGTGTTTTCGTTGTATATTTCAGGACTTCAGCAGTGTTTAATGCTTATCTAGCTGGGACAGCCTATGTAAGTGTGTTTCTTTTGTTAGTAGATGTGATTTGCATTCTTCTCTTTGCAGTAGTGAAATATCAGGGGCTTCATTTCCTTTCAAAAACTTAGTTAATCACTATAACCTTTGACCAATGTTAATGGAAATTAAAAATTCCTTAAGAATTGTTACCCAATTCTCTGTAAAACAAAACTATTTATTCCTTGTTATTGCAAAGCCATATATACTCAGCCATATGTAAGTAAAGACATTAGTTCATTTCTGATTTGGTATTTCTTTGATAGGATACCATTTGCACTTCATTTCAGGTGCTGGACAGGAACTTTGAGCTTGGAAACAAGATACTGCCTATCACCCTGCTACTGCTAAAGTATGGGCCTTCACCCCAGCGATACGCCAGTGACAACCAGCCCCCAAACTACACACTATGGTACTTGGAGCCTCACACTCGTATTGCCTGGCTGCACACATTTTTGGTCATACTCTACAAGGTACCACTCTTGTTATTTGATTTATAAAACACACAAACGCACACACACAGTAGAAGCATCCAGCAAAGATAGTGGTGTTATCTGGCAGCCAATGACATTGGTCCCTATTACACATTTCTGTTATGTAATGGAAAAGGTGAATTATGTGTACTTGAACAGAATTTCATAATAACATATTTTTTTCTCTTTTGTGAAGAAATTTGTTTTTTTTTCTCTTTTGTGAAGAAATTTGTTTAAGGATTCTATACTGACTGGCACAGTAGAACCTCTCTAGTGTCAACTTAATGAATAAACATGGGTTTCTTTACATTATCCCATTACCTCATTGGCTATTTTAACACCCAACCTCTGAATTAATCTACCAAAAAGGAACATTAATTAGAGAAAAGGAAAATTTTAAAATTTGTAGTTTAAAACCATTGTGATAAATAGAGCATTTGCTCCTATAGGAGCAAATGCTCTATTTATCACAATGGTTTCACAAAGTTACTTTTACAGAGTCGTCAATATGAGGGAATGGGTTAAGCAGGTTGTTGCATAACAGGGCAAATGTAATGTAGAAAGCTCCAATAGGAGCTTTCTTCATAACTTTTATCCTACATTAAGCTACCACCTGCTTCTATGGCACAGAATTAGAATTCTGTTTGGTGAATTCATTAGAAAGGTTTTACTACATATTCATCAGTCATTTACTGACAGAATTTGTTACGTGATAAGTTTGGATCAACGTAAGGTTTATGACATGGCATAAATCGTGAGTTTCATTTTTTACTTCATGAAGTACCAGATCAGCACTTCGCCAATATCAGCTACCGTGCACACCCTGGTGACAATTGTGGTTAACACAATAGAAGCCCAGCATCATCACTGTAAGGTCCTTCCCGAGGATGCCATGCCCCCGCCAAGCCCAAACATGCCACGCAGTAAAGGTAATATAGTCTCTACTAACTGAATTTCAGACTAAGGTATCTCCTTGGGTGCATGCAAGCTGTTGGAAATAGATCTTTACTGTTTATGTAGTTAGATGAATTAACCCTTTACTTCATATAAATGCCTTTTAATGCCTTGAAAACAAAATTAACCCAAATCAGACAGATCCTGTAGGAGCAGTATGATCTGGTTCTTGTCTGATTGCTTATGCCTTATGAAATGATAAAGATCTGGTTCTACAGTTTATGCCAAGTTTAAAATTTCCTGTTTTTATATGTCATTATAAATAATATCTTATTAATATTCAAAATATTGTTACTTCAGCAGTTGGTCAGTGCTGGCTTTGGTTGTACCAGAGATGTCTTTTCTTGTCAAGCCATTCAATTATTATTAAAATACATATACATGTATTTAAGTAAACACTTGCAGTGTTTAACCTTTTCCTTCATATAAATGCTTTTTCACTTGTTTGCAAACAGAGCAGACCCAGATCAGATGGCTCCTATAGGAGCAGTCTGATCAGGGTCTGCTCAGATTGCTTTTGACATGATATAGACCTGATTCTACAGTTTTTGTCCAAGCAAACAGTTTCCTTGAAAAGTTTACTTTATAAAAAAAATCAGTGTATAAATATTCATGATGTCATTATTTCTTAGATGAATAATGGGACAGGGAAAGGGTTAACTAATGAATTAAATCTCAGACTTTGCATGATTTGTACAATGGTCTCTTGCAATGGTTGTTAAAGACTCTGCCAAGATCAGCATTAGTGACCTTGAAAACATCCAGGAGACGGAGACACCACCACAGAGTCCAGGGCGAGTCAGTGCTGGAGATGTGATCATTGAGATGGGAAGAGCATCGGACCACACAACAGTTAGATACAAGAAGAAAGACATGGAGAGGCAGAGAACACCGTCACCAAAGGTCAAACCAGAGCATGGTAAACAATAGTCTTGTATTACAGTTTATGGTAGGTGTAGGATCTAGTAGGACAGTAGAACCCCTCTTAACTGGAATTTTATGACAGAACATTTTAGGTCATTTTGGGCAGGTTGCTGCTTACTTCACATTGACAGTCATGCATTAACCCTTTCCCTGTTCTGTATTTAGGTCAAATTTCAATACCTACTGAATATTCATTACCAAAATAGTTACACAAAGAAATAGGGAATGTGGAACGTTGTAGCCATTTTAGAAAGCAAAGAAACATATCTATCAAATTCTATTAGCAAACAGAGTAGACCCTGATCAGACGGCTCCTAGGAGCCGTCTGATCTGGGTCTACTCTGTTTGCAGATGCGTGAAAACACGTTTATATGAGGGAAAGGGTTAAGCTGCTACCTATATGAAAGACCAATTTTAATACTAATTTTAACATCCAGTTTACAGAGGTTTTACTACATATATTCATCCCACCAAAATGTAGATTTTCCTTTTATATGAGATTCTGTATGTTCAGGTCTGATTACCAACTCTTTGTGGTCTATTTTATTTGGACTTACAATTTGACATAACATGATATAAGGAAGCCTGTCCTCCATGATTTATGATTTAACTTTTTCCACTGTATTGATGAATTTTTGATAACCTATTCAACTAATCTGTATCCAGATGATACATCGAAAAACTCTGTGTATGATCAAAGAAAAAAGGAAGACATTAATTGAAGACAAAGAAAATATTTGCAGACAAAACATTTTTTAGTGTTGAAAGTGTTAGACCTAATGCGTAGTCAGGTTAGAAAAAATGCCAGAGCTAAGCAGATAACTATATTTATGCCCCGTTGACGATCGTCCGTCCATCCATCTGTCCATCTGTGTGTATTGCTTTTATGTGCAGTTGGTTGTCACAGTTTTTTCAGGTGTTATATGTCAGTAATTTCTACACTTATACACATGAAACTTCATATACACATTAATCACCATCTGTGCTATCAGATCAAATTTTACATGCAGTTGGTCGTCACATTTATGCACAGTTGGTTGTCACAGTTTTTTCATTGTCTCATATTTCACTAACCACTATAGCTATTGGCATGGAATTGCATATGCACATTATTAAACACCATCCTTACTTTCATTGAGCACCCAGCCCATGCTGCCCATAAGTCCAAGGTCAAGGTCAAATGACTTAGGAATTTTACATGCAGCTAGGTCTTACAGACACAATTTCTAGTTGCTACATTTTTTGTGGTTTATTGGCTGTTGCAAGAGTTAGATTTCTTTTTCTTGAAATAGTGTCAGAGCATCAAACAGTTTTTGTGTCGCCATCCTACCCTTAGAGATCACTTCTTCTTCGTCTGTCATAATGAATTTATCCATGGAGATTAGTTACGCTAAAGTAGCATCAACCCCTTGATGCTGAGTGTTTGTTTTTTCTGTTTGTCAGAGCCACCTCCTCGTAGGTATAAGCAGAGGAAACAGCCAAGAAAGCTTGTGCATTACCTGGACAATGAGACGGAGGACTCCTCGGACCAGCAGAGTGAGAAACAGGTGAATATTAGTTAATTGATTATTAACCCTTTACCTCATGAATAATTAGTAAGAGATAATGAGATCATTAATATTAATTAGCCTTGCTTTTATCATTGCACTAGGAACAAGAGAAGATTTTACCACAGCAGAAACTGTAGAATCATACTTATGTTATTCCTTTACCTGATGAATTTTCATGTAAGAAATGATGAGCTCATAAATATTTACTGGCTGAATTTTTTATAATGGTACTTGAACACGGGATTTTCTGACTTGGCAGATTAAAGAATCAGATCTATTTAATATTCCATATGCAAGCAAAGCAGCCCTGATCAGACCGCTCTTACTGTAGCTATCTGGTTTTGGCCTTCTCTTTTTGCAAAGGCATAAAAAGGCATTTATATCAAGTAAAGGGGTTATTCAAAGGGCAAACAGAGCAGACCCTCATCAGATGGCTCCTACAAGAGTCGTCTGATCTGGATCTGCTCTATTTGTAAATGTGTGAAGTGTTTCTATGGAGCAAGGGGTTAAGTAATCAGGTAGAGATGTTATCACATTCATTTATTGAGATGACTTGGCTTAAAGTATTTAACCTGGGGTCATGAAACTCATAGAATGGTTGAACATCTAAGTATAGCTATGATCTGCTGTCAGTAACACTAGCATTATACCAGGTCACACCATAGCTGCACTGTAAGTGTATGCATCTGTGTCTTATGGATATATTTCTATATAACCCTTTACTTGATATAGGCAGCCTTTTATATGATAAAGACACCTTTTGGCACCATTGCATACTGAGTAGACCCAGATCAGCTGGCTCCTGAATATATGTATGTGTGTGTATGTGTGTGTTTCAGACTGAGAGTTCTGGGGGCACGGAGAAGAAGGAGCGTCCTGTCAGTGTTGAGATGAAGATGGAAGAACAGCTGCAAGAGTTTGAGCAGCACTTGGATGGCAAACAGGCACCTGCTACTACAGGAATCAGGTCAGTATAGTATATCCCACAGGTATCAGGTCAGTTGGTAGTAGTAGTTTACATAGAAAAATGACGTTTCCACTCTTTAGATGAATTTATGATAAACTTCTCAACCCTTGTCAAATGAACACATGAATTTTTGGCTATGGCAGAACTTGAGAAGCTGTAGAATCAGATGAATATAATTCCATAAGCAAACAGTGCAGACCTTGATCAGACAGTTCTGACAGCAGCTCTGTTATCTAGGTCTACTCTGTTTGCAAGACATGAAAAGATCCCTCCATCAGGGAAAGGGATACTCCTCTATTCAAGAAAATGAGCATACCTGTGAATCGTTCTGATAAAAAATAAATTGTATCAATTTTTGGGATGGAAACACATTTTATGCCTCACTGGTTTTCGGTCTGTGAGTTTTATGACATTTTAAGCTCGTCTGTTTCAAAGAAAAGTCATGCTATTGTGATCACTGGGTCGTAGGTGTTGTCGTCGTTGCCGTTGTCGTCGTTGTCAGCAAGAAAAAACTTTAATGTAGCTCATTACTCGAAAAGTATAAGAGGTATCAACATGAAACTTCATAGTATAGTAGATCTCATTAAGGGGAAGGCCCATACATAAGAACCATAACACTTTATTTCAAAATTTTGGAGTTATGGCCCTTTATCGTTTAAATTTTTTTAGCTAGACAAGCACCAAATCTGACAAGCATTGGCTCTTGTTAGAAAATGCCAGTTTCAGTATAGGACCATGCATAATACTGAAATGTTTGAACATCATGTGATAAGTGAACAAGAAATACATTTCATCTACCTGTCATTGCTATGTAGGCGTATGAGCAGTAACCAGACTGATGCTTCCAGCAGCAAGGATGGCACAGGGACCACAATATCAGAAACTAGTAAGGAGGGGGGACTGTCAGAGGATATAGAAAGTGCGGAGGACAGTGAGAAAACACAGACCACATCTGATGCAGAGTCAGGAGGGGACCACAGGAGAGACTCACACAGAGGTAAAATAGAAGATCAGACATCCTCACAAGCATTTAATACTTGTTCCATTTTGTCCATTTTAACCTTTAAACTGCTGAGGAAATTATTTTTACACAATTTTTCACCTACATAATCAAATTTCCAGCTGTAATCAGTTTGTCTACCAAAATGCAGTCAGGGTGTCAAACAGTCTTTATCCCGAGGAGACGCCAAGTAACTCAGCTTCTCATCCGGACCCTAACTGACGTTACTGTTTGTAATCACTCTTCCGCCTGCAGCAGGCTGAAGGTTAAATTGATTTATATGGAACAAATTTCAAGGAATGAGCAAATGTTATAAAAGGTACAAAATTGTTGATTTGTTTTTTATTGATACTTTTTTTTTACTCTTTGCCCATTTGTGTCATAACCCATTATATGATGAATATTCATGTAAGGAATAATTAAATTTAATTTTTATTATGGCATATGAACACGGCATTTTTGCAATGGCATAAACCGTAGAATCAGATCTATATAAGAAATAGTACAGCCCACTGAGGGCCTTATTGCATTATAGTGACCTACCAGTCAGCCCGAAACTAGTTTCGGGCTGACTGGTAGGTCACTATAATGCAATTAGGCCCGAAGTGGGCTGTACTATTTCTTATAGTATACCGCATTCCTTTGTTCACGTAAATATTTTAGCAGTTCTGTGTCGCTCCGTGATTACTTCCATTGAATAAGTTATTAATCTTCAAATCAAATAACAATTAGATCTATTGCCTTTACTAAAGTTAAAAAATATTTTAGTATCAATTTATTCAAGCTGGATAATAATCATTATTTTACACAGAATCTATTTTCGAAAAATGCATTGTTTAAATACATTTCTTGGATTGAATTGTGCAAAGCCCAGTAGATCTAGAGCGTGATCGGGTAGCTAACTCATCACTGGAGTCGGTGGTCATAGCAGTGATGATGTTAGCTTTGTAGTTTTGAAACCGATGCTCAATGCATGGAGAATTGAAAGACAGATCCATCAAACTGATTGGATATGGAGAACTTACAGACCATTTGGCAGTACTTAACGTCAAGGAGGATAATGGGCTAATACATGCATGATGTCGTTGCGCTAATGACGTCATTTGATGACGTCATGACATCTGTAATAACCGCCCAATGTCACCATGACGCTGAATCAACATTATTTTCTTTGTGGCTGAATGCATGTAACAAAAATGTGACGTGTATTTCGACACGATACTCTTTGAAAAAGGCCCTTAGTGATCGAAATATTAGATCATGCTTTTCAAGTATTTATGTATTAATTAATATATAATTTAGAATGACATAATACATCAACGTGCGTTTCCGTATGCGCGGAAATTACCGAGCACCGGAAATTACCGAGCGCAGCTGTCCATATAGTGTCCCAGTGGGCACAATCGCAATTTAGGGACCGGTACTTTTAACATAAGTAAAGAAGGAGCGTATGTGGATAGGTAGAGTCATCTGTATATGTATTTATATATCTCTGGGATAAGGTATACTATTTATACAATTCATTTATCGGTATGTGTGTTTCCGTGTGCACGGAAACAACCGGAACTTACCGAGCGTAGCGGGCACTATAATGTTCCAGCGGGCACTATCGTAATTTAGTGACCGGTACAGTTTACATAAGTAAAGAAGGAGAGTATTTGAATAAGGTATACTATATTATTTTATAAGCAAACAAAGCACTGATCAGCTGTCTGATCTGGGTCTACTCAGTTTGCAAAGATGTGAAAAGATGTTTATCAGCAGTAAAGTGTTAATTGACTGGTGAGTGTAACAGTTTGGTTATAGAGACCCAGTTTAAAGGGTCTATACAGCATTCACGTACCTTGTTAATCAGAATTTATCACATGGCATTTGAAGTGAATTGAATGAAAAAAGTAACAAAAGTACAATAACTCGTCACCTGGTGAACAATTATGAGAACTCCACAAAATATGAATGTTAACTAAATGTCTTATAATTTTACATAAAGCAAGTTAATACATTGCAATAACAAATAGTACAGAATGAGATCTAAGATATTCTTTAAGAAACAGAGAAGGTTCTGATTAGTGGCTCCTGCTAGAGCCTCCTGGTCTTGGTCTTCTCTGTTTGTAACTGTGTCAAATGCTTCTCTATTAGGTAATGGGTTAAAAGATGAGCTAATGTTTGGTAAGTATTCTTCAAAGTTTAAAAAGAGTTTGGTTAAAAAATCCTGAAATTCTATATCCCCCCTCCCCTGATCAGGGGGGTGGGGTATTGTTTTTGCCCTGTCTGTCTGTTTCTTTGTCCCCAACATAAACATTGGCGATAATTTTGTAGCTATTGCACACACTTACTTCAAACTTGGCATGCATGTGCAACTTTTGGAGGCGAACATTTTTAAGGTCAAGGTCATACATCAATGGCAAATTACGGGTCAAATTTAGATTCGCGATAATTTTGTCATCATTCAACATAAATGGTTCCATCTTGGTAAGCATGTGCAACTTATGGAAGCACACATTTTAAGTGGTGACTTATTAAGGTCAAGGTTATACATCAGTTTCAAAGGTCATATCAGGGGCATATTGTTTCACAAACACATTGTTAATTATAGCAAGACATGATTTCAGATGACAGAAAATCATCTGGCACTCGGAGTAAAGCTGGCATCAAGCCTAACTTCAGACAGCGGAAGTCCAGGAAGACAGGCCTGTCTACAATAGAACTGCAGAAGAGGTTCCCAGAGTTGGTCACTGATACCCCAGACAGCGATAAAGGTGCCAGCAGGACAAGGTGAGGCCTTTTTTATTCCCCCATGACGACAGTCAGGGGGCATTATATTTTGCACCTGTCCGTCTGTCTGTCCGTCCGTCTGTCGCGCTTTGCTATAAAGTGTTATTTGTCAGTAATTCATACACTTATACACATGAAATTTCACATACACATCAATCACCATCTGTGCTGTCATTTGGTACTGCACCCATTCTGCCCTCAAGCCCAAGGTCAAGATCAAATGACTTGGAAATTTTATGTGCAGTTGGTTGTCACATTTACATGCATTTGGTTTTCACAATTTTTCATTGTCTGATATCTCACTAACCACTGTAGCTATTGCCATGGAATTGCATATACACATTAAACACCATCCATACATTCATTGCACACCCAGCCCAGGCTGCCTGCAAGCCCAAGGTCAAGGGTCAAATGACTTGGAAATTTTACGTGCAGTTGGTTGTCACAGTTTTTTCATAGTCTTATATCTCCCTAACCACTGTAGCTATTTGCATGCAATTGCAAATACACATTGAATACCATCTATACTTTCCTTGCACACAAAACCCATGCTGCCCACAAGCCCAATGTCAAGGTCAAATGACATAGGAATTACTTGGAAAGTATACGCGCAGTTGGTTGTCACATTTACGTGCAGTTGGTTGTCACAGTTTTTTCATCGTCTTATATCTCCCTAACCACTATAGCTATTCACATGGAATTGCATATACACATTAAATAGCATCTATACTTTCATTGATTACCCAACCCATGCTGCCCAAAAGCTCGATATCAAGGTCAAATGACTTAGGAATTTTACGTGCAGTTGGTTGTCACATTTTATTCATTGTCTTATATCTCCCTAACCACTGTAGCTAATCGCATGGAATTGCATATACATATTAAACACCATCCATACTTTCATTGCGCACCAGCCTAGGCAGCCTGTAAGCCAAAGGTCAAGGTAAAATGACCTAGGAATTTTATGTGCAGTTGGTTGTCAGAGTTTTTTCATCGTCTTATATCTCACTAACCGCTATAGCTATTGGCATGGAATTGCATGTACACATTAAACACCATCCATACTTTCATTACACACCCAGCCCATGCTGCCCGCAAGCCCAAGGTCAAGGTCAAATGACTTAGGAATTTTACATGCAGCTAGGCAAGCACCACCATGGGGGCATCGCTGTGTCTTACAGACATAATTTGACACCTTATTTGAACTGTAGAATTCTATGTTTAAACAAGTCCAACCTTAATTGAGTATCCGCTTAAGTGGATATCAAAATTTCACTGCTTAAGTAAAGTTGATGAAGAAGTTTTCCTTTTAGAAAACTATTCAGATGTCAAAATTGGCTATAAACGGAAGCAACAGTTCACTAAAGTATATTGTATACATGTTTTGTTTTTTATTTTGCCAATATATTTACAGTTTTACTTGAGATGATCAATATTTTTAAGGTTATTAGGTCACCTGAGCACAAAATTCTCAAGATGAACTTTTAGGATCAGCCATCTGCCTGTAGGTTAAGAATGATTATGATAATATATCATAATCAGCTTTATTTTTGCACAAGCTAGTAGTTAAGTAATTTTAGGGGACGAAAGTGACATAGGTGAATAAGTCTGGGGACGAATCAATTACAAAAAGTGAAACCGGATGTAAACCCGTCTGGCGAACATTTTCGCGATCACTTTCGCTTTTTCACGACTAAGCTGCAAGCAGTATTTTCAAAATCAACAACATAATTTATCTTTTAAAGTTATTTTTGGCCGTTATAAAAGAATGTCTAGCCGCGGGAAAGGTTCTAAGCGAATGTCAACCAGGGCAACAACAGCGGCGGCTGGAAAAAAGGTTCGAAAGGAAGCTAAAAAGCCGGAGGAAGTTGACGTCGTGTCTCTGGAATCGCTTCGAGAGGACGAGGGTCGAAGAAAAGGTGATGCTAGACGTGATTTCATTGATTTTGAACAAATATTTAGGCCACAGCGGGTATCTGATGACCAGACTGAAACGGATGAGCGTTTCGGAGCGGTCTTATATCCGGAAATGACTGTGCCGGGTGCATCGTCAAACTTCGACTTAGTCGGGTGTGGTGGAGATAGCGTTTCTGCTCATGTCCCCCGCCAGCTTTGCGAGAAAATATGGCAGGGGAAATTTATTAATCTGGCATGTTTATTGAAGGGCAGTGTGGAGTTAGAGAGCATGTTTGGCCCGGTTAGTGCTTTAGGGCTTAACGAGAGGGGGGAGTTGGTTCAGCAACCAAAGTCCTGCTCTAGTCACAAAATCACTACTATCGAGAAATGGACAGATGCTTTTCTCATTTTCATGAGCATATACATACGGAAATATCCGCAAAAAACACAAGAAATGGTGCAGTACCTGTCACTTATTAGAGAAGCTGCTAATGGTCAAGCTGGCGATGGCTGGATCAAATACGACGAACAGTTTCGTATTAGGCAGGAGACACAGCCTGGGGATTGGGGCAGAATCCATAGTAATCTTTGGCTTAAGATCATGACTCTGTCCAGGCCTATTGCTGTGTCTCCCTCCCCTTCCCCCTCCCCTTTTCGTGCTTCACGCTGCCTAGATTTTAACAAAGGGTCATGCAGTTGGGGAAACTGCAAATATTCACACACATGTGCATTATGTGGGTCGTATGATCACGGCAGGTGGGCTTGTTCTAAAGCTAAGCCATATCAGCCAACAATGCCAAATATTGGAAAAAATGCTCCTTTTCGTGGCGGCGCACAGGCCGGTAGAGGTTTTGGTCACTCCTTCAAACGTAAATATTGAGGCTAGCATTAAAACATGTGATATCAGCTCATTGGCGAAATCCCCTATAGATGTGAACATGCTTGAAAAAGTATTAGAAGGCTATGAGCCTAAAAAGGCAGATTACATTTTGAATGGTTTTAGATACGGGTTTCCCCTTCATTATGATGGCCCCCGTGAGGCAGTAGAGACAAAAAATTTAAAATCTGCAAATGCATTACCTCTTATAGTTAAACAAAAGATTGAGAAAGAGTTGTCCGAGGGTAGGATCGGAGGACCGTTTGTGGAAAGGCCATTTCAAACTTTAAGAGTTTCTCCGATTGGGCTAGTGCCAAAGAAAACTGCTGGTGACTATAGATTGATCCATCACTTGTCATACCCGGCAGAAGGGTCAATAAATGATTATATTGAACCCAGTTTATGTTCGGTTCAATATACTGAATTTGATAAGGCAGTCGAAATGATACAGGCATTGGGTCAGGGGGCTGAGTTGTTCAAAGTGGATATTCAGAGTGCATTTCGCTTATTGCCAGTTCGGCCACAAGATTTTGAATTGTTGGGATTTAAATTTGATGAAAAATATTATTTTGACAAATGCTTACCTTTTGGCTGTAGCATATCTTGTAGTACGTTCGAGAAGTTTTCTACATTTTTGGAATTTATGGTTCGTCGGGAGGCCAATTCGCCAAACCTGCTGCATTACTTGGATGATTTTCTTGAGGGGGGAACAAAGGGCACAGGGCGATGTCAGTGCTTGATGAATACCTTTATCAATTGTATGCAAAAATTGAATGTTCCGTTGGCTACAGACAAAACGGAAGGCCCTGCAGAAGTTCTTTGCTTTTTAGGTCTCGAACTAGACACTATGCTCATGGTTGTTAGGGTGCCACATGAGAAGGTGTTAGAAATTTTGGAAAAAATCAAGGCGATGCTGGAGAAATCTCGTACGACTCTAAAGGAAATGCAATCTCTAATAGGGGTTCTAAATTTTGCTTGTCGGGCAGTGGCTCCAGGACGCCCTTTCTGTCGGAGGCTCATTAACTCAATACGGGGTTTGACAAAGCCATATCATCATCTCAGGGTGACTAAGTCAATTCAGGCTGATTTAAAAATGTGGCAAAGGTTCTTTAGTGAGTTTAATGGGATTTCTCTGTTTAGATACAATGACTGGACATCCAATGATGCTATACAGTTGTTTTCAGATGGCCTTGGCTTTGGTGTTTATTTCTCAGGGCATTGGGCGCATGGGCAGTGGCCATCGGAATGGCGGGATCGGGGATTAACAGAAGATATCACTCTGCTTGAAATCTTTCCCATTTGGGTGTCATTGAAACTTTGGGGGAAGGCTCTAGCTACGCACAAGATAAGCTTCAATTGCGACAATCAAGCAGTGGTGCACATTATCAACAAAATGTCTTCAAAAAATGATGAGGTTATGGCTGTATTGTGGCTGATCACATTGGCATGCATGGAGAATGATGTTGTGGTTAGGGCGCAACACGTTCCAGGGCGTTTTAATAATATTTGTGACGCTTTGTCTCGTTTTCAGATGGACCGTTTCAGGCAGCTGACACCAGGGGCAGATGCTCAGCCGACGCCGCTGCCACAGGGCATTTGGGGTATCTTCGCACAACAGCCAAATCATTAATATCTGCTAGTATTGCAGCAAATACTCGATCAGTCTATAAAACGTCATTGGCAATGTTTAGTGAATTCAGAAGGGAAATTGCATTTCAAGAGTTATGGCCAGCTCCGATTAACCATATTGTATGCTTTGCTGCTCATTGCTTTAACAAGGGGCTGGCTGCCTCAACGATTGTTTCTTACATATCTGGTCTTAGTTTCTATCATAAGATGAATGGGTGGTATGATCTGATGGGATCGTTTCTTATAAAAAAAAGAGCTTTTGGTACAGTATCTGCATGTCCGCCCGTCAAAAACTGGATGTCTTCTTTTGCACAGTAATGGCTCCCCGCTTACACGTTTTCAGCTGTCCTCAGGAAAGTAATTATTTCATGTGGTTTGCAATCAGGTGGTTTCACTACTCACAGTTTCCGTATTGGTAGGGCTACAAGCAGAGGGTGTGGCAAGCGACAGAGGACACCTTCTGGGCTTTAACGGGTGTGACTTTCAAATTAGATGGCATGGGGAGTCCGCAATGAATGGCAAGATCTGCGCAGAAATATTCAGTGGCTGACTTTATCAGGTGATGCACCTGAATACTTAATACTCAATCTGGGTGGCAATAATATGGCAGATTGGGATCTCTGTACTTTCAAAACAAATATTCAGGCTGATATCCAGTATTTGGCGGGCATCTTTCCATCTGTTCAAATAGTGTGGCTCGATATACTCCCACCTTTGCACTGGAGGGATGCTGGCTCTTATACGGATAAGCAATTAGACATAAAAAGAAAACAGGTGAACAGATATGGGAGGGAGGCAGTTTGCGCTACTGGCAGGGGACATTTTATTGCTACAAACATAAATCGCTGCACTACCGGTTTTTATAGCCCAGATGGTGTTCACTTGTCATTAGTAGGTATTCATATGTATCTTCACACTGTGTCACAGGCTTTGGAAATTTTTAGGGAAGACCCCTCTTGTGTGAGCTTTATTCAGCTTGATTAACGCAGAATTTTGGGGAGAAATATTATTTTGTTTGTAATAATATTTCTTGTGGCGGAAAATTCTGGATGGCAGGCTCGCGCACCTAATGACCAGTTAATTAGCGCATATCAAAACGCAATCAAGTATATAACATTAAACTCTCCTTTGACTATGGCACAATTCCTAGCAAAGGAGGTTTATCTTTTAGAACCAAATTCATATAATTCAGTAGATTGGGGGCCAGGGAGAAGCCCGGAACAGTGTCAGGACACTTGGTATCTTCTGTGTATCCCCCAATCTTTTGGCAGTAATATTTTATTAGGTAGCAGTAATATTGTATTAGGTAGCTAAAACATGGCTCTCATGTCACCAGCAGAGGTGACGGCAGGAATTTTTGAGTTTTTTCATCGTCTTATATCTCACTAACCGCTATAGCTATTGGCATGGAATTGCATGTACACATTAAACACCATCCATACTTTCATTACACACCCAGCCCATGCTGCCCGCAAGCCCAAGGTCAAGGTCAAATGACTTAGGAATTTTACATGCAGCTAGGCAAGCACCACCATGGGGGCATCGCTGTGTCTTACAGACATAATTTGACACCTTATTTGAACTGTAGAATTCTATGTTTAAACAAGTCCAACCTTAATTGAGTATCCGCTTAAGTGGATATCAAAATTTCACTGCTTAAGTAAAGTTGATGAAGAAGTTTTCCTTTTAGAAAACTATTCAGATGTCAAAATTGGCTATAAACGGAAGCAACAGTTCACTAAAGTATATTGTATACATGTTTTGTTTTTTATTTTGCCAATATATTTACAGTTTTACTTGAGATGATCAATATTTTTAAGGTTATTAGGTCACCTGAGCACAAAATTCTCAAGATGAACTTTTAGGATCAGCCATCTGCCTGTAGGTTAAATACCCTTTAGAACATACAATTCTCAAGTGATCTCAATATAAACTTGGCTGTCATGTGTATGACCTCAAGATAATGGCCAGGTCAAATTACGGGCACAGTCAGATCAGTATGTCTACAGCTATGTGCACTTGATTTGTAAAAAAGGTCATATTTATCATGTTTACACAGTAATACTAGTGTTTCTTTATGAATTCTAATCATATGTGTGAATAATGTAGATGGTCATAAGATCTAAACCAAGTTCAGATATTGACAAAATCAGGTTTGACCATGTTTACGTTCTACCACTTGTGTTTTTTTCATGGATTCATATCATATTTCTAAATAATGTATATGGCCATATGATAAGATATTTGTCAATGTTGTTATTGGCATAATCAGAGTTTGGTGCCCTTGGCGTAAGTTTACCCGCTAGCACGTTTATTTCTTCACAAATCTTAATGACATTCATGAAAAATGTTTATGCCATAAAATCTAGGCCAGGATGTATAATGGTCACAATTCTTTAGGATATCTGGCGATATGTGCCTTGATTTATCACAAACGGCATAACTTTACCATGTTAACATTCAATCTCCTGTATTTCTTCACAGTTCCTTATCATAATATGCAAACAATGTGTTTGGCAACAAGATCTCTGCTAAGTTGTTATTTACCCTTCATATTTGAAAACTTGTATTAATCGATTGTAACATTGAAGTCAACATCTTTTCTCCAAGTATGAAACTGGACTGATGGTACTCAGGTGAACAATTCAGGGTTGCCATGACCCCTTTGTTTAATTACAGTCGTAGAATGAGGAAAAGTGATCTACTGTCCAAACTTACACCAAAGAAGACTTCACAGCAGAGTCGGTACAGTGAAAACACGCTAGTGGAGCGATGTCCGGACTGTAATGCCACCATTGAGCAGTATGATGATGAAACTATCGGCTTATGTATAGTGGTTCTGGCGACATACATTCACAGGGAACCGTCCTTGGCCACACCCCTACTGCTGGAGAGTCTGATTGCAGTGTCAAGGTCAGTTAAACTGTTGTTGGTGTTTCTGTTAGCTGGTGGGTGACACATGAGCACCTTTGAACACTCTTTTTGTATTTCACTTACATTGGACAACAGTAGAGTGGAATAGGCCATCAGTGTTTTACTGTAGAGTCCCATCAGTATGAAAGCTTAAACTAGCTAGAGGATTATGAATGACAAACAGTGCAGACCCAGATCGGAGGGCTCCTCTTGGAGCCCACTGATCAGCATCTACACTGTTTGCAAATGACAGTTCATGCATTTCCAGCATTCAGAGGATTAAAGGAGCCCATAAATGAACAAATATGAGGGTCTTCAAAACAGATGGTTGCTTACCGTGGTAACTGCAGAACCAAACTTTCAGGCATAGTAATACAGAGCACTCTTGCATTACTTTTTTCCTGCCTTGAATATTCATGTAATAACTAATGACATCATGAATATTTACTAGATCAGTTATTACAATGGCATGAAAACTAAAGAATGTGTTGGTCATGACAGAAACTATTAAATCAGATTTAAATGTTATTCCATAAGCAAACAAAGCAGACCAAGATCAAGTGGCTCCAACAGAATATGTCTGATCTGGATCTACTCTATTTGCAAAGGCCCCAAAAGGCATAACTATGAAGTAAAAGATTAAACAAAAGGATTAAACATCCATACAATCATGTGTTAAAAAGTTCTATAGAGTTTCTCTTAACCGTTTATTCCATATATGCCTTTTAATGCCTTTGCAAACAGAGTAGACCTAGATCAGACAGCTCCAGTAGGACCTGTCTGTCTGTTGGTTTGTCCCCAACTTTAATGTTGGCGATAATTTTGTATCCATTGCACATACATGCTTCAAACTTGGCATGCATGTGCAACTTATCATGGAGGTGAACATTTTTTTGGGGTGACTTATTAAGGTCAAGGTCATATATCAAGGTCAAAGGTCAAATTACGGGTCAAATTTATATTAGCCATAATCGAGGGAATAGTGGTTTCACAAACTCATCTTGTTCAATGAAAATAATATGAGCAATTGTCATAACTCCAGCATCCACATTGACATCGTAATTGTCATCCTAAAACTTTAACGTTAGCAATTACTTCTTTACTATTCATGCAAATCTTATGAATCTTGCTCACTGTCACAAGGGCTATGGATGGCACATGCATGTGGTGCTCTTGTTAGCATCTCAGGATGCTGGGTTATGGTTCATCTTTGCTGAAAGCTTTAAGTAAGGTGTTCTGAACTATAGGTACTCATAAGAAGCAAACTTATCTATCTGCTGTCTAGAATTACCCTGTAGGGGACAATTGGAAAAATTAAACATTTTCAACTAGCTTTCCTAGAACTCCTTTGGTCTAATTAGCTCTAGACGCCCAATTTTATAGTATGTTTTGTTATTTGCAGGATTGCCAGCAGTAGTCCATACACATGGCAGACAGAAACCAATGTGATGGTGCCCAGCAATAACATCAGCATTTCCCGACAGTTCCTACGCTGCAGCCTGCACCAACTGGCTCCCAATGGCATTTTCCCCATGGTCTTCCAGAGCAGCTTTGATGGTAAGAATCTACTTGTCAAGGTACAGATAGCCAGTATTGTATGATTCTGTTCCTGTAAATTGAATATAACTGTATTGTGTGACTGTTTTAATGCTTTATCCCTTTACCTGATAGTGACACATAGTGACATTGTTGCAAACAAGGTAAACCCAGATCAGACAGTTCCTGTAGGAGTCATATTATCAGGTTCTGCTCTGTTTGCTTATGACATCTAAACTAGGATAATTGATCATTATGTGCATATGCGTAGGGTATGGGTATGATATGAAACACGTTTGTCTGTTTCATGAGCCAGATTCTACAGCTATCTGAATGAAACACCATTCAGTTGTATACAATCGCTACCATCTAGTTAGGGGCTATTACTCTGTGATGTATATTGAAATAGTTGTGGCCCTTTTACCCTTCACTCTGGAGATAAGCTTTTTAATGCCATTGCAAAGAGAGCAAACCTAGATCAGATGACTTCTTCAGGGCCTGCTCTGTTTGCATATGGAATTATACAGATCTGATTCTAAAATGTCTTCCATAGCCAAAGATTTCCTGTACATGCGTATGTTATAAATATTCATAATGTCATTATATCTTAACCCATTCCCCCATAGGCTATTTTTAGATCCAACCACTTTGAATAAATCTACCGAAAAAAGAACATGAACTAGAGAAAAGGATTTTTATACGCCCACCTAATAAAGGTGGTCGTATATTGTCGTGGCCCTGTCCGTCCGTCCGTCCGTCTGTCCGTTCGTTCGTTCGTCCGTCAACATTTTGTTTGTCTGCTGTTTTCTGGGAAAACTATTTGAGAGATATTAATGAAACTTCACACAAATGTTAAATGCATCAAGATCTGAAGCTGAGTTGATTCTGAGGTTCATTTGATTTTTCATTTCAGAGTTATGGCCCTTGTCCTTAAAAATTATGCAAATAGTTTGTCCGCTGTTTTCTGGGAAAACTATTTGAGAGATATTAATGGAACTTCACACAAATGTTTAATGCATCAAGATCTGAAGCTGAGTAAATTCTGAGGTTCATTTGATTTGTCGTTTCGGAGTTATGACTTAAAAAATAATGTAAATACATGCAAATAGTTTGTCCGCTGTTTTCTGGGAAAACTAATTGACAGATATTAATGGAACTTCATACACATGTTTAATGCATCAACACCTGAAGCTAAGTCGATTCTGAGGATCATTTGATTTGTTGTTTCGGAGTTATGGCCCTTGCACTTAAAAAAATATGCAAATAGTTTTCCGCTGTTTTCTGGGAAAACTATGTGAGAGATATTAATGGAACTTCACACAAATGTTTAATGCATCAAGATCTGAAGCTGAGTCAATTCTGAGGTTCATTTGATTTGTCGTTTCGGAGTTATGGTCCTTTTACTTTAAAAAATAATGCAAATACATGCAAATAGTTTGTCCGCTGTTTTCTGGGAAAACTATTTGACAGATATTAATGGAACTTCATACACATGATTAATGCATCAACACCTGAAGCTAAGTCGATTCTGAGGATCATTTGATTTGTTGTTTCGGAGTTATGGACCTTGCACTTAAAAAATAATGCAAATCTATGCAAATCTGAGGATGGCCATAACTTTTTCATTTGAAATGATATTTACTTCAATTTTTTTATATGGTTAAACCTTAATATGAATTTTCACATATATTGCGGAGGTTTGATATGTCATTTTATTCTAAAGTTATGGTCCTTGAACTTAGTGTGTTCGTTGCTTTGTTTGCTTTGTTAAAATGATATAAATGAAACATAACACAAATGTTTTAAGCAACACAATTTGAAGCTGAGTTTATTTTGAGGTTCATTCAGTTTGTCTTTACAGAGTTATGGCCGTTGCACTTTACAAAAATCTGCAAAAATGAGGATTAGCTGTAACTTTTTTATTTAATAAGATATTCACTTCATTTTTTTAAAAAAATAGTATCACCTTAATATGGAAATCAAGATCTGAAGCACAGATTAGAAAATGTCAACACTTATAAGGCATGCTGAATCAGAGAAAGTTTGCAAGTGGGCGTATTATGTACCGTATGCGGTACTCTTGTTTTAGAATTTTGTAGTTTGAAACCATTGTGATAAATAGAGCATTTGCTCCTATAGGCGCAAATGCTCTATTTATCACAATGGTTTCAAGAATTGACTATTACAGAGGCGTAGAAAGGCGTAATTATGGAGGAAAGGGTTAAATGAATATTCGTAGAGTGAAGGGTTAAAATGCTGAATTTTAGCAGTAAAAGACAAGTGTTGGCATTTCACATGTGGTGCTCTTGTTACATACCAAATAGTAGCATCAAAGCAGATATGTTTCCTATAAACACATTTCTAGTTTATATATTACATGCCTGGCCTCGAGATTGTAAAACATCTGAATTTGAGTTGTGAGTTGATTCTCAAGTATTAGATTGTTCAGATATTGAGAATGAACTCGGACTCAAACAGAATGTTTTATAACCTCGGCCCAGATTGGTTTGAAGCTAGTTTTGATTTTTGTACCCATAGATTCTCAGTTTCTGAAGACCATGGCAGCTTCTCTTGTGGACTTTAATGAGCTTCCATGTCATGCTGTTGTACACCATCTGTTAGAGGTAAGTCTACATGATCCTATTATAGAATCTCAGAGAGAATGTTCTATAACTACATGGGGGGAAACACCTTAAAAATGATAGCATTAATGTTACGCTACTTTGTTTACCCTTTACCAGATCAATATAGATATAAGAAATAGTTACATCATGAATATTTATTAGCTGAGTTTTAGCTCACCAGAGCACAAAGTGCTCAGGGTGAGCTTTTGTGATCGCCTGATGTCCGTCGTCCGTCGGCGTCTGTCATCAGTCATCAACAATTTTAACCTTTAAAAATCTTCTCCTCTGAATCTACAAGGTTCTCAGCTTTCACCTTTGGCAGATATCATCATCTGTAGGTCCTCTACAAAAGTCATATAAATTATGTCCCTAGGATTAAAATTGTACATTGTTTTCTATAGGAACATATAGTGAAAACTTTGAAAATCTTCTCCTCTGTAACTGGAAATTTCTCAGCTTTCATATTTGGTACATAGCATCATGTTCAGTTCCTCTACAAAAGTTATATAAATTATGCCCCTGGGGTTAAAATTGGCTCCACCCCAGGGGTGGTCAGTTTTCAATAGAAACATATAGTGAAAACTTTGAAAATCTTCTCCTCTGAAACTAGAAGGTTCTCAGCATATATATTTGGCACATAGCATCATGTTCAGGTCCTCTACAAAATTATATTAATTGTGCCCCTGGGGTCAAAATTGGCCCCGCCCCAGGGGTAGCCAGTATTTAATAGAAACATATAGTGAAAACTTTGAAAGTCTACTCAACTGAAACTGGAAGGTTCTCAGCTTTCATAATTGGCACATAGCATCATGGCCAGGTCCTCTACAAAATTTGTATAAATTATGCCCCTGGGGTCAAAATTGGCCTCGCCCCAGGGATGATCAGTTTTCAGTAGTAACATTATTATAGTGAAAACTTTAAAAATCTTCTTCTCTGAAACTGGAAGGTTCTCAGCTTTCATAATTGGCACATAGCATCATGGCCAGGTCCTCTACAAAAACTATATAAATTGTGCCCTTTGGGTCAAAATTTGCCCCACCCCAGGGCCGGCTAGTTTTCTATAAAAACATATAGTGAAAACTTTTAAAATCTTCTCCTCTGATTGTCTGGTGAGCGCTTCAGGGCTTAGATATTCTGGCCCTCTTGTTTATAAAGGCACACTAACACAAGATGTTTTGGCCCAGGCGGAAACTAAAATCATATCTGTATAATTCCATTAGCAAACTAAAGCAGACCCTGATCAGATGGCTCCTACAGGAGCTGGCTGATGTGGGTTTACTTTGTTTGCAAAAGGTATGAAAAGGTGTCTGTATGAGGTATAGGATTAAGATGCATGTATCTTCTAACCTTCAAAATCATTCACTGAAGAGAACAAAAATATACATGTTTGGACTGATAGATCTCTATTGAGGAGAAAAATTTCATCTGTATTTGAATTCAGACTTTCTCATTAAGTTTGATTTAAAAGGTACATAAATGTACCAGAGTCTATTTATTATGTAGATTCCATTCTTTGTTAGAAATATGATCAAATGTGCTTACAAGTCTTTTTGACATCCTCCTCAATGTAATTGTGGCTAATTTCAGGGTTTAAACAGCACACGGAGCCTTCCCACTGAGAACATACACCAGCTACTGGACAACCTGGCAACCTACATGAAGTGTATCTCTCTAGAGAGCAGTGCTGCCATGTGGACTAACATACTCAACCAGTTTGATGTGTTCTTTCGTCGCCTCACAGAGATACTGCCCATACCATGTGACATGGTATCAGTATTGAAAATCATCATGTGTCTACTCAAGGTGAATGGGATAAACAATGCTAAGGTAAGACTAACCGATGTAAATGCAATAAAACCTCTTTAACCCATTCCTCCGTAGGCTATTTTTAGACCAAACCTCTTTGAATGAATCTACCGAAAAGGAGCATTAACTAGAGAAAAGGATTTTTTTATAATTTTGTTGTTTGAAACCATTGGTTTCAACAGGTGATTTTTATAGGGGCGTAGAAAGGCGTATTTATGGAGGAAAGGGTTAGGGTAACATTATCCTTCACCTGGCACCTTTGCAAGCTTAGTAGACAAAGATCAGGGTCTGCTCCGTTTGCTTATGTATGTGTTTTGAATAAAATTGAAAATGAAAATATGTTAGTTATGTGCCAATTAATTGCAGTACTCGGCAATCTCATCACAAAGGTTCTGTTGTGATGCTCGATGAAGGACCGGCCATCGTCGATGATTTAACAGCCCTTTTTCTGACCATTTTGGGAAAAGAGTACCTTGTGAAATTGGGAATTTTCACATCGTAAAATTGGACAAATTGGGAAAAAAAGTTATTGACAAACCGTTAATTTGAGAAATATTTTCCAAACAACTATATAATTTGTGCATATAAAATGTCTAAAAAAATTTATAAATGCATAATTAAACAATTTTGCTAAATTTTTATTGAAGCAATATTGCCCTGTACATAGACAGTGTCTTATTAAAGTGGAAGCTTTCTGGATTTTGCAAGGTATTACACATCTTCTCTAGATACCCTTCAAAAAGTTCTTGTGGTCCCTCCAAGTTAATCATTATGAGGGAAGTTTGGTTTGCAAAAGTGTGCTCCTTTTAGGAGAACACAAAGTGTTCATGGCATTAAACACCCTCTCAACTGCTGCTGTGCTGATGCACTTTAGTTTTATCAGTCTATGGATTTTTCTGAAACATGCACAAAAGACTGGACATGTACCCCACAGACATAACCATTGTAGTACAACCATTGATAGTCTTTATGGTACTTGCCAGCGTCAAAAGTTCTCCTGTTGGGAAAAGTCCGTGGTGTTGATGTGGACGTGTGAAACTCAGTCCGACTCACCTCCACAGTTATTTTCTTAACAGACAGACTTAGTAAGGAATCACCACTGTTGCTGGTAGTTAATTCTGACGCTTAGGAAACACTTTCACACCGATTTTCAGACAAAGTCGAGTCCAAACTGCTCGTGAGAATCCCACGGACAGCAGGTAGAGGCTTGCTGGTGCTGCCGTGTTCCGAGTCATATTTTCTCATAAGAAGTTTAGCCAACAGGGATATCCGACTGTGATATAGTAGAACTTGACTTAGACCAAAGCTGGTCTAGTTTTGTTAAGCCTTTGGCGCCGATTTTACGTAGTTTCGTTTGATAATATTTCGAGTTGTGTGATTTTTTGTTGTTGACATTACTTACAATAGGATTTAACGAAAGCTCATGAAGGCATCCGAATACACGATCTTCTATGACTAATAGTCGGCGCCTACTGTAAAATCTCGGTATGCGTTTTACGAAAATCGAAAATTCAATCTTCGAATTTTTTTAATTACAGTTTCTGATTGGGAATTTTTTTTTTAAATTGGGAAAAAAGGAGAATATTTGTCATTGGGAATGGGTCCGATAGTCGGACCCGTGGAATAGACAGAAAAAGGCCTGTTTAAACATAACCATATGGAAACTAATTTATACATCAGTTTTGATACAGGTGGTAGCTTAATGCGGGACACAAAAGTTATGTAAAAAGCTCCTTTAGAAAGTTTCTAAATTATGTTGGCCCTGCATTAATTTAAGGAGCTTTCTGCATTACTTTGGCCCTGCATTAAGCCACCACTTGCTTTTACAAACCCTTATTGAAATAAATTATGTAGTGGCTTTAACAAGGTTTTACGATACTTTTTCAGCATATCCTGGAACCCTTCTCTAAACTCCTGAGTATTGCTGTGACCACTTGCAGCTTCCAGCTACACCAAGTGGTGGATGTGTGCTCCTTGGGAAATAGAGTCTTCTCCAAGGTAAGCCACGGTACAGCTGAACAGTCCTGTGGGATCTTATAGTGATTGGCAAATGGATCCATGGATTCCATCTTTGTCCCATCTGACCTAACAGAGATGCATTTTCATGCCTTTCCAGAATAGATCCAGATCATGCTGACGGAGCTGTTTGATCAGGGTCTCCTCTGGTTTGTATATGAAATAATATATAGATCTGATTCTACAGTTTCTGACGTGGCCTATATTTCTAGTGTTTATATCCCTGAAAAACAACATTGATATTCTTGAAGTCATAAATTCTGATATAAATATTCATGAGTTAAAGAGTTAACCCATTCTCTCATATTGATGTCTTTTGACGCCTCTGTAAAAGTCTTTTTTTTAACCATTGTGATAAATGGAGCACTTGCTCAATAGAAGTGAATGCATTATTTATCACAGTGGTTTCAAAACTACACAGTTATAACATTTTCCTTTTTTTCCAGTAAATGCTCCTTTTAAGTATTTAAGATCTTTTTTAACCCTTTCCTTCATATTTGAAAGATTCTGTTTCTTTACTTTCTAAAACGGCTACAATGTTCTAATTTCCGTATTTTGTTGTAACTATTTTTTACATGAATATTCAGTGGGATTTGGGATAAATATAGAACATGGAATGGGTTAAGGAGGTTGGACCTAAAAATAACCTATGAGGTAATGGTTTAAGAAGTCTCTCCTGAGAGAGAAAAGGCTTAACTGGTTTGGACACATCATGCACACTTGCAGTGCTGCCAAGACAGCTTGTAACATGCAGGTTGAAGGTACATGTGGACCTGGGTGGCTCAAGACGACATGGAAGGCGCTAACAGAAAGAGATCGTAGTGAATGCAAACTGGCCACGGTCAACCCTCAAGATAGAAGTATGTTGAAATTAAGTGTGAGATCTGCCATATGTGCAGCCAGCCAGTTACCTGAAAGGGGCCTACTGATGCGGATGATGCTCCTGCAGCTGCATGTTCAACAAAACACAGATGATGGTGATGATGAACTGCTTACAAAACTGCAGAAGGAACTTAAGAAACTACATTATATATGTATTCGAAATCAACTGATGCAAATACAGTATATTGGCGATATTTCGAGCACCGTCGGGAATCAGCAAAAACCTCGAATTATCGCAATGCTCGAAATAACCGATCTCTAGCATTTTGTGTCATTTCCATGAGCATTGTTTGACGACAAGAGGAAGCATATATCTTCACAGTAAACTTTTTAACATTATCATAAACTTCAATGCGTTTATAAATCATCGATTATTTCCTTATATATAAGTGATAACAGAAAACACCATTTATATCGGCGACCGAAGTTTTGAACAGTATAATTTGTATGGGTCCGTTCAACGGACCCTTCACAATAAACTCAAAACTTGTTTCAAACCATTTAGGCATATCCCTTGAACAGTCCCGGCATACAGCGTTATGACGTTTATTTTGCATATTTTCCATTTGTCGACATTAATTTAGTTGTCGGTGCTGAGTTGATGCACAAACAAACATTTTCGTTTCGTTCCCGTGCTGTTTCGTAGTAAGGAAACTCAGGGCGAGTGACCAAATTAATTAATAATCGGAACACTCGGCTTTTTCGTCTGACATAGTTATTCTCGTTCATCTCTCGTAGCACGAGTCTGCATTAACGAGACTGTCTAAAATTAACAAAAATATCGCGAATTTCAAAGCACTACACGAAAAGCACTGCACTATTTCTAAATTTAAAGCAGAAAGACGTTATATGGCACCCTTTCAGCGATACCGAAAAATCACAACACGTTTGCGAACGTATGCAAATTATGATTGTGACTCTTTGTTCATTAAGACTTCAGTCTACTAAATTCTCATCATTATTTACACCAAAGTAAAGTCTGCATTCAATGAATGTGTTATTCACACATTTAAAAGATCTAATGTCCCAAAGACGGATCT
Source organism: Azorinus chamasolen (assembly GCA_963576725.1). Classification (NCBI taxonomy): domain Eukaryota; kingdom Metazoa; phylum Mollusca; class Bivalvia; order Cardiida; family Solecurtidae; genus Azorinus; species Azorinus chamasolen. The sequence goes on from OY755235.1 coordinate 35,958,961, forward strand.
TTCAAAAGGTCACGACAACGTATCGAGAAGGTGTGAATAATTACCTCGGAGGTGGGAAAACACCTAGCTCGAATTAAACAATCAATAAAAGGAACCAGAATGATCCGCGGGACCAGCACACATGCTCGAATTTTCGGATTATCGCTATTCGGATTAATGCAGGTATTTTCAATTAGAATTGATAGAATTTGAGCCGGGACCTCAACATTCCCTCGGAATAAGAGGGTATCTCGGAAAAACGAAAGTCGAAATAACGCCGTTATACTGTATACACTTAAATTATGGTTTCTACCACCCAGACCACCAAAGAGTATACCCTATAGCCAGACCATCAGAATAAGAAGGATTTGCAGCGAACTTACAGAATTTGAAAAATGCGCCAGAACACCTTTCTACACCTTTGCAAACAGAGTAGACCCAGATCAGACAGCTCCTGTAGGAGCCGTCTGATCAGTGTCTGCTCTGTTTGCTTATGATATAAAATAGATATGATTCTATAGTTTCTGCCATGACCAAAAATTCTTATATCTATGTGCTATTATAACTAATTGTATTCTTGATGTCATTACTTCTTACATGAATATTCAGTAAATTTCCTCGACAATGTTTTGGTATTGGTAGAAAGTATATAATCAGATCTCATAATTTCATTAGCAACAGAGCAAACCCTGATCAGAATTCTTATATAGGAAGTCTCTGATTTGGGTCTACACTGTTTGCAAATGTGTGAAAATGTGTTTATATAAAGGAAGGGGTTAAACAAAATAACATAACTATGGCCCAGACCTAACTTATAGCACTTATACAACAAATGTCAGAGCTGTCTGTCTACATGTCTGTCTGTTATGCTTTCTGCATTACACTTTTTATGCCCCTATCTTTATTTTGTTACATCTGCTGACAGGTGACACATCTTTTCTGTTATATACTCTTATTTGCATGTAACCATTGATTTCAGAAATCTACATATTGCATTAACCATGTTTGAGCTGTCTTCATTTGATTAATCATGTTTGAGCTGTCTTCATTTGTCTGTGTGTTTACAGGACAGGGACAAGCTGTATCTGACTAGGACAGTGATCTTCCAGTTGGTGCAGGCCCTGAAATTCAAACTAAGTCTACCTGATGAGAACTTCCTGCTCTTAGTACAGGTATTAAGACTAATGCTAGTGACTTTGTATTTAAAAAATCTTAACTATTTATTCAATTGGCCGTCTGTTATCTATTGCATTTTCATACTCTGTAAAACCATTATGTGCAATCCTTTATGTAATCTTTATATTGATGAAAGGCTGTTGAATTTTATCTAGGTAAACAAATATTATGCATTTGATTCATGTACTTTAACCCTTCACCTAATATAAACACCTTTTCATGCCTTTGCAAACAGAGTAAAGATCTTGTAAATTTTCCATTAGCAAACAGAGCAGACCCTGATCAGACAGCTCCTATAGGAGCCATCTGATCTGGGTCTACTCTGTTTGCAGATATGTGAAAACATGTTTATATGAGGGAAATTGTTAAGTACCTGTTCGTTGCTTGGTAAATTTGCTTGCAATGGAAGTCTCAATTATTATGTGTCTTTTAGCGTATCATATAAATCTGAGTTGATTTGTAATAATGTTTTCTCATTCATAATGATGTATTTATTGGTGTTTGTGTATTACAGTTTGTTGTGCTGGATGCTGGGGGAACCATAGGTAGTAGTAACATTGTAGGAGACCTGGCAATGCTTTACCACAGTCATGCCCACTCCCTCATGTCCACATATGCTGCTGAGTGCCTGAGACAGTACCTCAATGACTGTGTTGAGTTTGTCAGCGACCTTCACACTATATCAAATGTCAAGGTCAGTATCTTTCAGCACTACGGATAAATTAGTAGATTTTGAAAATAATTGTTTCAGGAATTCATGTACAGTGTACTTTAAAATTTACAACAGTTCTGATGAAAGTTAGTGTTGGAAGGGGTAATAGAACGGGATAACTTAGAAATATCCTTCCTGAACCTATTACTACATAATGCATATAATTATACACATTTTATGCCTTTGCAAACAGAGTAAACCCAGATCATACAGCTCCTGTGAAAGCCTCTGATCAGTGTCTGCTCTGTTTGCTTATGGAATAATACAGATCTGATAGTGGAATAATATAGATTCTACAGTTTTCTGCCACGGCCAAAAGGTCCTATGTTCACATGTCATTGTAAACATTTGTCTGATTATCATTCATGATTTCATAGTTTTATTATATTCATGGATTAAAGGGTTAAACCGATTGCTGGAAGCAAGGGTACTGGCTATTGCAGACAGTTTAGGGATCCAGATCCTTAAAGCACTCATTTATTAATGAGGGTCAATACTGTTTGTCATTCAAAATTCTCTTGTAAACTAAATGTATACCTTTTCATACTGAATGGCCTCTATGGCTAAACATTAACCCATTCCCTCATATTGAGGACTCTGTAAAAGCCACTTTGTGAAACCATTGTGATAAATAGAGCATTTGCACAATGGTTTCAAACTACAAAATTCTAAAATGCTCCTTTTCTCTAGGCAATGCTCCTTTTCGGTAGATATTTTCAAAGTGGTTGGATCTAAAAATAGCCCATGAGGTAAAAGGTTAATGGACCATTAACCATTAGCTTGCTGCTACTGCAGTTGTATTACAATATCTATTAATTTCTATTGATGAAACTATGTAAGTTTGACTTGAACAGTGATTTCACTTGTATGAATCTTTGCTTAACCTTTCGCTATTGAAATTTGGAATACGCCTAGAACAGGGAAATGGTAAAGAGTTTATAAAAAACATTTATTTTTCAGACAAACACTAAAGGTGTATGTAGCAGTTTGAATGAGGACACACTAGGCAGTCTACTCAAGTCTGGAATAGCCCAGTATGTTGCCTTGGAGATTACTCGGGGTAATGGAAGAGACAACCGCTACATTGCTAGGTATCTACCCTGGCTCTACCATCCACCCTCAACAACACAGCAAGGGTGAGTAATGTCTTCAATTTACCAGATATTGGATAAACAATTGTGAACAGGGTAACCCATTTAATTAACCCTTATTAGATTTAATCATTAATCCTTTTACAGTAAAACCTCTCTATAATGGTCACTTAATTTACATCAAGTATTTAGTGTTAAAGGCAGGTGGCTGCTTAAAGCAAGGTGAAAGTAAAACAGAATGCAGGAGCGTTCTGTCTTAATTTAACCTTGCTTTAAGCTGCCACCTGTCCTAAATATCAACTAATTAACACAATTTAGTGGCCGTTATAGAGAGGTTTTACTGTAATAGCAAATGGATACAGTATTTTTTGGCCATGGCAGAAACTGTAAAATCATATCTTTCTTATATCATAAGCAAACAGAGCAGACCCTGATCAGATGGCTCCTATAGGAGCCATCTGATCTGGGTCTACTCTGCTTGCAAGGGCATAGAAAGGCGTATTTATGGAGTAAACACCATCTGAAATGGGCCAACAGAGTAAATATGCTGAGAATGATTGATATACATATCTCCTGATGGAGACATTTGGTCAGGGTCTACAGTATCCGGCTACTATCTGCCTTGTTCATTTTGCCATTACAAATAATCAGTTAATATACATGATGTCATTAATTCTTACATGAATATTCAAGAAGTAAAGGATTAACCCATTATAATTATAGTGAATATTCAAAGTGGAATTGCCCATCAATGCTTAACTATAGAGATCATTCAGTGTGAAAGGCTTAAATAGGCTGAGACATTTGGAATGACAAACATTGCAGACCCTGAACAAAGGGCATCTCTAAGAGCCTTTCTGATCTTGGACTACACTGTTTGCAAATGCCAGTACTCTTGGGTATTCCTCCACCTGTAATTAGCTGGGCATCGTGATATGGCTGAAATACTGTTAAAACGACGTAAAACCCGATAAAAACCAAAACTTGTTTGAAAGGGTTATTTGGTGACACAGTAAAACCTCTCTATAACGGCCACTAAATTATGTCAAGTATTTTGTGTTAAAGGCAGGTGGCTGCTTAAAGCAAGGTGAAAGTAAAACAGAACGCTCCTATTGGAGCGTTCTATTTTACTTTCACCTTGCTTTAAGCAACCACCTGCCCTAAAATACCAACTAATTAACAGTTACACAATTTAGTGGCTGTTATAGAGAGGTTTTACGGCATTATAATATTGAAGTTTTATTCCAGACCCAAGGAGTTCACTGACTGCATTGGCCACATTCGCCTGCTGTCCTGGATACTGATAGGTACGCTGACCCACACGGCCATGACAGAGGGCGCTGCCTGTATCACATGCATGCCAATACCACTAGATGCCAGTACTTTTATTGCTGAGCATGTGCTTGTCATTATGACTGGTTTTGCAGAGCAATCCAAGGTGAGTCCTCATTTTCTTGTTTCTCAACAGTATACATAGTTAGAGCTCAGATGTCTGCAGTTATAATGCCATTTGGAACTTTTCCCAATTTATCTGTCCTTTGCATGAATTTATATGAAAAAGATCAATTTATATGAAAAGAAGATCAATTGCTCTTGACATTTTACCATACATCTAGTTGTATTTGGTACAAAAAATGAATGATATATGTTGGAAACAAACATGAGGTCAATATCACCAAGCCCGTACCCAGGTGGGGGGCTCGGGGGCCCGGGCCCCCCCAGCTGGCTGCCAAGATACCATTTTTGTTAATGGGCCCTTTTTTAGTTTTCAGCTAGATCTACCGTTTTGAATTTTACCACGGCAATTTTTAGTGACTGATATTTTCCTACCTCGGGGAGATTATCTTTTAGTTATCTACACAGACAGGCCACCTTTAGCATGCTGTCATGCTGTGATCCACGCTTGGCCTATTTTGGTATGGACCAATCAGGGGAACCCCCAGCGGAGAACACCTGAATCACGTAATCACGAGTTGGTTCCAGTTTTTGCTATACTGGAGTTTAGCAAATAAATGGTTCAGGAACCAGCCGTGTCAAAATGCAAATTGCTGAATTTCCACAAATACCGCATGTGGCGTGTATATTAATTAAGCTAGGAAACATTGTCGCAAAATTAAGACGACGGGAATGACGTTTCAAGACACTATAGCATAGCTACAAAAAGCAGTATGCACTTCGACCAATAAGCGTTTTACTGACATTGATCAGTAACTAGTAATGAAAAAATAACTCTGAACATTTCGAATGATAAAAAAAGGTGAAAATGATCTTCGTCCCCAGGCCGATTGTACTGAATAAATCGAGGTTTCTTAATGTTTTTTTTTCATGGATTTGCTTTGTAACTTGAGATTAGGATTTTTCCTCCAAAAAAACGGGTGCAAAACACACCTTTTGCTATTGGGAATATACCCGAATAAGGGCTATAAAATCAGCCAAAATATTATTGTAAAATAAGATAAAATGGAATGTCTTTTTCATTGTATATTTAAATCTGTTATAACCAGGTGAGCGAATAATTAAGAGCCGTCATGACCCACTTGGTAAACTGTAACATTTGATGTTTGTAGTTTTGATCAGAGTTGTTTTCACATTTAGAATAAAGACATAAGCGGATGCTAGTTCTGAGATGAATAATGCAGAGTCTGTCCATGGCAAAAAACTTTAAGCATAATCAAGTGTCTGTCTGTCTGCCAATGGCAGAAAACTTTAATCGTGTTCATATGCGTGTCTGTCAATAGCAAAAAAACTTTAGCCTTGATCACAACTTTTGGTGTTAGTATAATTTGTATGAAGTCCCTGCATTGAAACATAGGTGATCATTCATCATGCTTTAAGTCTATACACTGAAATCCAGGTGTAAAAAGGAGCCGATTTCCTATATTATAACATAAAATTATATCTTAATAGAGTGACTCAGATAGCAGGAAATTGCACCATTCAAAGCGGCATACCAAAAAAATTCGACTACCGGGAGGGAACACCCCTCCCGTGCCCACCCCAATTGGGCCCCCCCCAGCAAACAATTTCTGGGTACGGCCCTGATATCACTATGTTTTGGATGAATAATGGCCATGTTTTAAATGAGCAGTGCACATCAGTATTTAATTTCAGTTGTTATCTGTGTGTCTGTTCTTCATCTGCTTTAACAGGATGACACTTAGGGATCACTTCTCCATCGCCCTTTGATCTGTCCATCTGTTGTCTTTCTGTTACACTTTTGTAATCTATATTTTAATCTGATATACCTTTTATATCTTACTTTGACAACTTGCGACGAAACAGAAATTAAAAGATATCTTTATCGGTGAATGGCAAAGTACAATTGAAGAATCAAGAAGCTGCATAACCTACAAATTGATAAAAAATAAATTCGGATTTGAAACTTACCTTCTTCGCACTCCTGCATGTTACTTAAATTCAATGATACAGTTCAGAACTAGAAACCACAAGTTACCCATTGAAATAGGAAGATGGAATAATACACCCCATGAAAATAGAATATGTCCACTATGTTGTCGAGACATAGGCGACGAGTTTCATTATGTTCTCAATTGTACAGAATTCCTTCAAATTCGACGGCAATTCCTGCATCCAAAATATTTCAGAAGGCCAAACGTTATTACTTTTGGCGAACTAATGAATACAACGAAAACGTGTGAATATATAAAGCTATGCAAATTTGTTAAAACTGTTGTAGACCGCTTCAAAACCATACACCGCTAGTTATAGCATTATACTGAAACAAGTTCTTTGAAATACGAATGCTGACTGATTTTATAACCTACTGTTTAATTCTCCGCTGTCAATTGCAAATTTTTCGGTGCAGATGGGATGCCGAGCAAATCGACATTCCGTCTGAATCGAACTTGTCCACAGCGAGTTTTAGATAACTGAGATGTATTTTTAGAACAGTCATATACATACATGTACATGCATAGTTACTATGTAATACATGATAATTTGTATTAGTGATATTCAGTGTAAATATGTAAATAGTATGACTCAGGGGTGAGAATTTTCCGCGGATCCGCGGAATTCCGCGGATTTCATTTCTCTCAGGGCCGTTTTTGAGATCGATGTAAATCCGTTGAGAAATTTGTAAAGGGGGGGGGGGGGGGGGGGGGGGGGGGTTATGGCGAATAATTCGGGAAATTATTATTTGCCGATATATTCTTTCACTATTCCAAGTAAATCCGCGTTAACAACGTTTATATCACGTTAACAGCGAGATTTCGGTTCAGCTAATCGAATAACGAGACTCTTGTCCTACAGCCAATCAAAACGCTCGTATTATGCAGTGTTCGTTCAACATTTCCAAGATGGCGTCCGTGATATGAAATTCTGTATCTGTACTGTCAATTAATCTGAATTTAAGACAAAAATGAGAAGCATAGGCAGAGATTACGATAACAGTATGGAAAACAAGTTCTACCCAAGATGGCTAGAGAAAGAAATTACGTTGACATTTGGTACAGAAACAAGAAATGTGATAATTGGCGACGATTTCTTGAAACTGAAAGTAAACTTCGGACGAGGGAACCTTGTGTAAACTTTGTTCCAAACAAATGAATTACGGCAAACGCGACTGCGTAGCATATAAGAACCTTCTGAAAAACATTAAACATGTCCAGTTATTGAAACAGCGGATTTCCAGTCACAGGTAAAAACCTGTAATGTCAAGTATTCACCAGAAAGTTGTCTGTCAATAGCTATTCATAGGTAATGTTAAAGGAACTGGTCAAGATGTATCGATTCAGAAAAGTTATATTTTGTTTTTAATAAACCAGTTTAATGAATTAGAAGATGGTTTATTGACATAAAAAAGTAATCAGAATCAGAGTTTGAATGTGAACTTTGTCTAGAAAGTGTGACTGTAATGTGAACTTTGGTGAATTTTGTCTAGAAAGTTAACTGTTACAATACCATGCCAACTTTAAATCAAATTTTGTATCTTTATCTGTGATCACAGAGTTCCATTTGATTTCATTTTTAAAACGTGTGAGTTTTAATTGCTTGTGTTTGACAAGAAATTAATCTGGCAATGTTGAATTGATCCAATAATAAACTGAATGTAAATTGTATGGACATGTTCTACAACTGGTTTGTTTGAAACACAGCTCATCGTGTATGACATGCAACTCAAGTATAATTGTAAAAAAAACATATGAATGACAGACCCAAGTGAAAATGCAGGAGAAGGCTCCTGAAGTGCTCAGGAAAGCTATATTTCATTTTGCTTAATTTGCGTGTCCCCTCCCGGTAGTCGATTCTTTTTGGTATGCCGCATTGAATGGTGCAATTTCCTGCTATCTGAATCACTCTATCAAGATATAATTTTATGTTATAATATAGGAAATCAGCTCCTTTTACACCTGTATTTCAATGTATAGACTTTAAAGCATGATAAATGATCACCAATGTTTCAATACAGAGACTTCATACAAATTAAACTAACACCAAAAGTTGTGATCAAGGCTAAAGTTTTTTGCCATTGACAGACAGGCAGACACACATATGAACATGATTAAAGATTTGTACCATTGACAGACAGACAGACAGACATTTGATTATGCTTAAAGTTTTTTGTCGTAGACAGACTCGGCATTATTCATCTTAGAACTAGCATCCGATTATGTCTTTATTCTAAATGTGAAAACAACCCTGATCAAAACTACAAACATCAAATGTTACAGTTTACCAAGAGGGTCATGATGGCCCTTATTCTCTCACCTTGTTATAACAGATTTATGTATACATTGAAAAAGACATTCCATTTTATCTTATTTTACAATAATATTTTGGCTGATTTTATAGCCCTTATTCGGGTATATTCCCAATAGCAAAAGGTATGTTTTGCACCCATTTTGTTATGGAGGAAAGTTTCTAATTTCAAGTTACAAAACAAATTCACGAAAAAACGTTAAGAAACCTCGATTTATTCAGTACAATCGGCCTGGGCAAAGATCATTTTTACTTTTTTTATCATTCGAAATGTTCAGAGTTAATTTTTCATTACTAGTTACTGATCAATGTCAGTAAAACACTAATTGGTCGAAGTGCATACTGCTTTTTGTAGCTATATTATGCTATATAGCGTCTTGATACGTCATTCCTATCGTCTTAATTTTGCGACAATGTTTCCTCGCTTAATTAATATACGTGCAACATGTGGTATTTGTGGAAACGCAGCAATTTGCAATTTGACACGACTGGTTCCTGAACAATTTATTTGCTAAACCCCAGTATAGCGAAAACTGGAACCAACTCGTGATTACGTAGGCTAATTCGGGTGTTCTCCGCGGGGGATTCCCCTGATTGGTCCATACCAAAATAGGCCAAGCGTGGATCACAGCATGACAGCATGCTAAAGGTGGCCTGTCTGCGTAGAGAACTAAAAGATAATCTCCACGAGATAGGAAAATATCGATCACTAAAAAATTGCCTTGGTAAAATTTCAAAACGGTAGATCTAGCTGAAAACTAAAAAGGGGCCCATTAACAAAAATGGTATCTTGTCAGCCAGCTGGGGGGGGCCGGGCCCCCGAGCCCCCCACCTGGGTACGGGCCTGGGTATATGCACAAACTCTGATCTGGAGCCGTTCTGATTACGCCCGATTGGTTCGAAAGTGTTATCCGGATGCCAATCAGCTTGATTCCTGATGAGATCCCTAGTTACCTGGCGTCTTATCTGGACCCAAGCTTAGAATAATGCATCGAAAGTATGCAAGGTACTGCCCGGTCGAGTTTTACATGATGAGGGCTAATATTCCTCTCGTAACCACGTAGGTTAAGTTTGTATATAGCTTTTAACAGGCTAAACAGTTACATATTCATCATAAGTATGTTCTGCTTTACCATTAACCTAACAACAACTCTTACTCCTGAAATTATAATATTCATCGTTTACAAATGTTAAAGTGCCAGCCTGGTAAAACACAGCTAGGTCTCAGATCAAACACTGATGTCTCTTCTTTGTTTGATCTGGTATCAGGATGTTTGCCGAAACACAGCCTTTACAATTAGCAATTTTGGATTTAGGCGTTTATTTTGTGAGTATTGTTGGTTTATTTTCCTACCAATTGACAGCCAGTTTGGATCCCAATTAAACACGGGACAGTGAATAATTTGCATCCACCCTGACACAAAATGTAACAAACAACATTAATAAAACTGCTGATCCGAAATGAACATAAACCTACTTTAAATACATGTATGTATGTTAACAACTGACCCATGTCTTAATATATTTAACTTATTTAACAATCTGTAAAAATGTAAATGTTCCATGATATTGAAGTTTTACATGTGACATTACTGTATATATGAATATATTTTGCCTTTGTATGCATATGTATATTCTTCCTCATGAATTCATGTAAAATCATGAACTGAGTGTAATAAAGGATATTTGATTTGATTTGATTTGACAAGTGACATACATGTCCCTGCAAACACACCTGGTGACCCTTTATTTACAACGCTAAGACCATGCTGATATCTGTGAAAAACATGGTCCCAGCGGTGGAGCTAAATTCCTTATGATTTTATGACTGATTTTTTTTTTAAATCTTCTTCTCCAAAACCAGTGGTGGAATTTGAATAGTATTTGATAACAATAGTCTTTCACTGACACTCTACTAAAATTCCTTAAACCATGTTTATATGCAAAAAAAGCATGATAGCTAGGTGCGGGACTAAATGTCCTTGTACATCTACTTCAGAATATTTAATAATCCTCATCTCCAAAGTTAATGGTTCAATTTGAATGGTATTTGGTAGGAATAGTCCCTTTGAGGTCCATTATTAAACCTGCTAAAACCATGCTGTTATCTGAAAAAATATGACCACCAGGGGCAGGGCAAAATTTCCTTATATGATTACAGAGAAAGCTAAAAATCTTCTTCTGTAAAACTGATCGTCTAGTTCAAATGACATTTGGTAGGAAGAGTTCTCTGGTGACCATTTTGAGAATTTATTATGACTACCATGCAATATGAACAAATTAAAATAAATATTCAGTTGAAAAACTTGTAACTACTATATGGCCCTCTTATCTTTAGTTTCTTGAGATGGTTGTGACTAATTCATCTCTATGTAGTGATACAATTCACAGGAGAGCGATATATGGTCATCATTACACTCTTGTTTTATTTTGTAGCAGTCCTCTGTGCTGAACATGAGTTCCTTGTTTTTCGCATTCTTCTTGTGCCAGGTAAGTTTCTAAAGTAAAAATCTTATTGTATTCCATCTATACATGTAGATATTCGGATGAAATTCCCAGCCAAAGATAAATTTAAACACTTCAACAAAGCTTGTGATGCTTATTATTCCAGGAATATTAATGTAAGAAATAATGTATGTTTGAATCTTAATGAGCTTGACATTTATAATAGCATATGAACAAGATTTTTTGTAGAATTTTTAAGTTTTGAATTTAAATCAGATCTGTATGATTCCATAGGCAGACAGAGCAGATCCTGATCAGACAGCTCTAGGCCTCCTGCAGGAGTCATCAGAACTGGCTCATCTCGGTTTGCAAAGGCATCTCAGTCAGACTAAGGGCTAATGTAAAAAAAAAAAAATTTCAATTTCAAACATGTCCAAAAATGTGAAATATTTTTCACCTCTCACTGATTTTTTAAAATACTTTATTTGTAGCAGCTATTTGACCTTTGACTTATACTCTGTCATTGCTTGTGGCTGACAATTAGCCTGTCTTACATGGATAACACTACTTTGAGTTAATGTTGTTAATTGTTGTGTCAGCTTTGGACCATGTACTGTGAGAGTACCGGAGCTCAGTACAGCAGCAACACGGAGCAACACAGCCTGGCCTCCACAACGGTGATGGACTTCTGGGCGAGAGTCACGCCTGGCATTCTCCAGCTGCTGTCCCACTCCAAAGTGGTGAGTATCTAAATGTTGTATATACTAATCATAATTTTTATATGAAGTAACTATGAATTGATTGATTGAATGTTAATCTTCTCTTGAAGGGGAAAATCTATGATATGAAAGAAATGTTCACCTTTTCCCTGTTCTATGTTTATTCCAAATTTCAATACCTACTGAATATTCATGGAAAAAATTGTTATAACAAAATATGGAAGGCAGAAAATTGTAGCCATTTTAGAAAGTACAGAAAAAGATCTTTCAAATTCCATTTGCAAACAGAGCAGACCCTGATCAGACGGCTCCTATAGGAGCCGTCTGATCTGGGTCTACTCTGATTGCAAATGTTTGAAAACATGTTTATATGAAGGAAAGTATTAAAGAGAAGTATAAGGCAGCATTAACCCTTTATTCCATAGATTGGCCTTGTAACATGCAAATAGAGTAGACCCACATCAGACAGCTTCTGTAGGAGCCGTCTGATCAGGGTCTGCTCTATTTGCTGATAAAATGATATAGATCTGATTTGATAGTTTCTGCCATAGCCAAACATTCTCATGTTCATTATGCCATTATAAAAAATCACTTATTAGTATCCATGATGCAATTATTACTTACATAAATATTCATGGAGTAAAGTGTTAAGATACATGATATGCAAGTCAAGATGCAAGATTTTTATTTCTTCAATTGTAACTTTAATTATGAAATAGAAGTACATATTTCACATTTTTTTCCCTGGTAAAGTTTGATATCAATTCTATTTGTTGTTAATGCCATTCTTATGAGAATGCAAGAAGCATTTGGAAATGTGTCAGTGATTATAAAGAAGTTTTTTAATACAAAATGATTTGTTCAGACTATCAACCCTTTAATTTATAGAGATACTTTTTCATGCCTTTGCAGAGTAGACCCAGATCAGATGACTGTTGTAGGAGCCATCTGAATAGGGTCTGCTCCTTTTCCCTATGGAATTATATAGATCTAATTCTACCGTTTCTACTATGATGAAACAAGCTAATAAATATTCTTGATGATAATACTTCTTTCATTATTATTCATGAGGTAAATGGTTAATAGGCATGTTGTCATGTATTGATATTTAATACCATTTTACTACTTATCACTTGCATTTCATCCTAGCTATAACACAAATTATGATTACTTACCCAAACATTTGAGCTATAAGTAAAACATGCCATGTGAAACGATGTTCTTGGGTTGGTGTCAAATACAATCAGTGTAGACCCTGGATGGTGTCTAATACAAATAGTGTAGACCCAGACCAGGTTCAGAAATACTTTGTCTGATTCAAGTCATCACTGTGTGGTAGTCAAATCAGATACCAAAATCCTTTGGATGCTGACTAATATGTCACCAAACTAGTTTGGTTTTTTTTTTTTTTGGGGGGGGGGGGGTGAGTATATAAGGGTGACTGTTGAGTGTTTGTTTGGTCAGTTGTACATTTCTGAGTATACAATTTTGTGTGGCAAACTTCTTCTATAGTTTTCAAGGTAATATTAAACTTGTTTTGGGCATAATGCATAACAAATACATCATGTAATTTTTATGCCCCCGTTGGCAATAGTCAGGGGGCATTATGTTTTGCCCCTGTCCATCCGTCTGTTTGTCTGTGTGTCATGCTTCTCTGTCTGTGTGTCACGCTTGTACATGCAGTTGGTTGTCACAGTTTTTTCATTGTCTAGCACCACCACGGGGGGCATCGCTGTGTCTTACAGACACAATTTTCTAGTTTTCTTGGAGACTGTCTGGGCTGAATAGGATCACTTGTAACCAACTATCATGGCACATAACACACTGTCTCCAAATGGAAATCAGTACCACTGAAGGGGCATATAGTGTATTGTATGGCTTTGAAACTTTGTACATAATGTAGAACCTTTCAACATTTCAACCCTGAACATTTCGAGGGATGCTGTGGCTGAGGCAGTAGCTGTACGATCAGATCTCTATTATGTCAATCAAACTGATCAAACTCTGATCAGACAGCTCCTATAGGAGCTGTCTGATCTTGGTCTACTCTGTTTGCAAAGGCATCAAAAGGCATTTCTACGAATTCATTTAATAAATAAAGATTAAGACTTTAGGAATAGATGGTAACCTGATTCAGAAAGAAACTAATGCAGAACGGTCCTTTGGGAGCATTATTACTGCATTACTTTCATACTGAACTTAGCTTCAAAGCTTTACAGGCAACTTTGTGACAGCCCTTCAAACAGTTTGGATCCAGATGAAACAGAGAATATACAAGAATGATAATTTGACATGCAGATAACAGTTTGTTCAGAGTGCTCAAGGATTGTCTCCTTTTGAATGTCTGTTTTAGAAAGGTTTTACTACGTATTTGTACATGTAGCTATTTTAACATTTGTAAGACGGATAACACTATTGGTTCTTATTTCATATTACTCAATTATTCAAACTCCCAGTCACCTCTTTCTATGGGATTGTGAAGCTGAATAAGTCAATTTGGCACCAATATAAATAGCAATAGTAATAATTTTGAAAACTTTGAATTAGACCAACATTGTAGCAAATAGTGTAGACTCTGATCAAACAACTCCTACCAGAACAGTTTGATCTGGGTCTGCACTATTTGCCTAAGGTTGTCTGTCAGGAGGCAATTAATGTTTGTATCTTTGACAAAATTCTTTTTTTAGCTCACCAGAGCACAAAGTGCTCAGGGTGAGCTTTTGTGATCGCCCGTTGTCCGTCGGCGTGCGTCGTTAACAATTTGAACCTTTAAAAATCTTCTCCTCTGAATCTACAGGGATCTCAACTTTCATCTTTGGCACATAGCATCATATTCAGGTCCTCTACAAAAGTTATATAAATTATAAATTATAATTATATTATTATCCTACAGGGATCTCAACTTTCATATAGTAAAACTTTGAAAATCTTCTCCTCTGAAACCAGAAGGTTCTCAGCTTTCATAATTGGCACATAGCATCATGTTCAGGTGCTCTACAAAAGTTATATGAATTATGGCCCTGGGGTCAAAATTGGCCCCGCCCCAGGGGTGGGCAGTTTTCAATAGAATCATATGGTGCAAACTTTGAAAAATCTTCTCCACTGAAACTGGAAGGTTCTCAGCTTTCATATTTAGCACATAGCGTCATGTTCAGGTCCTCTACAAAAGTTATATAAATTATGGCCCCGGGGTCAAAATTGGCCCCGCCCCAGGGGTGGGCAGTTTTCAATAGAAACAAATAGTGAAATCTTTGAAAATCTTCTCCTCTGAAACTGGAAGGTTCTCAGCTTTCATATTTGGCACATAGCACCATGTTCAGGTCCTCTACATAAGTTATATTATTTATGGCCCTAGGGTCAAAATTGGCCCCGCCCCAGGGGTGGGCAGTTTTCAATAAAAACAAATAGTGAAATCTTTGAAAATCTTCTCTGAAACTGGAAGGCTCTCAGCTTTCATATTTGGCACATAGCATCATATTCAGGTCCTCTACAAAAGTTATATAAATAATGGCCCTGGGGTCAAAATTGGCCCCGCCCCGGGGGTGGGCAGTTTTCAATAGAAACAAATAGTGAAATCTTTGAAAATCTTCTCGTCTGAAACTGGAAGGCTCTCAGCTTTCATAATTGGCACATATATGGCATCATGTTCAGGTCCTCTACAAAAGTTATATAAATTATGGCCCCTTGGTCAAAATTGGCCCCGCCCCAGGGGTGGGCAGTTTTCAATAGAAACAAATAGTGAAATCTTTGAAAATCTTTTCCTCTGAAACTGGAAGATTCTCAGCTTTCATATTTGGCACAGAGCATCATGTTCAGGTCGTCTACTAAAGTTATATATAAATTATGGTCTCGGGGTCAAAATTGGCCCCGCCCCAGGGGTGGACAGTTTTCAATAGAAACAAATAGTGAAATCTTTGAAAATCTTCTTCTCTGAAACTGGAAGGCTCTCAGCTTTCATATTTGGCACAGAGCATCATATTCAGGTCCTCTTCAAAAGTTATATAAATTATGGCCCTAGGGTCAAAATTGGCCCTGCCACAGGGGTGGGCAGTTTTCAATAGAAACATATTGAGAAAACTTTGAAAATCTTCTCCTCTGAAACTGGAAGGTTAATCTGGAAGGTTAAGCTTTCATATTTGGCACATAGCATCATGTTCAGGTCCCCTACAAGTTTTTCTAAATTATTTCCCTGGAGTCAAAATTGGCCCGCCCCAGGGCCGGCTAGTTTTCTATAGAAACATATAGTGAAAACTTTGAAAATCTTCTCCTCTGGTTGTCTGGTGAGCGCTTCAGGGCCATTCTGGCCCTCTTGTTTTATAATTGCTTCACATTTTACTGGAATATGAATATGAATCATCTTAAATGGTACCTCTGTTTTACTTTATTTTTTCCTGCTGCACCTGTCATATTTTAATGTTTCAAGTTTGGTTTTCTCTCTTTAAAACTGTCACTAAATGTACAGGATAAGTCTACACTTGAGGTTTGAGACACTCAGTGGTTGTATTATGTGTATTGTTAATGTGTTATGTCCGATAGTTAGTCCATCTGCACATAGTTCTTACGCTTGCATATGTTCCTTAGTTACATAGTTGCATATTTGTTAGATAACAATGTATTTCAAAGAACCTAACTGCTATATACATTGTACACATGTATATTGGCAGTAAGTGCTACATGTATATAGAAAACTCAGAAATATGTCCACGTGAGTTTAACCCTTTCCTTCATATAAACACCTTTGTATGCCTTTGCAAATAGAGTAGACCCATATCAGATGGCTCTTGTAGGAGCGGTACGTTTGCAAAGGTTTCAATAGGTGTCTCTATGGAGTAAAGGTTTAACCCTTTCCTCCATAAATACACCTTTTTACGCCTCTGTAAAAACAACTTCTTGAAACAATTGTGATAAATAGAGCATTTGCTCCTATAGGAGCAAATGCTGTATTTATCACAATGGTTTCAAACTAAAAAATTCTAAAATTTTACTTTTCTCTAGTAAATGCTCCTTTTTGGTAGATTCATTCAAAGAGGTTTGGACTAAAAATAGCCTATGGAGGAAAGGTTTAATAGTATAGACATTTTATAGCAGTGCATGGTCAGAACACAGTACCCAAAATATTGCCTGTTTAGAAGTCTACCCTATTTGCCATAAGTATTTGAACTAAACAAATGTTTGCAAATAGTGCAGGTCCAGATCAAAATACTCTTGAAGGAGCAGTTTGGTAAGGGTCTACACTATTTGCTAATATGTCAGTCTAATTTAAAGCTATTGAATGGACAGGGTGCCAAATACTTTTAATAAGGGTGTATAGTTTTTCCCTATGTTTGTAATATAATATTCACAAATCAAATTAATTAAGGGTTAAAAGTCATCTGATCAGGGTCTGCTCTTTTTGTTAATTGAAGGATATAAATCTGATTTTACAGTTTCCTAAATGGTTAAAAAGTTCCTTTGATTAGCTACCATTATAGGAATGCAGTCATTGAATATTCATGAAGTGATAGATTCTTGCATAAGTATTATTGATATAAAAGGTTAAGCTGTTCTGGATCTACGTCTGCCAATGTCTCAGTTCCCAAACATGTATGCTTCCTGTATGATGCCTGTGTTCGTGTTCACTGTAGCAGAGTTCACATAAATGGTATTTATCTGACCATTGTGTGTCTGTACTGCTATTACCTTGTTCTTGTGAGATTGAAAGTAAGGGAACATGCAGCATGTTTATCTATTACAGTAAACCACCATTCAATTTAGTATAAATATCAGTCTTTGAGACAGGTGGCAGCTTAATGCAGGGTGAAAGTCATGCAGAAAGCTCCTAGAGGAGCTTTCATGCAGGCACCGGCCTAAAAGTATCTGAATTCTTCTCTACTAGAATTCAAGTTTAAAGAGGTTTTACTGTAATTAACTTCATACATTTTCAATATCCTCAAAGCAGTATGCAGACATATTCAGTAATGTTATTGCAGAAAATTAGGTCGCTATAATGATGCTACATTTCTCACTGTAGCACCGTACATATTTCTCGCTTTTCCTCTAATTTGGCATTTGGTCTTGCTGCTTGATCAATTAGAAATACAGAAAAAATTGTAGATATTAAACTGCAGTAATAAGCACAAGCCTAGAATACAGTGATGTTGCTTAGCGATATGCCAATAACAGACATACCGATGGTAAAAACAACAATGATTATAGATACAAAGGTAGATGACCTCTTAGGCTCTAGTTGTACTTACAAAATCATTCCCTGCTCTGAAGAGTTCATACACATTAGATTCCATGTATAAGTAATTATGTACACAAATTCAAGAGTTTGCTTTTGGCCTATTGTTGTATGTTGTATTTCTGTATGTTGTGTATGAATATTGGCCATGTCTTTTTTCGTTCTGTGTACTACAGTTTTTGCAACTGAAGTGCAGTATGCAAGGGTGTATCACTGCATCACCATACTAGACTGTAGAAGTCTGCTTTTTAATCCTTTACTCCATGGATGTTCATGCAAGAAATAATATCATGAACATTAGTTAGACAAGTTTTATAATAATACATGAACACTGGAATTTTTTTCTATGACAAATTGCAGAATCAAATCTATATTATTCCGCAAGCAAACTGGTCAGAGGACTCCTGCAGAAGCCATCTGAAATATGGGTTAACTTTGTTTGCAAAGGTTTCAATAGGTGTCTCTATGGAGTAAAGGTTTAACCCATTCCTCCATAAATACACCTTTTTATGCCTCTGTAAAAACAACTTCTTGAAACAATTGTGATAAATAGAGCATTTGCTCCTATAGGAGCAAATGCTCTATTTATCACAATGGTTTCAAACTAAAAAATTCTAAAATTTTACTTTTCTCTAGTAAATGCTCCTTTTTGGTAGATTCATTCAAAGAGGTTTGGTCTAAAAATAGCCTATGGAGGAAAGGTTTAATAGTATAGACATTTTATAGCAGTGCATGGTTAGAACACGGTACCCAAAATATTGCCTGTTTAGAAGTCTACCCTAATTGCCATAAGTATTTGAACTAAACAAATGTTTGCAAATAGTGCAGGCCCAGATCAAAATACTCTTGAAGGAGCAGTTTGGTAAGGGTCTACACTATTTGCTAATATGTCAGTCTAATTTAAAGCTATCGAAATGGTGTGAAATTGACTTGTTCCGCCATGGACAGGGTGCCAAATACTTTTAATAAGGGTGTATAGTTTTTATACGCCCATCTAATAAAGATGGTCGTATATTGTCGTGGCCCTGTCCGTCCGTCCGTTCGTTCGTTCGTTCGTCCGTCAACATTTTGTTTGTCCGCTGTTTTCTGGGAAAACTATTTGACAGAAATTAATGAAACTTCACACAAATGTTTAATGCATCAAGATCTGAAGCTGAGTTGATTCTAAGGTTCATTTGATTTTTCATTTCAGAGTTATGGCCCTTGTCCTTAAAAAATATGCAAATAGTTTGTCCGCTGTTTTCTGGGAAAACTATTTGAGAGATATTAATGAAACTTCACACAAATGTTTAATGCATCAAGATCTGAAGCTGAGTTGATTCTGAGGTTCATTTGATTTTTCATTTCAGAGTTATGGCCCTTGTCCTTAAAAAATATGCAAATAGTTTGTCTGCTGTTTTCTGGGAAAACTATTTGAGAGATATTAATGAAACTTCACATAAATATTATTGCATCAAGATCTGATGCTGAGTTGATTCTGAAGATCATTTGATTTTTCGTTTCAGAGTTATGGCCCTTGTCCTTAAAAAATAATTCAAATAATTTGTCCGCTGTTTTCTGGGAAAACTATTTGAGAGATATTAATGAAACTTCACAAAAATGTTTAATGCATCAAGATCTGATGCTGAGTCGATTTTGAGGTTTATTTGATTTTTCGTTTCGGAGTTATTGCCCTTTTACTTAAAAAAAAATGCAAATATATGCAAACAGTTTGTCCACTGTTTTCTGGCAAAACTGTTTGACAGATATTAATGAAACTTCATACACATGTTTAATGCATCAAGACCTGAAGCTAAGTCGATTCTGAGGATCATTTGATTTGTTGTTTCGGAGTTATGGCTCTTGCACTTAAAAAAATAATGCAAATCTATGCAAATATGAGGATGGCCATAACTTTTTCATTTGAAATGATATTTACTTCAATTTTTTTTATATGGTTAAACCTTAATGTGAATTTCCACATATATTGCGGGGGTTTGGATATGTCATTTTATTCTAAAGTTATGGTCCTTGTGTTCGTTGCTTTGTCTGTCAACTTTTAGTTTGTCTGTTGTTTTCTGGGAAAACTATTAAAATGATATAAATGAAACTTAACACAAATGTTTGAAGCAACAAAGTTTGAAGCTGAGTTTATTTTGAGGTTCATTCAGTTTGTCTTTACAGAGTTAAGGCCATTGCACTTTACAAAAATCTGCAAAAATGAGGATTAGCTGTAACTTTTTTATTTAATAAGATATTCACTTCATTTTTTTTTAAAAATAGTATCACCTTAATATGGAAATCAAGATCTTAAGCACAGATTAGAAAATGTCAACACTTATAAGGCATGTTGAATCAGAGAAAGTTTGCAAGTGGGCGTATTATGTACCGTATGCGGTACTCTTGTTCCTTAAGGTTGTGATTTACAGTAAAACCTCTCTGTAACAGCCCCAAATTCTGTTAATTAGTTTGTATTTGGGCCAGGAGGCTGCTTAAAACAAGGTGAAAATAAAACAGAACACCCCTATAGGAGTGTTCTGTTTTACTTTCACCTTGCTTTAAGCAGCCACCTGCCTTTAACACAAAATAATTGGTGTAATTTAGTGGCCGTTATAGAGAGGTTTTACTGTAATATTCACAAATCATATTAACCCATTTATGTCTAGTATGCTTTAAATGAGGCACAAATAAACCATGCATACTCAAATCAGAGAAACCCTCTGATCTGGGTCTGCACTGTTTGCTTCTCAATTTATTTTCCAAAACCCTATGGAATTCTTTCAGAAATTCCCTTTCAAATGAAATTTGATTGGTTTGTAATATTGCACTTGGAAAATGAGGCTTAATAAACCATTTACCCGATAGAGAAGCCTTTACATACCGTAACCCATTCCCACTTAGGCTATTTTTAGACCTAACCTTTTTGATTAAATCTACCAAAAAGGAGCATTAACTAGAGAAAACGAAATTTTCAGAATGGTGTAGTTTTGAAACCATTGTGATAAATAGAGCATTTGCTCCTGTGGAGCAAATGCTCTATTTATCACAATTGTTTCATAAAGTGACTTTTACAGAAGCGTCAAAAGGGGTCAATATGCGGGAATGGGGTAAACAAAACACACCCAGATCAGGTGGCTCCAATAGGACCCGTCTAATCAGGGTCTGCTCTGTTTGCTTATGCTATAGTATAGATCTGGTTCTACAGTGTGTCATGGTGAAATAATACTGTACTCATATACTAATTTAAAATTTCAGCTAATAGATATTCATGATGTCATTATTTCTTGGATGAATATTTATGAGGTAACGGGTTAAAAACTAGGGTAGTTTATTGTTGAATGACCATGTTATGGACTAATGGAAGCAGCAGGAACAGTAAAAATAAAAAAGTAATCTTTACTATCCTATTTATTCCTAATATTCAATCCCCACTCTCCACTGCTTGCAACACATTTTAAAAATGCCTAAAATTACATATATCGTAAATATTACATGCTGAACAGAAGAATATTGCAGGAAAACCGATTAAATAAGGCATTTGGGGACTTTCATGTTCGATGTTGAAGACCGGATGTTATTCACTGAAGAACCGTTATTAACATTTATTTGGATTGCATAAATATCGATGAAAAAGGGTTATTTGAACTTATTTCGTATCACAGGGATTTTTTTATATAAATTCAAAATGACAATCTTCTTAAGAATGTTTGAACATAATCAACAATTTTTGATGAAAATTTACGTTTATGGTAGAGACTATCACTTTAAAGTTAGATGTTTCAATCTGGCACCATTTTGATAACTTTGAATTTGATTGACATAGTAGCAACTACATGCAGCAATTAGACCCTGATTTCACTGGTCCTTTAGAAAATGTTTAATCTGTGTCTGCACTGTTTGTCTAAGTTTGTCCACCAAAATACTTTGGGTAATCCTGATCCAGAATAACTGTGTACCAAGAAGAGTAAAGGCACCACAGTAGAACCTGTCTTAAGCAACCATTAAAAAGAGGTCTGATTATGTGTCTTTAAGACAGGTTAATGCAGGTTGAAAGGTGCAGAAAGCTCTCACTGGAGCTTTCTGCTTTACTTTAACCCAAAATTAAACAATCACCTGTTTTTAGCTCACCAGAGCACAAAGTGCTCAGGGTGAGCTTTTGTGATTGCCTGATGTCCGTCGGCTTGCGTCGTCCATCGTCAGTCGTCAACAATTGGAACCTTTAAAAATCTTCTCCTCTGAATCTACAGGGTTCTCAGCTTTCATCTTTGGCACATAGTATCATCTTTAGGTCCTCTACAAAAGTTATATAAATTATGGCCCTGGGGTCAAAATTGGCCCCGCCCCAGGGGTGCCTTGTTTTCAATAGAAACATAAAGTAAAACTTTGAAAATCTTCTTCTCTGAAACCAGAAGGTTCTCAGCTTTCATATTTAGCACAGAGCATCATGTTCAGGTCCTCTACAAAAGTTATATAAATTATGGCCCTGGGGTCAAAATTGGCCCCGCCCCAGGGGTGGGCAGTTTTCGATAGAAACAATAGTGAAATCTTTGAAAATCTTCTTCTCTGAAACTGGAAGGCTCTCAGCTTTCATATTTGGCACATAGCATCATGTTCAGGTCCTCTACAAAAGTTATATGAATTATGGCCCTGGGGTCAAAATTGGCCCCGCCCCAGGGGTGGGCAGTTTTCAGTAGAAACAAATAGTGAAATCTTTGAAAATCTTCTTCTCTGAAACTGGAAGGCTCTCAGCTTTCATATTTGGCACATAGCATCATGTTCAGGTCCTCTACAAAAGTTATATAAATTATGGCCCTGGGGTCAAAATTGGCCCGCCCCAGGGGTGGGCAGTTTTCAATAGAAACAAATAGTGAAATCTTTGAAAATCTTCTTCTCTGAAACTGGAAGGCTCTCAGCTTTCATATTTGGCACATAGCATCATGTTCAGGTCCTCTACAAAAGTGATATAAAATATGGCCCCGGGGTCAAAATTGGCCCCGCCCCAGGGGTGGGCAGTTTTCATTTGAAATAAATAGTGAAATCTTTGAAAATCTTCTTCTCTGAAACTAGAAGGCTCACAGCTTTGATATTTGGCACAGAGCATCATGTTCAGGTCCTCTTCAAAACATAAATAATGGCCCCGGGGTCAAAATTGAACCAGCTCCAGGGGTGGGCAGTTTTCAATAGAAACAAATAGTGAAATCTTTGAATATCTCCTCTGAAACTGAGAGGTTCTCAGCTTTCATATTTGGCACATAGCATCATGTTCAGGTCCTCTACAAAAGTTATATAAATTATGCCCCTGGGGTAAAAATTGGCCCCACCCCAGGGGTAGCCAGTTTTCAACAGAAACATATAGTGAAAACTTTGAAAATCTTTTTCTCTGAAACTGGAAGGTTCTCAGCTTTCATATTTGGCACATAGCATCATGTCCAGGTCCTCTACAAAAGTTATATAAATTTTGCCTCTTGGGTCAAAATTAGCCCAGCCCCAGGGCAGGCTAGTTTTTAGCTCACCAGAGCACAAAGTGCTCAGGGTGAGCTTTTGTGATTGCCTGATGTCTGTCGTCCGTCGGCGTGCGTCGTGCGTCGTGCGTCGTGTGTCGTGCGTCGTGCGTCGTTCGTCGTCAACAATTTGAACCTTTAAACTTCTTCTCCTCTGAATGTACAGGGTTCTCAGCTTTCATCTTTGGCACATAGCATCACCTATAGGTCCTTTACAAAAGTTATATAAATTATGTCCCTAGAGTCAAAATTGGCCCCGCCACAGTCCCAGAGGTGGCCAGTTTTCTCTAGCTGACTGTTGTTTTCTGTACAAGTAGCAGAATGCTGGGCTCACTTATGTTAGGCATGGGGAAAACTTCAAAAATCTTCTTGTCAAAAACTATAAGTCACAGAGCTTAGATATATGGTGTATAGATTTACTTAGTATACCTTATTGACATTGGTTAATATCATAGTTCTGAGGTTAAAATTGGCCCTGCCCTGTTGGTTATACTTTAAAATAGATTTTTTCACTATAAAGGTTCCTCTGAACTAGAAGGACTGTAAACACTCCATCTGTATTATGCAATCACTTGAGAGGGCAAGTTCCTGGTCAAACCTCTATGAAGTTGTCTGCTTCAGAATTAGTGTCTGTTTGTTCACATTGTTTTTAACCCATTCCCTCATAGGCTATTTTCAGATCCTGGCTCTTGGAAAATTTCAGAATTGTGTAGATTTGAAACCATTGTGATAAATAGAGCATTTACTCCTATGGAGCAAATGCTCTATTTATCACAATGGTTTCATAAAGTGACTATTATACCTCTTTGAATAAATCTACTGATAAGGAGCATTAATTAGAGAAAAGGAAAATTTCAAAATTGTGTTGATTTGAAACCATTGTGATAAATAGAGCATTTACTCCTATGGAGCAAATGCTCTATTTATCACAAAGGCTTTTTTCAGATCCTACCTCTTTGAATAAAACTACTGATAAGGAGCATTAATTATAGGAAAGGAACATTTCAGAATTGTGTAGATATGAAACCATTGTAATAAATAGAACATTTACTCCTATGGAGCTTTTGCTCTATTTACCACAATGGTTAGCAAATGCTCTATTTATCACAAAGGCTTTTTTCAGATCCTACCTCTTTGAATAAATCTACTGATAAGGAGCATTAATTAGAGAAAAGGAAACTTTCAGAATTGTGTAGATTTCAAACCATTGTGATAAATAGAGCATTTCCTCCATAGGAGTAAATTAACTCATGTACAAACCACATAATTATAAAGTTACATACCGGTATGCGTCAGATCAGAATTGTTGTCTGCTTATTCAAAGAGGTAAATCTTGGTCTACTCTGTTTGCAAATGCATGAAAACATGTTTATATGAGGGAAAGGGTTAATTAGAGAATAGGACAATTTCAGAATTGTGTAGATTTGAAACCATTGTGATAAATAGTGCATTTACTCCTATGGAGCAAATGCTCTATTTATCACAAAGGCAAATGCTCTATTTATCACTGGTTTCATAAAGTGACTATTATACCTCTTTGAATAAATCTACTGATAAGGACCATTAATTAGAGAAAAAGAAAATTTCAAAATTGTGTGGATTTGAAACCATTGTGATAAATAGAACATTTACTCCTATGGAGCAAATGCTCTATTTATCACAAAGGCTTTTTTCAGATCCTACCTCTTTGAATAAATCTACTGATAAAGAGCATTAATTATAGAAAAGGAAAATTTCAGAATATTGTGTAGATTTGAAACCATTGTGATAAATAGAGCATTTACTCCTATGGAGCTTTTGCTCTATTTATCACAATGGTTAGCAAATGCTCTATTTATCACGTAGGCTTTTTAGCTCACCAGAGCACAAAGTGCTCAGGGTGAGCATTTGTGATTGCCTGATGTCCGTCGTCCGTCGGCATGCGTCGTCCATCTTGCGTCGTTCGTCGTCAACAATTTGAACCTTTCAAAATCTTCTTCTCTGAATCTACAGGATTCTCAGCTTTCATCTTTGGCACATAGCATCATCTGTAGGTCCTCTACAAAAGTTATATAAATTATACCCCTGGGGTCAATATTGGCCCTGCCGCAGGGGTTTTCAGTTTTCAATAGAAACATATAGTGAAAACTTGAAACATCATCTCCTCTAAAACTAGAAGGTCCTCAGCTTTCATATTTGGCACATAGCTTCAACTTCAGGGCTTCTACAAAAGTTATATAAATTATGCCCCTAGGGTCAAAATTGGTCCAACCCCAGGGATTGCCAGTTTTTGGTAGCTGACTGCTTAAACAGCCCATGGGATCACTAGTTATGCATAGGAAAAACTTTAAAAATATTCTTGTCAGAAACTACATGTCCCAGAGCTTAGATATTTGGTGTATAGATTTACTTAGCATAACTTTATGGGTTTTTTAAGTATCATAGTTCTTGGGTTAAAATTGGCCCTGCCCTGTGTGTACAGTCTTCTTCACGGCAGAAACGACAGTCTAAAGGTTTCTCCTTAATATATCAGCCTGCAGAGCTCAGACCAGTCAGTGTGAGTTCTTATATAATCACCCTTAGTCTGATCAGTAGAGTAGAAATTGTGTTTAGACAAATAACACACACTCATTTAAGATTGAGAAAACTGTGGATAGTTCTCATTATGCAGAACACTCTTAAACCTTTTTTTCATACCTATGCCCTGCATTAAGCTACCAGATATCAATATAGAGCATATCTGTTGTGAATTTCAGGCTGGGTAATTTTGTCAACTGCTAAATTGTTGTCTGCAGCAAATTCATAAGTTATCCTAACTACACACTTTCTTTCTAAGTTTTTCAGAAGTTCAGTCTCATTGACAAACAGTTTCGATATCAGACCAGTCCCCACATTAGATTGGCCCTGATTTTGATCCAATATGTTTGCATAGGTCATTAGTGGTGGGAGAATCCCACTACACACATTCTTTCTAAGTTTCTCAGAAGTTCAGTCTCATTTACGAACAATTTGGATATCAGATCAGGCCCCACATTATGTGGGGCCTAATCTGGATCCAAACTGTTTGCATAGGTCATTAGTGGCGGGAGAATCTGCCTCTAGCATCCAAAGAATTAATACAAGTTTCAGTGGTCTATGCTCTATCCATTCTTTCACTACATTCTTTCAGCATCATGTTCAGGTCCTCTACAAAAGTTATATAAATTGTGTCCCTGGGGTCAAAATTGGCACCGCCCTTGGGGTGATAAGTTTTCAATAGAAACATATAGTGAAAACTTTGAAAATCTTCTCCTCTGATTGTCTGGTGAGCGATGTCAGGGCCATTCTGGCCCTCTTGTCTATAGAAACATATAGTTAAAACTTTGAAAATCTTCTCCTCTGATTGTCTGGTGAGCGCTTCAGGGCCATTCTGGCCCTCTTGTTTGAGACTCCTATATTCAATAAATGAATGGTCGCTTAAGACAGGTTGTATGATTTTAAGCTCCTTCATTTGCCATAACACTGGTGTCATCATTGGTAGCATTATTGTCATCACTTAAGTCTTGTAGTCCATTAATATTTAAAGGAAATTGTCGTTGATTTTTAGCAAGCCAGATACATGATCTTGCAAGAACAAATGCCAATAGATTTAGTCCTTTTATCTGGTAGGGATGCTTTTACACACCTTTGCAAACAGAGTAGACCAGCTCAGATGGCTCCTGTACATGTAGGTCTGTTCCATTTTCTTATGGAACAGTATACATGTGGATTTAATTCTAGTTTCTGCAATGACCATAAATCCTGTACATTGTATTTATGAGCCATTTTAAAAAAACATCTAGTTAATATTCATGGTTTCATTTTGTCTTTTATGACTATTCATCAGGTAAAGATTTAACCCTTTCCCTGTTCTATGTTTATTCCTAATTGCAATACCTACTGAATATTCATTAACAAAATAGTTGTTATGAAATATGGAAGGTGGAACATTGTAGCCATTTTAGAAAGTAAAGACACAAATCTTTGAAATTCTGTTAGCAAACAGAGTAGACCCTGATCAGACGGCTCCTCTAGGAGCCGTCTGATCTGGGTCTACTCTGTTTGCAGATGCGTGAAAACACGTTTATATGAGGGAAAGGGTTAAGAAAGTATCACATTTGTCAGTATCAAAAAGCAAAATAGTAGCTTAAAAAATTAGAACAGTGTCTGTATAGCTTGTGATTGGTTTTGATTACCTTGAGTAAATGTGTTTGTGCTATGTTTATTGTTGAAATGTACCGGTATATCCCTTTGTAGTTGTGTATTATAGGCCTTTAGACTGGCACATTATAAAAGCCAGGTATTTCTTTAACATCATGATTAATTAGCTGAATTTTGTGTCTATATTAATCCATAAGCAAATAGAGTAGATCCTGATCAGATGGATCCTACAGGATGTGTTTTACATGAATGTTCATCAGCAACAAATTTTAAGCATATGTTATAAAAGATAATTACATAAAGGTAATGTTAAATGAATGATAACAACTGAAAACATAACATCAATCATTAACCCTTTCTTTGATACACCTTTGCAAACAGAATATACACAGATCAGACGGCTGCTGTAGGAGCCATCTGATCAAGATCTGCTCTGTTTGCTTATGGAATTATAATACATCATTCTGCCTCTAAAGTTTCTACCAGTATCATCAGATCCTGTGTATTCATGCCATTATATAAATGCAGCTCATTAATATATTCATAATTCATGATGTCATTATTTCTTAACCCATTCCCTCACAGGCTATTTTTAGACCCAATTGCTTTGAATAAATCTACCGAAAAGGAGCATTAACTAGAGAGGAAAATTTTAGAATTTTGTAGTTTGAAACAATTGTGATAAATAGAGCATTTGCTCCTATAGGAGCAAATGCTCTGTTTATCACAATGGTTTTACAAAGTGACTCTTTTACAGAGTCGTCAAAAGTCATCAATATCAGGGAATGGGTTAAACAAAATGCGTGGAGTATAGGGTTAAATTGTTGATCACAAATGAAGTGATAATATCATTAAAGTTTTTGTCAGTCATGATGACGGTTAATGCCAG
Source organism: Azorinus chamasolen (assembly GCA_963576725.1). Lineage (NCBI taxonomy): Eukaryota > Metazoa > Mollusca > Bivalvia > Cardiida > Solecurtidae > Azorinus > Azorinus chamasolen. The sequence continues at coordinate 35,987,554 of OY755235.1, forward strand.
ATAGTATTTACGATGATGTAAGTTTACATTTGTCTGTGCAGTATAATACCACTAAACAGGACAATCAATTCAGTATTAGTGTCAGTCTTTAAGACAGGAAGCAGCTTTCTGCATGACTTTCACCCTGCATTAAGCGTTCTTCTTCATAAAATTCTGATATATTTCTGTTTTATTGTATCATATAACTAGACCAGAAAGATATCGAAGATTGTGTTGGGTCATTACTAGCTATGTATATATATATATGTGTATTATGCATCTTTGCATTTTTAGAGAGATTATGAAATGGATTTAATAGAGTTATGTCTTTGTAGCTACCATAATTAATTGTTCTTTTGCTACAACTATCTTCTGCTTCAATTTTCAAAGTGGACCATTCTTCCATTTGTTTTTCCCAAAAGACAATTTGAGGGTCAAACACATGAAGCTTAGATAACAAATTACATTACTTAGAACCTGTCTTAAGTGACCTTTTATTGATTGGACAGTGATGGTAGCAAGCAGGTGGTTACTTAATACAGAGCAAAAGTAATCTGCATTACTTTTGACCTGCATTAAGCTACCACTTGCCTTACTGACCCATAATTAGATATCTTTTTGATAGTTTCTTAAGACAGATTCTACTGTACTTGGTAGTTCTACTTGATAAACTAATTCACACAAATTTATCTATAACAAGCTATGGATTAAGTACTTTGCATGTATTGATTTACATTCTTACCATGAAAACTGTACTTGTGTTTCAGCTGGCGGAGATGGTGAATTTCCACTTCCTGAATCTGATGGTAGCCCTGCAGGAATGTAACTCCAGTGTCCTCTCCAAGGTGAGAATTGGGACATTTTTACAGTAATAGTGAAGTTTGTTTACTTTACTTAATGAATACTCATGTAAGAAATCATGGATATTCATCAGATGAATTGTCACAATTGCATATGAATACAAGAAATTTTAGCCACAACAGAAACTGTTGAATCAGATCTCTATAATTACATATAACATTAGTAAACAGAGCAGACCCTGATCAGATGGCTCCTGTTGGAGTCATCTAATCTGGGTCTATATGTGAAGGCGTATTTATGGCGTGAAAGGTTAATTTTAATGGCACCTCTGTACTGACAATGACAAGTGCTGACCTGAAATCATATCTTTTCTATTTCACCCTTTACCTCATAGATATTGATTTAAGAAACAATGATATCATGAATATTGATTAAATTTTATAAATGACATATAAACACAGAAACTTTTGGCCATGGCAGAAACTGTGGAATCTGATCTATATTACTCCATAAGCCAACAGGGCAGACCTTAATCTGACAGCTGCTCTCTTACAGGAGCCGTCTGATCTGTGTCTATTCTGTTTGCAAAGGTGTTAAAGATGTCTCTATGAGGTAAAGAGTTGCATAGTTTGAACAGAATACAATTTGTCAACTACTTTAAGTTATTTTCATTAATGTTACCATCAAATCTAAATATTTGTTGTTACTTTCTGTTTCAGCTTTTCCCCATGTGGACCTCCATTCTGTATGCCTATCATGGACAGGTATCTAATTATCAATTTCCATTTAAACCCTGTACTCCATAGATAAACATTTGAACACTTTCCTCCGTGAATATTCATGAAAGAAGTAAAGGATGTTATGAATATTAATTAGATTACTTGTTATAATAGCACATGGACACTAGAATTTCTGGCCATGGCAGAAACTGTAGAATCATATCTTTATTATATCATAATCAAACAGAGCATACCCTGATCAGATTGCTCTTATAGGAGCCATCTGATCTGGGCCTACTCTACTTGCAAAGGCATAGAAAGGTGTGTTTATGGAGTAAAGGGTTAACATTGTTGCAAACAGTTGACCCAGATTAGCTCTTTGCACGCTAAGTAATTTTTCGTCTGCAACAATTGTCATCTGCTCAATTCTTAAAGGGGCCGTCACACCATGACGTTCTGGTCAACGTTCTCTGAACATTTCAATCGTTCAATTTTTTAGCGTTCTAGAATGAGGATGACACATCTGGTGTGTGATTAACGTGTGCCTTACGCATGACTAGCGTGTGTCTAACGTGCAAGAAACGTGTAACAACGACCAAGTAAGATACCCCTGAAAACCATTAGCGTGTGCTAACATTCCACTGGCACGCGACGAACGATTTGTCAAGGTTAGACGAGCTTGTTGAGCATGTGAATAACGACAGAATAGCGTTTTAATGTTCGTTTGACTTTAGTCACAACTAAGTAACGCTAGAGTAATGACTGGCTAAGGATATCCGAACGCATGCAACACTCATCGAACATTAGTAAAACATTTCATGAACGTTCTTAAACGTTTTTCGGCGTTTAAAATTAAACGTTGATGAACACTGGTCTCAGTGAGAACTTTTGTACATGTTCAAAACTTTTTTCCGGACCAGAGTTCTCCGCCGATTCCCAGCAATCACGTACGTTCACTAGCGTTCACACAATGCTTTTCTGGGGCTTTCCCAGCGACCATGGGCGACTACCAACGTTTCCTCAAACATTATAGAACACTGACCGGAACGTCATGGTGTGAGGGACCCATAAAATAAACTTTCTCTCATTTCTTTGCAAAAATATGGTCAAGACGACAAACAGTTTGGATCCTGATGGGACACCGCATTATGCACATATAACCACCAAATACATGAAGAATCATGAAATTTAACCCATTCCTTCATATGCTATTTATCAAAGACCCAACCTCTGTGAATAAATCTACCAAAACTTTTAGAATTGTGTAGTTTTGAAACTACATTGTACAGGGACAACATATATCACTGAAAGGGGAGGGTCATCTGTGTCCTGTGGACACAATTTTCTAGGTTTTTTTCTGCTTTTTTTCTTTTTTCTTCAATTGTTCAGGTTTCTAGATTCAAGGTTATTCTCATACCTGCTTGTAATGAGACATTGGTATATGATGTATGTCCATCCTTCAATAGCCACTGCCCTTTAGACCTTGATTGATATTAACACATGTCCATGCCTTTGTGAACGGAGTAGACTCCTGTAGTTCTCTGATCAGGGTCTGCTTTGTTGGCTTAAGGAATTATATATTGATGTGATCCTACAAAAGTAATAAAAAACTTTTGTTGAACAGTTCCTGTACCACTAAAATTGTCATTAATATTTATGATGTCATTATTTTATGCATGAATATTCATCAGGTAAAGTGTTAACCCATTACCTCATAGGCTATTTATAGATACAACCTCTTTGAATAAATCTACAGAAAAGGAGCATTAACTAGAGAAAAGGAACATTTTAGAATTTTGTAGTTTGAAACCATTGTGATAAATAGAGCATTTGCTTCTGTAGGAGCAAATGCTCTATTTATCACAATGGTTTCACAAAGTGACTTTTACAGAGTTTTCAAAGGTCGTCCAATATGAGGGAATGAGTTAAGAGAAATAGTGATTTAAAACTGATGTATTGTATAATCTTGAATAGTATCAATGACAATAAGATGACAGAATGATAGAAACATAGTACATGTACATTATACATTCCAGTTACCAGGCCATTTACAGGTGCGCCTCCAGGCAGTACAGAACTGGCAGCCCCCTGCCCCATCAACAGAACAGACTTGCATCAACTCCAACATCTTGCTCACCTGGCTGAAATGCATTCAGTTCAAGCTGGGACAGATAGAAGTGCAGTCCGATGCAGCTTTACAATTCTACTCTGTGTAGTTAGATCATGGAGATGGGAGGAAATACATTGGCGTCTGTCAGAAATGAGATGGGATGAAATACATTGGCGTCTGTCAGAAATGAGATGGGATGAAATACATTGGCATCTGTCAGAAATGTCCGTCAAACTTTAACCCCATAATCTGCTAAAGAATTAAATCTGGGTCCTCCCTTTCTGAATATTGATTAAACAGAAACTGATGAAAAACAATTTTTTGAAACCAGTGCAGACCCTGATCAAAGGCTCCCTTGGGAGACCTTTGATCTGTGTCTACACTGTTAGCATATGTCTTATATACTTGGTTCTTGCTCATGAAGGGTTAGAGTTTGATGTACTAAGTAACTCTATTTTGAAAAAAAAATTCAAGGACAAATATTTTTTTGCAACTAATATCAGAGCATTAAAAATGGTGGCCATTTAGCGAGTGTCATATTCGTTATAGTAAACGAGTTTAATGAAAACAATTTGTAATGAACACGAATATAAGTTTCTTTTTATCACATAAGCCTTAAAATGCCATATAAAATGAAACAGGCTATAGCTGACGGCTGTTTCGGGCATTGCTTACAAACAGCATAGTAATACAACGGACTACGCACATAAAGTGCTACGATTGACTAATACTAAAATGAGCGCCACTAATGATTGCTAATTTGCATTAAAAATGCACTAGTGCATTTTTGCGATTTACGGCACTCTGTTACTGCACTCCCACAAGGCAGATTTTTGAAGATTTTTGAAGTTTTTGGGAAGATATTGAATATAGTTTGGTTCCAGATAAGATACTAAGTTACTCGGTATCTCATCTGGGTCCAAACTGTTTGAGTTTATGTTTGTTGTAATAGACAATATATTTATTACTATAAATTATTTTATTAAGCATGTAAAATAAGGAAATTTATTGCCATGGTAATAGAGAATGAGGTCTGCAACATATAAGCAAATAGAGAATACCCTGATCAGAAAGCTCCAACAAGGTCCATGCTTATAAAACTTTTAGTTGAGTCTGAGTTCGTTCTCAAGCTTTTGATTGGTCAGATTTGAGCCTTTGGCTCAAATCTGACCAATCAAAAGCTTGAGAACTCAAATCTGACCAATCAAAAGCCTGAGAAAGAAACTCAGACTCAACTAAAAGCTTTATAAGCATGGACCCAGGAGTCTGATCTGGGTCTACTCTGTTTGCAAAGGTGTAAAACGGCAGGGTTATGAAGTAAAGAGGTCAGTGTTTTTATAACCACCAAAGTAGTTCTTGTATATATTTTTATTGTATAAGAAATTGTGTTTTTCCGATGTATTTGTAGCTGAAGGTTTTGAGTCTTAGCTGGTCAATAAAGCACTTGATATAGCGAAAACAAATGGCATTGATGAAGTAAATATATGTCTTACTACTTTTCCAGTATTTTCATATTGCAGAATTATTTCAAAAATCAAAAGTGTTGATCTATCACGATTGTATTAACTGTTTAACCATTTACCTGATACAGAGTGGACCCAGCTCAGACAGCTCATGTAGGAGCTGTGTTCTCTGTTTACTTGCAGAATTACATAAATCTGATTCAACATGTTCTTCAATGCCAACAAAAAATTCTGTTTTCATAAACCCTTATAAAGATTCAACTAACAATTATCCATTATGATTAAGAAAATAAAATATGCCTACCAAGGCTTATATTTACATGTATATCAGTTTACCCTTTATCTGATGAATATTATTACAAGAACTAATGACACCAAGAATACTACAAATTAGATTTATTTTTATAATGGCATTTTAGCATTTGGCTCAGGCAGAAATTGTAGAATCAGATCTACATGTTTATTATTCCATAAGCAAATAGGACAGACCCTGATCAGATGGCTCCTGATCAGATGGCTGCTACAGGAGCTGTCTGAGTTGGATCTACTCTGTCTGCAAAGGATGAAATATGTGTCTATGAGGTAAAGGGTGAAGTCAATTTGTAAATGATTATTAACCCTTTCTCTCATATAAACGTGTTTTCATGCATTTGCAAACAGAGTAGACCCAGATCAGATGGCTCCTAGAGGAGCCATCTGATCAGGGTCTGCTCTGTTTGCTAATAGAATTTGAAAGATCTGTTTCTTTACTTTCTAAAATTTCTACAATATTCCTTCCATATTTCTTTCGAACTATTTTGTTAATGAATATTCAGTAGGTATTGAAAATTGGCTTAAATACAGAACAGGGAAAGGGTTTAAGTAACTCCTGTAAGATCCTCTATTAATTTTACTCGAATTTATTACATATTTTGTTGGTTGTTATAGTTACTAGTTGCATTGTTAAATTATATTAATATTCCAGTGTCCTTGTATTAACCTATTACTGCATAAATAAAACTTTTGACACCTTTGCAAACAGCAGACCCAGATCAGATGGCTCCTGTCATTTAGGAAAGGATTAAAGAACAAGAACTGGTTTATATATGTTGCTTTTGTAAATAAATATCTTTATACTTTGACTTTAAACATGTTAAAATTTGAAGAATATGGCCATGCCAAGAGGAAATGTGTCTTTTGGGACTTTTCAAATAGGGTAGACCCAGATCAGCCATCCTATCAGAGACGAGGCATCAGAGAAGACTGCTTGAATTCGTCAGATTCTGCATTTTTGTTCCCTTCACTTTGGCAAACAATGTAGACATCACATTCACATGTCTGACATATGGTGACTAAACTGGATCTATAGTGTTTTCAAAATGCCAAAACCTAAAATTTACATTTTCTCATGACTACTGTACATGTATATACATTTTTACTCTCCCACATCAAAGCTGGTAAATGTTGGTTCCTGGCTAGGACTTGAAGTCAGCAACACATTCTCAGATTCAAAGTACAAAAATGTTCTCAAACTTGCTCTCTTGGTTCCCAGCTTTTATTAATCATTTATTCGGTGAAGATGCCTTTTAATGCCGTTGCAAACAAAGTAGACCCAGATCGGATGGCTTCAGTAGGAGTTGTTTTGATCAGGGTCTAATCTGAATGTTACGAAATCAGTGTTTTTAAGATCTTTGCATTGTTATTTAAAATACCAGTAATCATATCTATAGATGTATAGATTAGAGCTGTTGGCCATATGGTATCAGACTGCTACTCCTTTGAAATTGCCTCTCCACAGCGATTCTGATGGGTAGCAAGAGATAAGGTTTGGCTAAGAAATGAGAGATGAGATCTGTAGATAGATCACTACACATCTGATCTACAGCCTAGAATGTATTGTATAGCATTTCAAGAGTAGGGTTTTGTTTTGTTGAACTGTTGAAGTAATATATAGATGTTAGTGTATCATTGTTTTGGTTGTGCAATATTAAAGATAAATTAGAGTTATTTTTCAGTCTCTTGTCATTGAATGGTCTTCCAGTCAGTTTGCAAAGAGAAGATGCAGTTAGTCTCGCGAACTCCTGTTTCAATTTGAATGTTACTGAATTTATATTTGGCATACATAATAACCACGAATAGTAGATGTACAAGATGCAATTTTCTTGTGCTTAGTTCCATGCATTGCAGAATTATCAAAGGTCCTTGCATAATTGTTCATGAGGTAAAGGGTTAATAACAAAATGGACTATTTGGCATTTGTGAATCTTGGTGCTTATCAAGAAACAAGAGGGCCAGAATGGCCCTGAATCGCTCACCAGACAATCAGAGGAGAAGATTTTCAAAGTTTTCACTATATGTTTTTATAGAAAACTAGCCGGCCCTGGGGCGGGCCAATTTTGACTCCAGGGACATAATTTATACAACTTTTGTAGAGGACTTGAACAAATTGATGCTATGAGCCAAATATGAAAGCTGAGAGCCTTCCAGTTTCAGAGGAGAAGATTTTCAAAGTTTTCACTATATGTTTCTACTGAAAACTACCCACCCCTGGGGCGGAGCCAATTTTGACCCCAGGGACATAATTAGTATAACTTTTGCAGAGGACCTGAACATGATGCTCTGTGCCAAATATGAAAGCTGAGCACCTTCCAGTTTCAGAGGAGAAGATTTTCAAAGATTTCACTATTTGTTTCTATTGAAAATTGCCCACCCCTGGGGCAGGGCCAATTTTAACCCCAGGGCCATAATTTCTATAACTTTTGTAGAGGACCTCAACATGATGCTATGTGCCAAATATGAAATCTGAGAACCTTCCAGTTTCAGAGGAGAAGATTTTCAAAGTTTTTACTATATGTTACTTTTGAAAACTTCCCACCCCTGGGGCAGGCCAATTTTGACCCCAGGGGCATAATTTATATAACTTTTGTAGAGTACCTGAACATGATGCTCTGTGCCAAATATGCAAGCTGAGAGCCTTCCGGTTTCAGAGGAGAAGATTTTCAAAGATTTCACTATTTGTTTCTATTGAAAACAGCCCACCCCTGGGCGGGGCCAATTTTGACCCCAGGGCCATAATTTATATAACTTTTGTAGAGGACCTGAACATGATGCTATGTGCCAAATATGAAAGCTGGGCGCCTTCCAGTTTCAGAGGAGAAGATTTTCAAAGATTTCACTATTTGTTTCTATTGAAAACTTCCCACCCCTGGGGCGGGGCCAACTTTGACCCCAGGGACATAATTTATATAACTTTTGTAGAGGACCTGAACATGATGCTCTGTGCCAAATATGAAAGCTGAGAGCCTTCCAGTTTCAGAGGAGAAGATTTTCAAAGATTTCACTATTTGTTTCCATTGAAAACTGCCCACCCCTGGGGCGGGGCCAACTTTGACCCCAGGGCCATAATTTCTATAACTTTTGTAGAGGACCTGAACATGATGCTCTGTGCCAAATATGAAAGATGAGAGCCTTTCAGTTTCAGAGGAGAAGATTTTCAAAGATTTCACTATTTGTTTCTATTGAAAACTTCCCACCCCTGGGGCGGGGCCAATTTTGACCCCAGGGTCATAATTTATATAACTTTTGTAGAGTACCTGAACATGATGCTATGTGCCAAATATGAAAGGTGAGAACCTTCTGGTTTCAGAGGAGAAGATTTTCAAAGTTTTACTATATGTTTCTATTGAAAACTTCCAACCCCTGGGGCGGGGCCAATTTTGACCCCAGGGGCATTATTTATATAACTTTTGTAGAGGACCTATAGGTGATGCTATGTACCAAAGATGAAAGCTGAGAACCCTGTAAATTCAGAGGAGAAGATTTTTAAAGGTTCAAATTGTTGATGCGGGACGACGCACGACGACGGACATCAGGCGATCACAAAAGCTCACCCTGAGCACTTTGTGCTCTGGTGAGCTAAAAATGACGGTAAACTGGTTGATAGTCCTAGCCAGCCATTCTGATAATATGCCACCAAGTACTTAAGTTTCATTAAATTCAAGAAATACTCCATGGGGGAAAATATGGACAAGCTTCCCTTCGACTTTCGACCAAATGCAGAAATGTAGAGTCGAAAGAAAGCTGGGCGGTCAAAAAAAACCTGGAAGCAAACAATCAGCCATGACCGCGAGACACAGAAGATGGCCAGCATTGATCCTCAAAACCGTGATGCCTGGAGACTGAGTTTAAAGACTACCAGAAAACGTCGGACCCTTGACAAAGGGAACTAAGATGATAAATAGGATAGTGTGTGAGTGAAGGATGGTTCTATAAAGAGTAAAAACCCTCTAAAGTGACCATCAGCCTAAGATCTAATTCTTAGGTAGATGATAGCTGAACGCAGGATAACAGTAAAGCATTACTTTTTTCCAGATTTTTTTTAAGCACCTGTGCTTTTAACTCTTTCCCTCTTATAAACATGTTTTCATGCATCTGCAAACAGAGTAGACACATATCAGATTGGCTCCTGTAGGAGCCGTCTGATCAAAGTCTGCTCCGTTTGCTAATGGAACTTGAAAGATCTGTTTCTTTACTTTCTAAAATGACTACATTGTACAATGTTTCACCTTCCATATTTCATTATAGCTGTTTTGTCCATGAATATTTAGTAGGTATCAAAATTTGAACTATTTTTTAATATAGAACAGGGAAAGAGTTTAAGACACCATACTGTACGAACATTGTACTTACATTGTACTATGAATACACTTCTCACAAAATTTGGTAACAAGCTATGGGGGAATGAGTCTGGAGTGTCTGGGGTAATCTTACTGGTTATCAAACTTGACCGAGACATTATGGTGATATACGTACATGCTGATCAAGTTTATAAAGGATTGGATTATGTTATGGAGTTAGAGAGTGAACAAGCAAACTATCACGGACATTCTTAAAGTAAGGGGAGATAATTCTGGAGTGTCTGGGACAATTTTGCTAGTTATCTAACTTGATAGACATTATGGCTATATACCTGCTGACCAAATTTGAAAAGGATTGGATTATATTTTTTTTAGTTAGAGAGTGGACAAGCAAAAGTTCACGGACAGACGAACAGACAGCACCACAACATAAAAAAAACAAGAGGGCCATCATGGCCCTGATATCACTCACCAGACTATCCGAGAATTTTTCACTATATGTTTCTATACAAAACTAGCTATCCCTGGAGCGGGCTTCATTTGATCCAAGGGGCATAATTCATTTAACTTTTGTAGAGGACTTCTAGATGATGCTATGTGCAAAATATGAAAGCCGAGAATCTTCCAGTTTCAGAGGAGAAGATTTTCAAAGTTTTCAATGTGTTTCTATATAAAACAAGGCACCCCTAAGGCATGGTCAATTTTGACCTTGGGGACATAATTTGTATTACTTTTGTAGAAGACCTGAAGTTGATGCTATGTGCCAAATATGAAAGCTAAGAACCTTCCAGTTTCAGGAGATTTTCAAAGTTGTTCCTACAGAAAACTGGCAAGCCCTGGGGCGGGGCCACATTTGACCCTAGGGGCATAACTTAAATAACTTTTGTAGAGGACTTGAACATGATGCTATGTGCCAAATATGAAAGCCGAGAGCCTTCCAGATTTCACTATATGTTTCTATAGAAAACTGGCCACCCCTTGGGGAGGTCAATCCTGACCCCAGGGCATAATCTGTATACTTTTTGTAGAAGGCCTACAGATGATACTATGTGCCAAATTATAAATATGAAAGCTGAGATCCCTGTTTGTTTGTGTTGATTAACATCTGTTTCTGCTCACTATGGGCTAATTGGACGCCCCACCCTGTAGATTCAGAGAAGATTTTTAAAGGTTCAAATTGTTGACGATGCACGCCAAAGGACATCAGGTGATCACAAAAGCTCTCCCTGAACACTTTGTGCCCTGGTGAGCAAAAAAGAAAAGTGCAAACATTTAAAGGGAGATAATTTCATGAAGGGAAAGTGTAGAGTTATGTCCAATTTTCATTGTATTTCTATCTATATATCAAGTTTCATTGATTTACCCCTAACAGTTTTGGAGAAATGCTCTGGACAAAATCTTGTAATTGAGGAAATGATTGATGGACTGACAAAGTGGCAACTATATGCTGCCAAACAATGACAGGAGCATTGTTATAACAATGACAGGAGCATAACAATGACCTGAATCGTGAAAAGATGATCTGAGTATTTGAACTGGGATTGTATCATCTTGCAGATACAGTATAACCTCTCTAGAACGGCCACTAAATTACATCAAGTATGTTGTGTTGAGGGCAGGTGGCTGCTCCTATAGGAACATTCTGTTTTACTTTCACCTTGCTTTAAGCAGCCACCCGCCCTAAATACAAACTAATTAACACAATTTAGTGGCCGTTATAGAGAGGGTTTACTGAAGTCTATGTTTATTTTTAAAGTTTAATCTTCATCCATCGTACAGAAAGGTGGTTCATTGCACAATTACAGTACAACCCAACTGCGTGAAGTCCAACCTTTTGACATAGCAAATATGATATAAACAGGTGAGCTGTTATATTGGACACACATCTGTTAAGCTAGATTGGCATTGTCTACTGATGTAGTTCTAACCACATGTTGCACTTCAATACCGACATCAATAGCTCAACACTGATAACAATCATTACACTAAATATTTGGCTATACAAACAGGCAAATAGTATAGACCAAGATCAAATAGATCTGCAGCATTATTTGCTACTCTCTTAGTTTCGTTTAACCCTTTCCCTCAATTGAACACTTTTTCAGTTTGCAAACAGAGTAGAACCAGATCAGATGGCTCTTATAGCAGCCATCTGATCAGTGTCTGCTCTGTTTGCTTATGATATAGTATAGATATGATTCTATAATTTCTACTATGGCCAAAAATACCTGTGTTCATGTGCTATTGTAACAAATTAATAATTAATATCCATGATGTCATTATTTCTGACATGAATATTTATGGAGGAATTATGGGTTAACCAGTTGAGGTTGTAGATTAGGTGTCTGAATATTTATGGTAAATGCAGTCAGTAATGGTTGCATTGATCTTCAATATGCCATGAACAAGGAGCAGCATTCGATGTAACTTGGACAGCCACTATCTGAAAGAAGTTTCATGAGGTAGAAAAAAAAATAGCAAGAGAACATTCAAGCACTTTTATTGCAGTTATGGAATGACAGAAATGGAAATAATTCAACTGAACACAAAAGTAGGACAAAGACGGACTGCAATTCCAAAACTGGATTTTAGAATATGGACATGTACTTAAACAATATTTGTAAAGTTCAGTGAAGACAAAAAACCTCCAAAATCACGACTATAGCTATACATGTAGTAGAATTCATATTGCACACTGAATAACAATTTTAGGAAGTAGCAAATGTATATATATACATGTATAACAAGTGTAATAACTCAAGCATAACAATGTTAAATTTGACTTTAAAATGCCCACAACAAAATGACTTAAAAATGCCCACAACAGTATAACAAGATTTATATACCATATACCCTAACATTTTAACATTTTTCAATACTTATTGAATATTCGTTGACAAAATAGTTAAAACAAAATATGGAGGTGTGACACGAGCCATTTTAGAAACTAAAGAAACAGATCTATCAAACTCCATTAGCAAACAGAGCAGACACTGATCAGTTCTACTCTGTTTACAAATGCATGAAAAGAGGTTTATATACAGGAAAGGGTTAAAGGCAATTTGTCCATAAATCACGTGTTCCAGAAATCTGTAAGAAATTAAAATTTCTGTAATGAAAAGTAGCAGGATGTAGAAATACTTTACAAATTGCCAAAGTGTAATGTTAACCCTTTCCCTGTTCAATATTCATGTAAGAAATAATGATGTCTTGAATATTTATTAGCAGAATTTTTATAATGCTAATAGTATGCAGGGTTGTTTGGTATTAGTGGAAACCGAAGGGTCACATTTATTATAATTTTATAAGCAAACAGCAGAACCTGATTAGATGGCTCTGTAAGAGCTGTTTGATCTGGGTTTACTCTGTTTGCAAAAGCGTGAAAAGGCATTTATAAGGAAGGAAAGAGTTAAAGTATTGATGTTGCCAATGTTATTTGCACACATTTTAGAGAAAATTCATTTGTGTTTTAGTTCTGTATGTTTATATGATATTGCAATAATGTTTATAATCATATATCGACAGATTAACTTTAGACAGACTCGCAAAGACTTTATTACTAGGTTATAGTAGAAAATGCAGATGGAACCAACTAAAATGAGCAGCTTGTTCAACTCTGCCTCTACAAAGAACATCTGTTCTGCATAAAAATTATTTTAACCCTAGATACCTGATGCCTTTTAATGCCTTTACAAACAGAGTAGACCCAGATCAGACATATTCTGTAGGAGCCATCTGATAAGTCTGCTCTGTTTGCTTATGAAATAGTATTGATCAAACACCACAGCACAACTTTTGACTGAAATTCTTTGGGATAAGGCCTGGTTTTCAATACAGAGGAAACAAATCAGGACTATGAATTTATTAGTAGTATAGGAGTAGTACCAGGTTTACGAATAAAGGATTTGTGGAATGACCAGTTAGGCTGTACATACAGTAAAACCTCTCTATAACGGCCACTAAATTGTGTTAATTAGTTGGTATTTAGAGCAGACCGTTGCTTAAAGCAAAATGGAAGTAAAACGGAACGCTCCTACAGGAGCATTCTGCTTTACTTTCACCTTGCTTTAAGCAACCACCTACCTTTAATACAAAATATGTGGTGTAATTTAGTGGCCGTTATAGAGAGCTTTTACTGTATATATATATATATCAGTTATAGGGTTAATATTGTAATTGGTTCAAGGGGCATAATTCATATAACTTTTGTAGAGGACCTATAGATGATGCTATATGCCAAAGATGAAAGCTGAGAACCCTGTAGATTAAGAGGAAACGATTTTTAAAGGTTCAAATTATTGACGACGTACAACACACGACGCACGCCGACAGGCAACTGTCATCAGACCATCAAATAAGCTCACTCTGAGCACTTTGTGCTCTGGTGAGCTTAACATGATGGTGCATGTCAAAGTACACTGATTAAATAGTCAAATGGACAAAATATATAAAACATTTGAAATAACGAGTCGGTACTAAAAGAAAAAACCTCCAAATATTGTTTTGTGTGTAGAGCTGCCATTAACAACCTGTTTATGACATATCCTGAACATATAGGTAGAAATACCCCTTTACTCCATAGATATGCCTTTCTACACCTTTGCAAACAAAGTAGACCCAGATCAGATGGTTCCTATAGGAGCTGTCTGACCAGAGTCTGCTCTGTGGTGCTTATGATATAATATTGATACTATTCTACTGTTTCTGCCTTGGCTAAACCTTCCTGTATTCATGTGCTATTATAACAAATTGATTTAATTTATATTCATGACATCATTGTTTCTTACATGAATATTCATGGAGGAATGGTAAATCCCTTTGTGAATAGCTAGATATGAAAAAAATAAAAGTGAGTGTCCAACAATGGGCCCTGATCTCATGCCTTTTTCCTATCATGACTCGTACAAGATACAGTGTGAACTGTAAGTATCATTTCAGTAAGAACATGTGTTACCTAATGAAGTGAAAGCATGATGAAAAACGTGGCCTGACAGACGGATGGACAATATAGAAGAGATCTCTACACATCATCCTGCTTATAGCAGGTGACAAAAAAACTAAGGCACTAACATGCTGAAGATGAAAACGACATTTGTATGTTATGATGACTCATATAGCATGTTTATATGGGAGAAAACTGAGATTCCTACTGATCAGAAACAAGTTCATGTAGATGTGATTTCATATTAGATATGCATTGTAAAATGTAAAAAATACTGAATTTGAGGAAAAATATTGGTATGTTGAACTCACTAGCCTCAATTCTCAGTTATTTGATATATTTCTTTGGTCCTGATTAGTTTCCTTCTTTGTTTATATAGAATATAGATATGCAGGGTATATATCAAAGGATTGGCCCCCAACATTTTATACAATGTATATCGAAGTAAGATTTCTGGTCCACCAATGTAAATGTCCTTCACTTTTACAAGTTCTAAATAACAATATACATAGGTGTAAGATGTCAATCAATTCATCATCAAAAGAGCTCTGACATAGGTTTTCTTGATGTTTGTAAACTTAAAAAAACTTACTTCTTGCATAAACAGTGTTTAAAATGATGTAAAAAGGTAAATAATGTTGACTTGGTCCTCAATTCAAGTCTCAAACCTCATTTATCTCAATAAACGTCCCACTACTGATTCGAGATAACAAAGTTGGACTTTGTATAAACAACAATTCTGGTCCCATGATACAATAAACTAATATCAATAAACAAAACAAGGTGTTAACACTTTACTTCATAAATATTTATGCAAGGATTTGTGACTTCATTAATATTAACCCTTCTATTGCTGAATTTTAAAATACATTTCTCCTTCTTTACCCATGCCCTGTTGTATAATTACATATATCTTCACTGTGTACACGTATTTCGCTGTGCAATCACTGCTGTGGAGTGCACTGGTTGCACAATCAACTTGTAAATAGTGCAGACCCTGATGAGACAGCTCCTGCAGGAGCTGTCTCATCTGGGTCTTCACTATTTACAGGTAGGTATATTGACGTGAGTAGCAAGTGAAGGGTTAAGTTATTATGGAACATGAAACAGAGGAATTTTGTCATGAGAGCAGACCCTAATCAGACCTCTTCTACAGGAGCTGTTAGATCTTGGTCCACTCTGCCAAAGCATACATATGCATATACACATGTAAAAAGTAAAATGTTAATACCAATCATTTTTGTAAAATTAAATACAGATCTGGAATGATTAAACATTACAACAAAATAAAAGGTAATAGCAGGTTGTCACCCACATTCTTTAGCCCTTTATTCAATGAATATTCATGTAAGAAATAATGGCATCATGAATATTAATTAGAATAAATGTTATATTATCACATGGACAGGAATGTTTGGCCATGGCAAAAACTATAGAATCATGTATATATATTATATCATAAGCAAACAGAGCAGACCCTGATCAGACAGCTATTACAAGAGCCATCTAATCTGGGTCTACTTTGTTTGCAAAGGCATAGAAATGGCCCATTTATGGAATAAAGGGTTAAGAAATGTTTGCTACTCCCTGGAACAGTAAGAATGTAACAAGAGTGTTCAAAGGAACACATGTGTCACCTGCTCGCAGCTGACACAAAAACTGTTAATATGCTGGAGTGCGACAATCAGAACAAAGGGGAATAACTCAAAAAGTATTGCATGCAGATTGATGAACCTTAATTACATCAATGGTCCTCAATTAGGAGAAGACACATGTATAATTTGAAAGCTCTATAATGATTAGTTTAGAAATGACAGCCAAAAACAAAGTGTGACAGACAGACAGGCGACGGAAAAGTGATCCCTAAGTGACACATTGCCTCTCGGTAAAAAGAGAACACAAAAAGGAGCTTTCTGCATGACTTCCATCCTGCATTAAACTGCCACCTGTCTTAAAGACTGCCAGTGATACTAATTTGAATGTCCCCTTTAAAGGGGTTTTACTGTAACCCCTTTACAAGGTGTGCAACAATGTAACCCAGTGAACATTAGCCTTTCCCTATAGAATATTAATGTAAGAAATAATGGCATTATGAATATTTATTAGCTGAATATTTATAATGGCATATGTACACAGGATTTGTTTGGTATTTGTAGAAACTGAAGACTAAGATCTATATTATTCCATAAGCAAATAGAGCAGACCCTGATCAGATGGCTCCAATAGGAGCCATCTGATCTGGGTCTACTGTTTGCAAAGGCATGAAAAGGTGTTTAAGTGAGGTAAAGGGTTACATAGCTTGTTTTAAACAAATGCTGTCTGCCCTAATTTTCCAAGTATATTTCCCTTGTATGTCCTTTCAAATTCAGACTGTCACACAGTTTAATCACAATGGCAGGCCCGTTTATTTAGCATCTCATCTTCATTTTCACAAATACCCCTTAAGGTTGAAAGAATTACAAATTAATATTCATAAGTTCTTATCTTATATAGGAATTTTCAATAAGTAAATGAATACAAACTACTTCTTCACAGGAACAATCAGGGGTAAAGGGACATATATAATGTCCATTTATTATTACCATGGTATACCTTTACCCAATGAATATTTATGATTTAGGCTCCATCTTTTTTGCATATTTAATTATTTATTATCTCAAATAGTATTTTTTACTATTTTGGTATGTTTATGTTGGCAGTTTTTTCTATCAATGGCATGATGAATTCAGGCTTAAAAGATCCTGTGAGCAAACAGAGCAGACCCTGATCAGACAGGTCCTATTAATGTCTGGGTCTACACTGTTTGCAAAAAGACATTAAAGCATATCTGTGGAGTTAATACAGGGTTAATGCCACAAACATAGTGAGACAGAAAATCTACACTTAACCCTTTCCCTGTTCTATGTTAATTACAAATTTCAATACCTACTGATTATTCATGGACAAAAAGGTTATATTGAAATATGGAAGGTGGAACATTGTAGCCATTTTAGAAAGTAAAGACACAGATCTTTGAATTTCTATTAGCAAACAGAGTAGACCCTGATCAGACGGCTCCTCTATGAGCCGTCTGATCTGGGTCTACTCTGTTTGCAGATGCGTGAAAACACGTTTATATGAGGGAAAGAGTTAAACAGGCTAATGTATAGAAAGTTAAACTGATACCCATTCTGCTGATGACAGAGATTTAACATCCAATCATATGATGTGCCATGACATAAACGGATTACTCAGGCCAAAACCAGTCAGTATATCAGGGGCCTGGGACCTCTCTTACAAAAGATTGTATGACTGAACTTATGGTAAGTTTAGATTATCATATATTTGAACTTACAATAATTTCTGCCATACAAAGCTTCCCTGTTCTATACTTTTAATACCTATTGAATATTCATGGGCAAAATAGTTATACTGAAATATGGAAGGTAAAACATTGTGACCATTTTATAAACTGAAGAAACAGATCAAATCCAAGTGCAAACAGGGCAGACCCTGGACAGACAGCTCCTATAGCAGGGTACATACAGAGATTTGGTGGGAAAATTCAAGCACTTTTCAAGGACTTTATTTAAAAATTCAAGCACTATTAGTGACACAACTAATTGCCCAAACACTGTAAAATCCAATTCAAAAGCAACTACAAGCAGGAAATAGCTTAATTTAATTAAGTGCAAGAGTAATGCAGAAGGTTTCTACAGGATCTTTCTCCATTACTTTTACACTTCAATTAGTAGTCACATACAGTAAAACCTCTCTATAACGGCCACTAAATTAAAACAAGTGGTTTGTGTTAAAGGCAGGTGGCTGCTTAAAGCAAGATGCAAGTAAAACAGAACGCTCCTATAGGAGCGTTCTGTTTTACTTTCACCTTGCTTTAAGCTGCCACCTGCCCTAAACATCAATTAATTAACACAATTTAGAGGCCGTTATAGAGAGGTTTTACTGTATCTGCAAATGTCAAAGGTTCTACTATAGTATACTTGAATGATGGTGGATCTTTCTCAAAGTTTATCTGGACAGGCTAAAGTAACATGGGTGTTTCCCAGTACGTATATCCAAGGTCAAGGTCGCATAATTGAACTTAGAATTTGCGTTTAGCAAACATGTTAACCTCAATTTGTCTGTCTGTTACACCTCTAACTCAAGTTCTGCTTGGTGGATCCTTCTCAAATTTCACCACAATGTTTATTTGGACATTACAGTAGCATGGGTGTGTTCGGGTACGTATATCCAGATACATTCAATGCCTTTGCAGACAGAGTAAAACCCAGATCTGACCGCTCCTGTAGGTTCAGGGTCTGCTGTTTGCTTACAGAATTACATAGATCTGATTCTACAGTTTTCTGACATGGCCAAACGTTCCCTTGTTCAATGGCCACTATAACAATTTAGTTAATGAACATTCATGAATTATTGTATAAATATTCATAAGGTCATGAGTTAAGGGCAGCTGCCTTATTTCTTCATCAATCCCTATGTTGTGACCACTCTTTAGAATAGTGTCATAACTTTATGTGGAAAACCCGATGATTTTAATAATTGAACTACAGCCCCTTTATCTATGAGCCCCTCAAGAAGATACATGTATATACAATTGGGAATGTGCTAATAAGTGTAAAATTCCCTCTTTCCCCACATTTCTAGGTTTCTGATACAAAATTTCTATTACTTTATCATGTTTATTTATTATTGTGGATAAAATTCAACACCAAGTAATACATTTTCATCTTCATCCATCAAAATCTGACAAAAATAAAACCAACTTTGTGAAGTACCTTTAAACTTTCATTAACACCAATTAATCTATCATTTCCCTGCACAATAAATTCTCTCTTTCCCCACACCAAACACCCCAATTACTATACCAATTAAATAAAAGTGGGGAAAGTGGGAACACACCTTAACAAGATACAACCATAATCAAATTCTGTGGCTTTGGTGCAGTAGCTGGACTAGGTCAACACTGTTCGCAGCACCCAAGATATGTTTTCTAGAGAAAGGGCTATTTCAGTTAACAACATTCCCTCCTAGTGACGCATTTTGGTGCCTCTGTAAAAGTCACTGTTTATAAACCATTGTGATAAATAGAGCATTTGCTGCATGGGAGCAAATGCTCTATTTATCACAATGGTTTCAAAATTACATAATTCTAAAATTCTCCTTTTCTATAGTTAATGCTCCTTTTCAGTAGATTTATTCAAAGAGGTTGGGTCTAAAACTAGTCTAGTGGGCAATGCGTTAAACGAATTACACCTTTCTGATGGCATGATATTACAAACAGGTTTAGGTTGTTTCACATCAAATATTACAACAATAATTATTATATTTACAGTTACATGTAAATATAAACTGATTACATTCTGATCCATGTAGAAGGATTTGGAATCATATACAAAATATTTCAACATTCAACAACCCTGTTATCATGAAAGTAACAATACATCAATTGTATTCCTACCTTATACATTCATGACAAATTCATCTTTTATAAATTCAAGAAAAATATTAAGTCATAATTTATTCACTAGAATAAATTATGACATACTGATCACATACTATACTTCATACAGTGTTCTCGCTAGCCTTGATTTTCACGGAGTCCCAGGGACGAGTGCCCTTGAAAAACTAGAGTCCCATCTCATATTGAAAATACTAGATCTATATATTTTCATTGTTTTTTAACATAAAATCTATACTTCTATGAACTTTCAGCCAGCTTTTCTAAAGAACTAGTCAAACTTAAATAAACATGTTTTAGTGACTATTATTTTCATTTGTGAGAATATCTTGAATTGCTAGCTTTCAATGTAATTTCTTTGAATACTAACAAGACGCAATTTGTCTTAAAATATGATATGTGGGCAGAAAAACACAACTTTAACCATTTTCTCAGTGAATATTCACGGCAGATATAATGACTGTATGAATATAAGTAACTGTAAAAATAGATTTTATCTTATTTCAAACGCAAACATAGCTATATTTTTCTGCCAAACACCATCTTGATCAAGTTGATGGTATTATAAGGATCGCCTCTCCTAAGTGATTCTAATAAGTACTGGTAAGACAGAAATGGGTTGAGAAATGAAAAGATTCCGATAGATCAGTGTGCCTCTCTCTTACCTTCAGCTTGGAAACATGCACTTAAGTGGTTACCTCTCCAAGACCATTCTAATAAGTACAGTAAAATCCCTCTAAACCAGACGATCAATTAAGTATTAACATTGGTATTGGAGACGGGTGGCAGCTAAATGCAGGGTGAAAATCATGAAGCTTTCTGCATGACTTTGAACCTGCATTAATCAGCCACCTGCATTAATCAGCCACCTGCCTGAACATGCATTAATCAGCCACCTGCCTGAACATGCATTAATCAGCTACCTGCCTGAACATGCATTAATCAGCTACCTGCCTGAACCTGCATTAATCAGCCACCTGCCTGAACATGCATTAATCAGCCACCTGCCTGAACATGCATTAATCAGCCACCTGCCTGAACCTGCATTAATCAGCCACCTGCCTGAACCTGCATTAATCAGCTACCTGCCTGAACATGCATTAATCAGCCACCTGCCTGAACCTGCATTAATCAGCCATCTGCCTGAACATGCATTAATCAGCCACCTGCCTGAACCTGCATTAATCAGCTACCTGCCTGAACATGCATTAATCAGCGACCTGCCTGAACCTGCATTAATCAGCCACCTGCCTAAACCTGCATTAATCAGCCACCTGCCTGAAAGTATCTAAATTCTTCTCAACCAGAATTCCGGTTTAGAGGGGTTTTACTGTACCAACAAGATATGATTTTTGGTGAGATATAATAGATTCTGGTAAATCAGTATTCCTCTTATCCAGATCTCTAGCCAGTCATGATGGTTATTAGATTGGTCTCACTCCGCCGGTTTCAAGATGATCTGCAGAACCAAACTGTTGTCCACCAGCAGTGGAGAGTTTGGCTGGCAAAGCTCAGCCAAGGAGACTTTCTTATCAAGCTCTGTGTCTATCATGTATCTTGTCTTGGAGAAATTCTTCTTGCCACAGACTGTATACAGTATCTCATGCCTCCCCACCAATGATAGCAAGTACTCCATTGGCCTGGGCTGGTCCAGTATCAAGTTGGAGTAGAGAACCACCCTGAAGTCATCAGAGGTAGATGATATTCCTTTGGGGTAGATCTTCAGTTCCCAGTCCCATGTCTGAGAGGGATAGGATGAAGAACGAGTTGAAAATCGAATTCCCTTCTCCTCTCCTTTCACACAAGTAGAATAGTTGGGTATTACAAACCTGAAGTCCCATCGTAACTCACAGTAGTTCCGCAACATAAAACTCTGACCCATAAAGTCCCTTACATTGGCCCGCATGTTAAGAGGAAGAGCATGATACTTGTAAGCCATCATGAAATGTTTGTGAAAAATTCCAAGATATTCCCTAGCAATATCACTATTCTCAACTTCATAGATTTGCTCCGCTGTCATCATAGGAAAGCGAATATATTCCAGGAGCTCCCTAAGATTTTCTTCTGTATTTTGGGCCCTTTTAGGATTTGATGTGGAATTGACCCATTTGAGGACAGCAGTCCAGAGCTCAAACTCATCCCTAACTCGTAGGTCGGAGCAATCAAGGAACTCAATCAACTGTTCCTTTTCCAGCTCCTGCCATTCTCTTTCCCATTCTATGGAACCTGAAAAAACAATTATAGAAGTGAAAACAACATGTGAGTGACAAACCTGTACATATAACTATGCAGCAAAACATTAACACATTTACATCTTCATTCTCATTTAAAGCGGCATGTCCCCAAATTTTATAAAATAACAAGAACCGTGTACGCTTGTCTGATTTTGTGCTTGGTCAGGTAAATTAAAAAAAATAATAATAAAGGGCCATAAGTCCAAAAAAATTTAATCAAGAGTTATGGTTCTTATGTAGGGGGCTTTCCCCTCATTGAGATCTACTAACTTAGCACACACACTGTTGTGTAGCTACATGCTCATTCTTTAATCTTCAAAAGTATTTACAAAATACATGTAACTGTCACCTCAAACTGTCAATGTCAAACATGATTTTCAGCTTTTAATTCTAAGTTTTGAAGAAAAAAAATTCAGCTGTTTTCATAGTCTTTGTGTTGTTGACGTAGGAACTGTGCAAAAACTTTGTGAGTTTTTAATATCAGCACACCTTTCCGTAATCAAACTTCACAGTGATTTACCATCTTATCCGCCACAACACAGTATGGGGCCATTACTCTATAATACATATTTAAAGAGTTATTAGTGTGTCAACAGTTAGGATCCTGAAAAGATGCAGAGTAACTCTAATTCAAAACTTTGTAAAGGTGGTGCTGTGGTCTAGTGGTAACACGCTTGATTACCAATCCGGAGGTCCACAATTCAAATCCCGGTGCTGGGTCCCTCCCAGAAATTTCAGAGACACTTTTCAGTGTCTCCCACCCGCAGTGGTTGCCTCCTCTCCACCCAGGGGTTAAAATGGGTACCTGTGAGGGTCACTAGCCGGTACTGCTGCTGCATATGTTAGCAGTGCTTAATATTGTAGGTGAATGGCTAAATGACCAGGGGAGTAAATGTACAGTCAACTGAGTGGTCATTCAGACTGAAAGTAGACTATAACTAGGTGCTAGATGCTTTAGTAAAGTTTACTTTACTTTATAGGTCATCACAAGTTCTCCCGTGATTGTAGTTAAAGCAGTTTTGCACTAAGCTCTCCTCATACAACTCATATATAACTCATATACATATATATATGTATCTGTGGAGAGTATTTGCTGTTTCAGACTGACCAATTAAACAAGATTATAAACTGAACCATACATTGTTCTTTTAATTTTCTAGACTTGAGTTTTTGTATATAATAAAAACTACATTTGTAGTTTGACATACACAGCCAGAGAAAAACCTTTTAACACTTTGAATGCTGAATTTCCAAAGTGAAATCTTCCATTATTGATTAACAATGCAGTCCATTTAGTTTGAAAGACTATTTTTTGCACAATGAATTTCAATGACAAATAGACTGAATAGTGCAGATCAAGATCAGAGGGCTTCTCCTCTAGGCCACAGGAAATTTTGACCACGGCAGAAACTGTAAAATAAAGTCTATATTATATCATAAGTACACATAGCAGACCCTGATCAGATGGCTCCTGAAGGAGCCGTCTTATCTGGGTTGGTTCTGTTTGCAGAGGCATAGAAAGGTGTATAAAATATATGGAGTAAAGGTTTAAAATTTCAGAATAAGACTCTGGGTTTTCCCTTGACCCCTTCATTCAGTTTGAGAGTCCTCATGACCACCTCACTATAAAGTAAAGAAATGGCCCTCTTAATTTTGAGGGTCATTTGTAAAATATGAGCCATTTCAATAGAAATAAGGGGGTCGAGGAAACCCCAGAGTGACTCCTTTTGAAAGAGTTCTTAGCCCTTTACTCCATGAACATTCAGTAAAGAACTAATGACATGATGATTATTTATTGGATAGATTTTTATAGCAACATGTGAACACAGAAACCTTTGGCCATGGCAGAAATTATAGCAACATATTTTTATGAGCAATCAGAGCACACTCTGATCAGACAGCTCCTAAGTTAACCTTTTACTCTATAAATACGCCTTTCTACACCTTTGCAAACAAAGTAGACCAAGATCAGGTGGCTTCTATAGGAGTTGTCTGATCAGTCTGCTCTGTTTGCTTATGATATAATATAGATATGATTCTACAATTCTGCCATGGCCAAACATTCATGTGTCCATGTGCTATAATAACAAATTAATCTAATTAATATTCCTGACATCATTATTTCTTACATGAATATTCATGGAGGAAAGGGTTAAAACATGCCTTACTATTAGGGTTAACACACTGTACCTATGATATCATCCATTTTCTCTGCCATAGCTCTTATGCATGCCTGTATGAGCCGCCTGTGGTAACATTTAGTGGCATACTGGAACCACACATAGAATACATCTTTCAGCTGCAGCTTGGGTATGATGTACGAGCAAGCAAAGTTGATGCACACAGTTCTAAGGTCAGCCACGTTGTACTTATCTGCCATTACCAGTACAGGCAGAGAATTCTCCAGGTTCAGGCGAATGTTACTACTGTACAGAAATCTCAAGAACCTTGGGAAGACGCCAACACACATAGGGTCTTCTACCAGCTCCAACTCCTGGTATACATTTAAATGAAATACACAAATGTATAATAAAATATTCCATAATTATCAAAAGTTTACTTCAACTATTATGAGCTTTCTAAAATTTTAACAAATTGACACAAAAGAAAAACTAGCACTAAATTGATTTATATCCCCACACAACCTTTAGTCAGAGTGTGCAAGAAAACCAGTCGAATGCACACTGAAGAAGACACAACTTATAATATGACACCATTACTTATGACACCATTAACCCTTCGCTTGCTATTCGCGTCAATATACCTACCTGTAAATAGTGAAGACCCAGATGAGACAGCTCCTACAGGAGCTGTCTCATCAGGGTCTGCACTATTTACAAGTTGATCGTGGAACCAGTGCACTCCACAGTAGTGATTGCACAGCGAAATATTTGTAGACAGTGAAGATATATGTAATTATACACCAGGGCATGGGTAAAGAAGGAGAAAATGTGTTTTAAAATTCAGCAAGCGAAGGGTTAACATGACAGAATTTTTCAGAAAACTACTCATAGGATATAAATTTACAAACAATTACATCACATACAGTAAAAACTCAATACTACGAAATTCTAATAATGAAGAGTGTATGTCTTTGTAGGCAGGTGGCTGCTTAATGCAGGATGAAAGTCATGCAGAAAGCTCCTAGAGGAGCTTTCTGCATGACTTTTACCCTGAATTAAGCTGCCACCTGTATTAAAGATCAATAATGGTACGTATTTGAGTGTTCGTAGTATCGAGATTTTACTGTAGGTTAAAAAGAATGTAGGTATTTTGGGATAAGCAGAGTTTACAATAACTTCTTCACTCTGACTGAATTTTTTTTTGTGTATACATGAAAGTTTAGCAGGTTGTACAGATTGGTATGACCATGGAAGATGCCATATTTCCAACAATATGGCATCTATAATAGTCATACCGACATGTACAACCTGCCAAACCTCTGTGTTACTAATAGTACCAGTAATGGTGAGATTTGAAATAAACATGTACATGGACTTTCCGAAGCGAAGTAAAAGACATTTGGCAACCATGATCACTTACATCTTAAAACCAATGATACAAAGTGTCAAAAGTACTCCTTAACCCTTCGCTTGCTGAATTTTAAAATACATTTCTCCTTCTTCACCCATGCCCTGTTGTATAATTACACATATCTTCACTGTGTACAAGTATATCGCTGTGCAACCACTGCTGTGGAGTGCACTGGTTGCACAATCAACTTGTAAATAGTGCAGACCCTGATGAGACAGCTCCTGCAGGAGCTGTCTCATCTGGGTCTTCACTATTTACAGGTAGGTATATTGACGTGAATAGCAAGCAAAGGGTTAAAATATTACATGTATTTCCTAACATTTGCACAGTGATGTGCCACAAGAAAATGTGTCATGTGGCTTTACAAAAGAACAAGCTGTGCGACATTTACATATATCAATGACAATAACCCTTTATTATAAGAACATTTTATAGTTTCAAAGAAAATGTTTGCCATGGAAGAAACTATAGAATGAGATTTATAGTATTCCATAACGAGGGCTTGGTGCAAAACTATTCTAACTCCTTCACAAAGAATAGCCCTCGATAAGCAAACTGAGGAAATCCTGTTCAGACTGCTCAGATCTGGATCTATTCTGTTTACAAAGGCATTAAAAGGATTACCTACGAAGTAAGGGATCATAGCCAATTTCCTGTGCATAATTATATGATTTTCATACTTTGCATAAATGTTTTACCTGTTTTCCTGAATCTGCCCATTCTCCAATAAGCATTCGTTCAAATACATCACTTGCTCTAACCAATATCAATTTGTGGGCATAGTACTTCTGGCCTCCAACAACTAACACAATATCACTCAGCTTCTCATTGTTGCAGAATTTGGCTTGGTCTTGTAGAAAACTTCTCTCATTGCCAAAGCATGTGATTCCCTCTGGGCTGTTGAGTGCTAGGCTGACAGTGGAGGCTGACATGGGTAAGTTCTGCACTGTGTTGTCTCCAAAGCCTCGCTGACCATTACCTTCTCTATCATCATCGTATGGTGGGCTTAACGTCTCTGGCAGGGATAGTGGAGGTAATTTTGATGGAGAAGCCATTAACTTAGCTTTATGCCTAAAATATACATTAACCCATTCCTCCATAGGTTATTTTTCAACTCAACCTCTTTGAATGAATTTACCCAAAAGGAGCATTTACCAGAGAAAAGTAAAATTTTAGAATTTTGTAGTTTGAAACCATTGTGATAAATAGAGAATTTGCTCCTATAGGAACAAAAGCTCTATTTATCACAATGGTATTACAGAGGCTTAGAAAGGCATATTTATGGAGGAAAGGGTTAAATAAGAAAATAAAATTATTATAATGGACAAAGAACAGGCAAAGTACTGATCCCTCGATACATTACTTTATAGGAATTGAATAATTCCACAGACCACCCACACGATTAAATTGTTGTGCGGTATTGTTTTCCAGGCTGTAATGAAAAGTATTGAACAATCAGTGTAGCCTCTGATCACAACATACCAAAATTGCCTTATGTTCGAAGCAATTATAATATGAAACTTACTTCATGTCAGAGGATCTGGGACCAGTAAATATTAGAAATGGATCAAATTCCATAAGCAAACAGAGCAGACTCTTGTCAGATGGCTCCTACAAAAGATGTCTGATCTGGGTCTATTCTGTTTTCCAACGTACATGTGTAAAGATTTTTTTTGTGAAATAAAGGGTTAACAATACACACTTTACGTAGATATTTTTTATTGATAAAACAATTTTATTTTTTACTGTGGTAACCGACATTTTGTAATAACTAATATTGCTTTTCGAAAATTTATTGGATCCAGATCATCTAACAAGAAGTAAGATTCATATTATAATTTGTTCCGTGGGTATAACATTTTCACTTTCTGCTAATATTCGGTATATAATTATCCATCCTTGTAATATTGGGCTGTCAAATTCCAGCTAGTGATCAGGGGCTGCACTTTTCTTAAAATCTTGGTCATCTTGTTCTGGAAAACAGCACAACAGGACAATTTATTCTTGTTACAAATGTGCTTTATAGTTCTGTCATGTTATCACTACCTGTACCATAGGTGCTACATACAAGCACTTTATAATTGCTTTCTAGGCGATTTCTCCAATTGGTTTACTATACATGTATATCTAAATTGTAGGTGATTTAGTCACTAGGCGATTTCTCCAGCACCCGTCTGAGTCAGTGTCAATTTTGATTCATTTCAATTCTTGAAATAATTAACATGCAAAAAAATCATTATATACATGTTTCCTTCTGCAATCAAGTTACTTCAACTGCTGATTACTGAACAATTTAAACGAATACATCACCTAAACAACAGTGTAATAGGGTTGATACACGACAGTCCGTCAATCTTGCGAAAATCCACTTTGACAATTTATGTTGACGTATGGCGGGGAAAGGGACACAACCCAACTGGATTAACTTATTATAGACTGGTATCAAATTAATTTCATAATTATCCCCCCCCCCCCCCTTTTTATGAAAAAGGATCTGTCTAAAACGCGGGAGTAGTTTGCCGAATACATAGTAAATGAGGAAAACGTTGTACATATAGCAACAGATATATGTACTATTGTAGGGATTGCGAAAAGGTTTATGGTGAATTCGCCCAATGACAAACACTGAAGACAAAGGAGTAGAAGGATCACTGACCCATGCGAGTGGAGCGATTATTTACTTAAAGTAAACCAGAATATTATGAAAAGGAAAATAGTTTTAATTAAACAAACAAGCAAACAAACAAACAAACAGAGGCGTTGCTTTTGATGCCCACTGTTTTTCAGTAGATGTCTGTTTTCAGTAGTGCCACGAAGTAAATATCTGTATTTACTTCGTGGTAGTGCGTGGTAAAATAATCATGTTTTTATGTAGACTAGGTGATTTTAAAATATTTTCTAATAGAATCAATGACGAATCAAGTTTTTAATTAAGCTGTAAATTAAAGCA